>JAJGRW010000920.1:818884-883544 GCA_025461045.1 Carex parvula
ATGAATGATTATTTTTTAGGATAATGTACTGAAATCATCACCAAAAGTTTATAAATGTTTGGGATACAACTACATTAAAGCTGTACAATAGCATGCATACATAGTATATGTGAAGGGTCTGTTAAACTTGCAAATATCAATATCAAAGTCCAAATAATAATACACAAAGCATATAAAAATTACAAGCTTGTTACCTGCCATTTAACCCTTCATCCCAATCTGAAGAAGTTAAATAGAACTAGGCAACAACATTAATTAAATTTCTGTAGGCGTAACACTCTTTCATGCAAAATTTTAAAACTTGATAAGAGGGCAAATAAAGTTTGTTATTTCTCACTCTGAGGGCATATTTGCAAGAATTATTGTTATGAATTTTAATAGTTTTTTCCCCTTCCAGTCAATAAATTCTTCATTGCAGCGAGAAAGATACAATATGTATACATTTTTTCTTCACTATTACAACAACAACACAATAATAATAATAATAGTAATAATAATAATAATAACAATAATAATAATAAATATTGATACGAGAAATGATTATTTATAAGGTCACTGAACTGATTTATAGTCAAAGTCCTAAATGTTTATCACTAAGTAGTAAAGCATCCCAATAGCTACCATACGCAGAACATGCATGGTAGTTAAATTTACAATCATCAAATCCAGTTCCAATAAAAATACTACACAAAGCAAACACAAAACAAGGTTCCTTGAGTCATCAATTTCTTGGATAGTGCGCTTAGAATTGCAAAATTATATCGCAAGTTGCTAAGGTAGTATGAAGCCTACAGCTTAGCAAATCACATACTTTTGCCATAAAGAAGCACTACAAGCTAGGAACTGAGACTCACTTTATTTGATCCAAACTGGAAGGAAAACACACGACCAAATATTATTGATTAATAATAACAAACTTCTAAAACAAAGTGCTCCGGGCTGATTGATGCTGCATGCAATTCAACTGCATGCAATTCATCTGTGTAGTTTTAGAATACGGCGGCGGGGCGTGGGGCCGCACAGCTGCTGGCGGCGTGGGGGCGGGGGTCCCGCACGGGCTGCTGGCGAGCGGCGGGGCGGGGGTCCGCACGGCGGCGGGGCGGCGCGGGGCGGGTTCCGCACGGGGGCTTGCGCGGGGGGGCAGGGTCCTCACGGGCGGCGGTGCGGCGGGGGAGCGGGGTCCGCACGGCGCGGGCGGCGGCGGGGCGGGGTCCGCACGGGCGGCGGGCGGCGGCGGGCGGGGTCCCGCACGGGCGGTGGGGCGGCGGCACCCATCTCTCTTTCATCCTTGCAAGATTCACAAGCCTTGTTTCTGCTTCAAGCAAGTGGAGGCAATTCGTTGAAGGTCTACCAATGACTTTGGATTATTTAAAAATTTTGGTCACATAAATGGATATTCCATCCAACTTTTGATTATTATTATGTATGCAAATTCAGATACGATATCTTCAATGTGATTTGCCAACTCATGTACCTATTTTATCCAAGCTACCTGAGTGTTTATTGCTCTGATCGTGCATTTCTATCCCGTGAAGAAATCCTTGCATCACCCGAAATTCACTATTAATATTTTTTATGTTTGCTTCAAAGGTTTTTGTAAGTTGAGCAAAGCTATGAAATTTTGAGATTGCTAGCTTGGCTACTTCATTAGTTAAGGTTTTTCCAAGGACCCGGAGGGCTGCAAGAATGGCCGCCTCAGCCATGCTCAGTTAAGCGGGTTCAGCTGTACTATTATTTATTCATTCATTCGTGAGCTGTTCAAGCAATTTGACATTAAAATTAGACAATCCTATAAAAATTTACCATTTCATTTTATAATCAATTTTAAATTTTCTCTATTATTGGCGATTGGTTTTCTATTCATTAGTTTATTATTTTAAATATATGTTAAGATAAATATTGTTGGAATTTCATGTATGGAAAGTTCAGATAATCTCAAGTGAGTTGGATTGACATAGGCTGACTCAAATAAAGGGTACCATGACCCATGGAGACTAAGACCATGGGCTTCGATAAGGAATTTTGATTATAATTTTTGATGGAGCGACCAAGTCCCATGGAGACTAAGACCATGTAACAGCCCATTAGCACCCGTACTGCCAACCTTATCGAAACTGGGTTTGGTTACGCAAGGATTAAAATGCCACTTGCAATATGATATTTGATAATAATTTAGATAATGATACGTCCTATCTCGGGGAGATGATCGCTGAGGGAGGCATCTACCGAGTTAGGCGATAGTAAGTGAAGTACGGAAAGAAGTCATGAAAGAAAAGATTGCGTACAAATAAAATGACTATTGATATATCGAAATCATACAAAGCCTAATATAAATGAACATGAGATGATATTGCATGGAAACTATAGGTAATGCCTGGAAGTATGTTTCCACTCTTGTCTGTCGCGCCTTCAAAGCACTACGGTTTTCCTACTCAGCAAAAAGACGGGTGTGATGGCTTTTCGCGAAGAGCGATTAACTGAGGACCTCGTTATCAGAGTCCTCGTAGCAATCATCATCCTCGAGTTCTTGCTGGGTAGCGGTATGCAACGTTGGTCCCCCGCGGTTGCGTTTTAAGCACCTGGGACATTTCCAGAACCGGCAGCGAGGATCTGAGCGGCCGTTGATATCGTAGTGAAAAAAGTGATGCCACTCAAAACACATCCAGCATTTGACCATCTCGTGCTTGGCATCCTGGTCATGGCAGACGTCGCACCAACGCAAGGACGGTTCGAAGGGTTTGATGTTGTTCTCATCCTCCGAGACGAACGTAGGGTGCGCAAGTTTGAAATCGAGGAAGTCTTGTACCCAGAGAGACTCATTATTGAGCATCCATTCCAAGTCGTCCTTGAAGAATTCTTGTCATAAGGCCCACCTCTCCCTAGAGGATAGTATCCTCTGAGGGTTATTTGGATGACCGGGGTTTGGATGAGGCCGTTCTTGACTGGATTGACCCAAGTCAAGGGTCTTTTTTGTTTTGGAAACGACGAGTTTGATAGGCATCTCGGAGGAAGAGAACGAGAGAGCTGTAAAGAGTGATTTTGATTTTTACGTAAGAAAAGCCAACTATTTATAGTCGTAAAATTTAATCATTGCCTTAAAGAAGGTGGGTCCCGAGCAGTCATAAATACACGTCTGCCAACCAATTGCTTTTAATAGTATGGGGTTTCGTGTATTGGGGAAGACGTCAGGCTTTTGGCTTGCCGTTTCTCGTTTTTGACGTTCCCAAGGCGGTCAAATTGACCATCAGAAGATATAAAGTAAAGAGAAATATATATAAAAAAGTGCAAATACAAAATTAGATCTGCCAACAACAACACGAGGTAGGAACCTCGGTTTGAATCCATAACTTGGACTCGGACTTGGAATTTAAAAGTACAAAAACTAAATATATCTAGTAGATATAAGCAGGTTACTCCCGCGGGATACTGTCCTAGGTTCTAGGCTTTTATTCATAACGGGAGCGCTTGTCCCGGTGTGCTTGGCGAACACAGGTTGGGCAAATGAAGGATTTGAAGCGAGGATCACCTCAGCTCCGAGGTGATATTCTAACAATACAGCCGAGATGAAAAGCCTCCTCGCAGCTGTCGTAGTGGAACATGTGTTTGTGATGTCCTCAGGCCCCACAGGCAGCACATCGGTCCCACGCCAATGGATCGTCATTCTCGAACTGGGGGTTGTCCTTTGATGGGTAAATGTCGACTTCGGGACCCTTCCTCTTTAGAGGGTCGTGAGGTAGCGGGGCGGGATTGCTCTCCGACCCGCGAGCATTGTTCGTTTGCTTATTCTCAGCCATCTCGTCTTAATCCAGGTTGTAAGATGTAGATATATGAAAGAAGTGTTTTGTGACGTTCCGTCAAAATGAGATGGTAGGGGTATATATATTAGTTCAGCATTAATTGCCCGACGTCTCATCTTCCGTTAAATGGCTGTCAGCCATCAAATCAGTTGTCATGACGAGGTTTCGAGGCAATCTCTGCATGACACCTGGCACCTGTCAACCCGGTTGGAGCGTGAGGCCCCAGGCGGTGTGCGGGAAATGAAGCGTCGTCATGATGAGAAGAGAGGAGGGAGTGCCGCGTGCCGTCTTTTCGGATTTCGTGCCTTCCCTGTGCGGGAAAAGTGAGCCTCCTATAAATACTTCGACCCCCGTTTCATTTCGCTACTGTCGGTTATTCGAGCGGTTATCATCTCAGAAGATTTGAGATTTAAGAGGAGCAACTTCGAAGATCTCGGAAAGTGTATGAAGTTGGTCAAAGACATCGGAGAAGCCAAACGTCGGATAAAGCCCGGGTTGTCAAAGGATCTCGTACTAAGGTAATTATACATCACCTCGGTATTTTTTGAGTAGTATATACTAGATGGGTTTGCTTAATCATTGTCGGGGTTAATGTTAATGTAGTTGGTTACCTCGACACAATAATGTCTTTAATAGCTTAGGTTAACTTGACCCCTTCAGTCAAATACCAATTATAAGCCGGTAATTTTAACACCTCGGTAGATGGAAAAAGTGGTTCCCTAAGCTAATTATGTTTCTTCGTATTTAGAAATGGCCGGACAACAAGGCGGATCGCGGGGTCAGTCACCTAGTGCTTCAGAGGGACCTGCCCTTTTGTCACACCTGCCTCCCCGAGAACGTATAGGGCTAGGTGTTAGTAAGGGCTTGATGGGCATGCAGGCCCTGTACTCGGAAGTCTATCCCGAAGAATATGGATCTGTGCGGGGGAGTGATGAGGCTGATGATGAGGCCGTCGAAGGCAGTGACGAGGTTCCACCTCGGGGTGAACTTGTTGAGGCCGCAGCGGGGACATCTCACGGGCCTTCTAAGCAAAAAAAGAGAGCACCACCCAAACCAAAGAAGAACTTATTGTTGTTCCTCATGATGGTCACGAGGATGACATGATTTTTCGTGTGTTAGCTACTCGTCCTCCAAAACCCGTCGTCCAAAACCAGGATTATGCGGATAGTTTTTATGAAAGTTTAGTCGCTGAGGGTTATAGAGATGATTATCCCCCAGCGTCAATCTCGTTGAAGGCTCTGGGTCCAAATGACCGGACGCATGATGAGGAGCACGGGATGTGCTTATACTGGAAAATGCCGAAATGCGGCTTCAGGATAAGGGTATCCACGTTTGAAAGAAAGTTGTTGAGGTTTCTGGATGTCGCCTCTGCCCAATTAACTGCGCCCGCTTGGTGTTATATTACAAGTTTTGAATGGTTGTTTGAGCAGATCCCCGAGCTACAGGGGTACAAACCGAGTCTAAGGGTCTTTTTTTCACTATTTTTCAGTTTTATTTGTTAATAGCTGTCACCTCGCAATACGAAAAAACCCGGTATGTAAGAAGATTTTCGACCCCTTGTCCAAGATAGATGAGTGGGATCATGGTTGGGTGTTTGTCGAGGACCTCGAGGAAGTGAGGTGCTTGTGAAATTTACGGAGGGTGTGGCACCCACTGTTCTAAGAGAAGGATCTTATCCCGAGTTCTTTCCCATATCTGACGTCAGAGGACCAAGAGATTATCGAGAAGCTCGATAACTATGTTAAAAGTTAGTTTCCTTAATTAGTATCTATATATATTGTAAATATATTTACTTATTGTTTGGTTGCACTGCGAAGTCGTAGATATATTATTGACACTCTTTATTTATGTCGCAGATCACGGTTGTATGGCACTACTCTTTAAGAGCACCTCCGAGATCCCGGATATTATCAGACCAGTGGAGGATCCTACCAAGAAGAAGGGCACCAAGACCGTTCCTCCGAAGTCGGCGTCTTCTAAGGGCCCGAAGGTGCCAAAGCCTTGACCATTTCTGTGATCCCACCGTCCGAGACCCCGACTTTATCTAAGGGTGTAAAGGATGGTGCCTCAGGCCCGGCTAGACCCGTGAAATTACACAAGAGGAAAGATCCTCCCGCAGCTGCAAATCGAACCTTATCGAGGGAGGAGAAGGGAAAGGGCATAGTCTCGGATAAGCCCGAGAAGAAAAAGCAAAAGGTGGCATCCGGGGTCATTTTTACAGAAGTTGACCCCGCTTCTGAGGAGCCTTCCCAAGCTAAAGTGGACGCAGCATGGAAAGAGCTAGAGTCAGCTGTCGAGCAGGCTGCAAACGACGTGTGGAGCCTGCGGAAGAGTGGAGGAGACATCTCGAGACGGTGGTTCCTGATCAGGAGCATTCTACCGGGGTTGTGTGGAATACTGGTATAGCCGCGGGATTCGCAGATAGCTTTGCTGCCCATCTTCCCGGTCGTACGACTATGCAGGAGGAAGCCGAAAATCCCGAGGTTCACGCCCGTTATTTCTAGGAAACCTTCAGGGTGACCGCGACGGCTCATCAGAAGAAGCTCATTCAGGAGAATCCCGGGGAGGTCATGGACCATATGATGAGAGCGGCGCACGACTTCGGTGTTTATTTTGGTTATTTCAAAGATCCGTATGACAAAGAGAACCGCGGTATGCAATTTGTTGATACCGATCAGGATATGTTAAAGAAAGCTATCCTCAAGAGAAACTACTTTTATAAATTAGCTGTCGAGAAGGACCGAGCTCTAAAAGTTTTGCATCATGAAACAAAATTATGGAGAGCGGAACGGGACTTGACGAACCATCTCGGCCAGAAGATGAAAGTGGACCTTAAAGAAAAGGAGGAAAAATAAAGGCCCGAGAACAGGCCTGCTTGGAATATCAGGAAAAGATATCGGATCTTACAGCCCACCTCGAGGCTATGACGAGGGCATAAGCTGCTTTTTCGATCTGCGAGTACCTTGTCTCAGCATCCCAAAATACGTGAGAGACAAAATAGATCGACCTCTGATCCCTCCCTTCTTCTCGGACAAGGGCTGCACTTACCGCGTGGACGGTTGTTGTCAGGTATAGGACTAGGATATCTCTGGCGGTAGGTCTGCTGAGACATGGGGGTTGGCGAGGTATGCTTTGATTTTCTTGAAAGCCGTTGCACACTTATCTGTCCATTCAAATTTGGTCAACTTACGCATGGCTTTAAAGAAAGGAAAACATACATCCCTGAATCTCGCGATAAATCTGTTGAGAGCAGCCAACTTGCCAGTGAGTGACTGTAGTTCTTTGAGGTTCCGAGGTGGTTTCATGTCGAGAATAGCCTGTGACTTCGAAGGATGAATCTCGATATTTCGTATGGAAACCATGAAGCCAAGGAACTTACCGCCAGTAAGACCGAAGAAACTTTTCTTGGGGTTGAGCTTCATCTGGCTGTATTAAGTGTCTCAAAAGTTTCTCTGAGGTCGCGGAAATGGTCCAGGTCTGACATACTCTTAACCAGCAGGTCATCGACATAAGCCTCCACATTTCGTCCGATTTGGTTTTGGAAAACTGTGTTAACCATTTGTTGAAATGTGGCTCCGGTGTTTCGTAATCCGAAAGGCATAACTCGGTAGCAGTAGAGCCCCGACTTGGTGGTAAAGGCGGTCTTTTCTTCGTCCTCATGATTCATCCTGATTTGATTATATCCCGAGAAAGCGTCCATGAAGCTAAGGTAGGCATGTTCCGAGGTGGAGTCTACCAGTTGGTCAATTTTAGGCAAGGGGAATGGATCCATCGGGCATGCTTTGTTGAGATCGGTATAGTTGATGCACATCCGCCAGTCGCCGTTGGATTTCTTGACAAGCACAGGTTTGCCATCCATTCGGGACATTTCACATTTCGGATGATCCGGCATCGAGTAGCTTCTCGACCTCCCGTTTTACGGCTTGCTGCCTTTCCTCGCCCATATTGCCTTTCTTTTGCCGGACTGGCTTTGACCCGGGCTTGATGTGTAGTCTGTGCTCTGCTATTGACCTAGGGATCCCTGGCATGTCGGCGGCGGCCTAGGCGAAAACATATTGGTTCTCCTAGAGGAACTTAATCAACTCTTCCTTTGCTTGTCCTTGTACAGCCTTTCCGATGTTGAGTGTCTTCCCACCGCCTAAGTCTAACTGCTCGACTTCATCAGCGGGCTCGAGGTAGGCTTTCGACTCTGCTTTATCAACGGGATCTAGTGCGAGGTTGGTGTTTGGTGGTAAGAAGTCGGTGCTTGGATGTATCCGTTGCTGGTGAGGTTTTGCGCCAGGTTGATCTACTTGATGAACCGAGCCTCCATGGCCTTGGATGGACGTCAGATAGCATTCACGCGCAACTTTCTGCTGGCCGCATTCTTCCCCTATCTCGTGATCGGTGCGGAACTTGATTTTCAAGTGGGAGGGGGAGATGATGGCGCCTACCTTATTCAAGGTTCCTCGTCCAAGGATGACATTATAGGCTGATGGTGCATTGACAATGAGGAAATCCACCATGACCTCCATCGTACGAGGTGATGTTCCGAATGTCACTTTTAGTTGTATCATTCCCCTAGGTTGAAGGGCATCTCCGGTGAAGCCGATCAGAGGTGAGATGTGGTGTTGGAGCACACGGGTATCGAGGCCCATTTGTGTGAAAGGCCGATAGGTACAATATATCCGCCGAGCTCCCGGTGTCTACTAGCGCTCTCTTTACCCTATGAGTGTTAATTTTGAGATTCAACACCACGGGATCGTCATGTGGGCTGGTGATCTCGCCTTGATCTTTCTCCGAGAAAGATATCGCCTCCTCGGGCTGGGGCCGCTTCTTATCAGTTGCTGTTTCCACATTCAGGATGGTGGGGTATGCCTTGAGGTTATCGCGAGGTTGGATCCTTCGGATGGTGCCGCGGTGGCCCCCGCTGATCACATTGATGACTGGACTGTTCTGCCGCTCCTGACATCTTGACTCTGTGCCAATCCTAGGTTGAGGGCCGCGGTCGTCAATTTGAGGTCCAGTATAGTCTTGCTTGTACGGGATCTTCTTCTTGTAATCCTTCCCTTGCCCGTTGTATTTCCTTGTCAATTTCTTGTAGAACTCAGGTTTGATGTATTCGACCAACTTCCCCTCGCGGGCCAGCCTTTCCAGGATGTCTTTGAGCTGGAGACATTCTGCAGTAGAATGTCCATTGAATTGGTGAAACAGACATTCTTGGGTGTTGTCTTGTATTGCGAAGATCTTTTCAGGCAATGGTGGAGGGAGATCGAACATGCCTTCGACGATGTGGTACATCTTATGTCGCTTCTTGGTGAATGGCGCATATCGCACGAAGTGTGGTCGGTATCCTTCATCGCCGGGTTTACATTCCTCCTGCTTGGGTGGAACATTCTTCTGGGGTCCTTTTAATTTCGGGATCGATCTGCTGCGAGCTGCCAGTTTGCCGATTGACAGGGAGATCGAGATCGAGGTCTCGTGGGGCTCCCGTTGTCTTCTTCTGCCCGGATGTAGCCCTCAGCAAAAGCGATGAATTCTCTCAGTGTGCTCATCTTCTTCATGTGGACCTCGTAGCGTAATGTACCTGGGCCCCCTTTGCGGAGTCCCTTCTTGATGGCGGCTAGGGCAAACTCCTCGTTGAGATTTTGAATTCGCCAGGATGCCTGATGAACCAGTTGACAAACGCACCTGTTCTCTCTAGTGGCCCCTGGATGATGTCCAACAACATCTCGTATGTAGCTTGGGGCAGCTTGATGATCGTGTATCTTTCTAAGAATACCTTCGCGAAGTCTTATAACTTGGTGATAGATCCCCGAGGCAGGGTCATATACCAGTCCCAAGCTTCTCCAGTTAAGCAGGTGGTGAAGACCCGGCACATGATTGCGTCTGAGGCTCCTAGAAGGCGGAGCCGTTCAAGGAATCTATACACAAAGTTGTGCGGATCTTGAGCGTCCCACTGCCGCGGAAACTCAGAAGGGTTGTCGGGTATTTTGAAGTCGGCCATCGATTGGCGATAGATGTCTCTGGAGAGAGGTCCGTCTTCAATCCTCATAGGTCGCGAATATGTGCCCGCCTTCTGAGATTCTATTTCTGCCATCTTGGCTGTTAGTCTGGCCTGGATCAATTCCTCAACCTGAGCCATATTAACGCCTCGAGTTGGGGTAGGGGGCGACCTCTAGGTCCGCCTTCGATCGTCTCGACGAGTCCTCTCTCGACCTCGGTGCGGACTCCTCTCTCGTTCTCGGTGGGAACGGGATTATTCGTGACGAGAAGGTCTTGGTCCTCCGCCAAGTTGGCCGACCCACGCTCGTTGCTAAGGGGAACCTCGGGTCCGCTGGTGTGCACCGCCCTCTCAGGATTTGGTCCCTGTTCTAGCTCTGCCCTTCTGGCTGTCCTTCCTCGTTGGGATGTTACACAAGTGGTGAGACATTCCGGTCCCTCCGATCTGGCTGGGCATTCTGATTTTGCAGGACAGGCATGACCGTCTCCCCGCTGTTCGCGGTTCGGACCTCTACGAACTCGAGATCCAAATTCCTTGGAGGAATGTTGGCCTGCCGACTTGGGGTGCAATTTGCTAGTAGAGGTCGGATTAACGGCGCGGCGGGAGGTACCGTCTGGATCACGGGCCACGGTTGCACTTGTTGGGAAGATAGTGTTGGGCCTCTCATGGGATATACCCCGGGGGCGCCTCCTGGGCCAGGTTGTCCGGGTGGTGTCACGTAAGGGTACTGAGGACCCGTTGGGGTGTAAGGTGAGTAGGGTACGCGCCGTAGTAGTATAACGGCGCTTGCGGGGAGTAATATGGTATGAACAGTGGCTGTTGAACACCAACAAAAGGGTTGTGCTCGGCAAAAGACGGCCTGGTCGTGTGCCCTCCGGCGAACGAAGGTCGAGCTGCCGGACCGGGGCTTGTGCCGCGAGGTTCTTCCGGCTGAGTGACGTGAGGTCGCAACGCCGAGTTGCTGGGTACCGTTCCAGGGGGCAGACTATTAGAGGGAGTCTTTCCCATGGACATCCCAAAATTCTCTGTTGGCGGGGTTACCACGGGAGGTTGCATATTGTTGTTTACCCCTGGCGGGGGTGGGATTACTGCGTTTTGCTGGGCCATCTAGTTCGTCGAGTTTGAGCTAGGCGTGGCCCCACGGTGGTTGATACGTCCTATCTCGGGGAGATGAGGCTGTATGGGAGGTGGATTGGGCTGAATTCGTCCTGCCAAGGAATGGCAGGCCGAAGTGTGGATTGAGTTGAGAACTTGGAGAGGTTTGGAGATATTCGGACTCTAACCTGTATGATATCTCTCTTAGCAAAAATTCGGTCCCTGTCTAATGGGAATTCCTGCCTTATATAGTCTAATCACAACCGCCATCCTGGGCGGTTATGAGGGACGTGGGCAGTTATGCCAACCGATTCGGCAGTTATTCCGCACGTCGGTGGCTCAAGCCTATTTTCGAGCTAAGTCATTTGAGGCCGTTTATTGGGCCCGGTTTAGTAGAACTTGGGCTTTTCGTATGACTCCGGGTTGGCCTATTTGTGAGGTTCAAATCCCGGATCTTTCATGACCCAGATAAGACTAGTTAAAAGGCATGTGAAACATGGCCCTATCAGATAAGTAAACTTGCTAAAACTATTGTATTTAAGTTTTGTATGAAAATTATACTTTGTCAAATTTAAAATATTTTACAATATTTTAAGAATTGGAATATATAGGTTGATCATGTTCTATTAATAATTAACCATTCAATAACAATAATTCGTTTTCACTATAATAGTATAATAAGAAAAGGTAAAAGAATATGGATGCTATTCAGCAAGGCTTTCTTAAGACTAAAGGAGTCTCCTTAACTTATTTAGCTGCTTAATTCTGTCGAACACTTGTTCTTTATCACGTATTAAGATAAGCATTTTTAGTCTCTTTTTGTCCGGATCTTAATTCTTTGTCTGGATCTTAAGACTTAATTCTAGTAGAGGTAACCCTAAGAAATATCTGATCGTATATATCATATTTCAAAAATCAAGATACGAAACTTAACGGATTAAAGTTTTGAGATGCAATATTGTAGGACAATTTTTTAATTAAGTAAAAAATGCAAAATAAGAAAAATTAAATGGAAGTACGGACTTACCTCTGGAGAAACAAAAGAGCAAGCTAGTATAACAATCCCCTTCAAACGCACCAGATGTTGCAGACTTGCGCGTCTTTTCTCGTCCTTTTTTTTTATTGTATTTTTGGTTATTATTGGACAAATATCAAGAGAAATGGAAGCTTGGGATGTAGAGAGGAAGCTCTGAGTCTGTTGTGGCGTGGTGTGAAGAGGAAAGAAAAATAAGTGAGAAGGGACGATGAATTGTGAGAAACGGAAGCTGTAAAGTAAGAAGAGTCCACGTTCTCTATTACAATATTTGATGCATGAAACGAATATTCAATACAATTGGTTGGTCGGCATTTATGGATTTTTTAATTTAATTCTTTTTTCTGCAAGTGGCATTTTTAAATGGAAAAATGTTCGGGGTACCCATAATTTTTTCAAAATAGTCAATTTTTTAATTACACACTGATCCATAAAGCATCTTTGACTTGGGTCTTCGGGTAACAAAAATCGGAGAAAGTAGGTTGTTGTTCTCGAATAAAAAATAAAAAAATAGAAAGTGGGTAAAAGAGCGAGAACGAACCACATGTTTCTCTCGCTTCCCGTAGATAGATGCTCTGTATCACTACCTCCTCTGCTTTAGGGTGGTAACACTGGCTTGATGTTTTTTTTTTTTTTAATCTTCCCTATTTGTCATTAATGAACACTTGCTTGAAAATCCAATTAGATGCAATGTGGCAAAGTTAATTCATTTTGGATCAGATGTGGCAAGTTCAGTGCTCCAATGCTTTGACCGATTCTTTTTTAATACAGGAGCTTCGGTTTGAAAACAAAAAAATATATGCGGAAAGTAATTTTAGTTTTAAAATACAATTATTTTTGTAAAAAACATTTCACCTCAAAAAATTTAGACATAAATTTTTTGTTAAACATTCGAAATATTTTTATTAGTAAAAGTTATATTGCATCTTTGGTTATATGAGATGAGAAATATGATACAAGAGCAATTTGATTACAAAAAAAAAATTAGAGAAAAATTCAATCAGATGGATAAAGATTATGCAAATGACGCAACAGGCCCACCAGTTACTTGCACGTGGTGACATGCACATGTTCATGGACTGCCGGACGAATTCGGATCTCCTAATTTGAAAAAACTAAAAAATTGAATGGAGAATGAAGAAGAGTACGGTCGCAGTGATATTAAAGGGTCTGTGAATGTTATTGGGGATGGATTAGTTCGGATTCCAGTTAGACGATTCGAATCCAAATTCAAATATTGAGTAGCCTTAGGAGATCCTGAGCCCGGACGGACTAGAGTGGCTCAGTCATCCGATGTGGTAAAATTGAAATGGAGAAGAGGACAGAGTTTGTGCTCTTCCTAAGATCTATCTTGGGGGTCCAGATTCCCTAAATTAACCCAATTTTTGGGTTTTGGATCGGGACCGTCCGATTCAAATCCGTCGCTCGAGATCGCTTCGAGATTCTAATCTGTCGCTTGGGATCGCTTCGAGATTCTAATCTGTCGCTCGGGATGTGTGCGCTCCACTTTGAGATGGATTGTCACGAATTTGAATCAGACAGTCCCGATCCAAAATCCAAAAATTAAGTTACTTCGCTGGATTTGGATTCCTATCTTGGACGGTTAGGATTTTCTACCTTATGCAGCACGCTAAGCAGTAGGTCGTGCAAAAATCATTCCTTCCTGCAATCTTTCGTTGAGGCCCTGTTACTTTTCCTTAATTAATTTCAAAAGGTTATTGATCTGGGAACCTTTCAATATAATGTTAATCTTATTTTTCTTAGCAAAATGCGATCGATATTAAATATATTTGATTATACTTTCAATCTTATTTCGGAATGCCACTTGCGATTAAGAAGCCGAGTAGACATGACCTCCTACCTCTAATTGAGAAAATGCGAAGGTGGCTTCATGGATGGTAAGGTAAAATGTTGTCAAGAGGAGGGAGCTCCAGTTTATGATGTGTAATTTACTGGCATGGTTGGCTCGCAATGTCACCCGGTTTTAATGCACTAAAGGTGTTCGAGAAAATTCTTGCCGATTTTTTTATTAATAGGAAAAGCAAAAAAGAAATATTGAATTTGAATACTATAGCAATGAGTGGTGTAGATAGTTTGGGATACATTTTTACACCTTCGAAGTGCATATCGGGTTCGATTAATTACCAGATGTCGTATTACTTATTGGCGAGTCGTATTCTTATTGTAACTGATTCAAAGCTGCTGGCATTATTTCTTGCATTGGCTATTTATTTCTTAATTTCTTAAGATTATATCATATACATACTTAGTATATTTTTATTGAAGCATAAATATCTTACTAAATTGTTCTTAACATATTCTTAAACTGTTTTAAATTGGAACGTGCGTGGTCTGGGTGATCCAATCAAATGTGCGGTCATCAAAGATTTGGTGGCCGATTGTAACCCAGATTTATTTTGTTTTCAAGAAACTAAGTGGAGCGAGTGTAATACATTTAAATTGAGGCAAGTGTGCACATCTAAATTTGTTAATTTCTCGAGCTTAGACGCGGAAGGAACAAGGGGGGGAATAGTGCTCGCGTGGAGTCGCTCATTCTCCCTCCTACATTCCTTCAATTCTACTTTCACAACAACATCAATACTCAAAAAAAGAGGGTTCACTTTCATGTGCACGGGGGTATATGGTCCGCAAGATGATTCAAGCAAAAGATTGTTTTTAACTGAACTAAGGAGTATCAGGGCTCATAATAATATGCCTTGGCTTATCTTGGGAGACTTTAACTTAATAAGGTCGGTTCAGGATTCAACTGCAGATACTCACAACCTGGGCACAATGCAAGACTTCAACCGATTCATTAATGAGGTGGGGCTCCTAGATGTGCCGTTACAAGGACGACGATACACATGGTCAAATAAACGACCGAATCCGACTTTCTCCAAACTGGACAGATGCCTCCTGTCAAGTCAATGGGAGACCATAGGGACTTCCTATGACCTAACAGACTGGCCGACAACAGCTTCCGACCATGTACCACTAGTTCTGAGACTAAGGCCACACCAAAACCCGCCAAAAAGACAGTTCAAATTCGAATCCTTCTGGCTCAGGTACACCGATCTTGAACCCGTGGTAGAAGGAGCTTGGAACATCAACGCCCCAGACAACCCGGTCATCAGGATTCAGACAAAGATAAGGAGCGTGCAAAGGGAATTGCGAATATGGGCCCAGAACAAATTCTCCAGGAGGGAGACCTACCTAACCAGATCAAAATGGGTACTACAGAGATTAGATAGAGCGGAGGAGATCCGACAACTCAATTCCCTCGAGTTCAGTTTGAGAATACGGCTGCGGGAGCACATCTTTGTATTAGCGGACGAAAAGGAGCAAAAGTGGAAACAGAGATCGGGCTGTACGTGGCTTAAGCTGGGCGATAAAAATACCAAGTATTTCCACGCCGTGGCAAATGGCCGCAAGAATGCCAACTCAATAGAAAAAATGATTGACGACAATGACAACCAGGTGCCGCCCCAACAACTGCCGCAATATCTGCGCCGACACTTTAAGGGCACACTTGGTAAATCAATGGAGCATCCAAGGCCTTTTAATCTCACAGGACGCATCGGCCCGTCCTTTGCGGAGGATCTACTTCAATTGGACTCAGAGTTAACGGAAAATGAGGTCCTATTGGCAATCAAGGGGATGCCAGGGGGTAAAGCAAGTGGTCCCGATGGCCTGCCGATCGAATTTTACCGGTCTTTTTGGGAAATTATTAAGGGGGATATCATGGACCTAGTCACACAATCTCTACAAAACAAGGTGCATATCCGAGCCATCAACAGAGCGGCAATCACTCTTGTCCCAAAGAAAGACAATCCGGAAAGGGTATCAGACTATAGACCGATCAGTGTAATCAACACGATTGCAAAGCTATTAACAAAAATTTTGGCAAATAGATTGCAGCTGCACCTCGCAAAAATAATTACACAAAACCAAACGGCGTTTGTTCAGGGCAGATCCCTAATGGCATCCTTCCTGTCGGCAAGAGAACTGATTAATTTCTGTGACAAAAGAAAGTTACCGGCCATACTCTACAAGGTAGATTTCGAAAAGGCGTTCGACACGGTGGACTGGTGCTTCCTAATAAACCTGCTTATAGAAAAGGGTTTTCCCCCGAGATGGACTTCAGCGGTTTTAAATATCTTGCGATCATCTGCCTCTGCGGTCAGAGTCAATGGTTCCCAGTCAAGATTTTCTCAGCACAAGCGAGGCTTGCGCCAAGGGGACCCATTATCTCCAATGCTCTTCATTCTGGTCACCGATTGCCTAAACATATTTCTCCAAAATATGTCCGGTATCATGCCCACACCGGCAGCTTTGCAACCACAAATAATACAGTATGCCGATGACACTCTGATTATCTGCGAGGCAAATCCGACTACAATGAAAATTGTAACTCATGTCCTGGGAGTCTACTCTGAATTATCTGGATTACAGATTAATAGAAGTAAGAGCAATTTCGTCCCGATTGCTATACCGGCAAACCTCGTACCGGTATTACAATCTATCCTGGCATCACCGTAGACAAAACTACCGATTAAATACCTGGGCCTTCCGTTGTCAATCAAAAAACCGAGGAAAATCGACTTCCAGCCGATGCTTCAGGCGGTCCAGCACAGGTTGCAAGGTTGGACCTCCAAATTCTTGTCCTACGGGGGCAGGGTTACCTTGGTAAAAGCGGTCCTCTCAGCAATGCCTTTACACTACATGCAGGCTTTCAAAGTGCCGGTGGGAGTCATCAAGCACGTCGACAAAATGCGGAGGAGTTTTTTGTGGAAAGGCAACGGTTCCTGCAAAGGAATAAATTGCTTGGTAAATTGGGAGAGGGTATGTGCATTAAAGATCAACGGGGGCCTTGGAATAATTAACTTGACCTGCCAGAATGATGCATTACTAGCGAAATGGATTTGGGCAATAGGGAGTGGGCAGCCGGGCCTGTGGCAGGAGACGGTACACTACTTATACGGAGTAACGACGACGGGGCAGCTGGCCCAAGAAGTGCACAATGCATCATTTTTTCTCAAGGATCTGAAAAAAGTTATACCCTTCTGCTCCATCTCGATGGAGCTCGAGGGGGGTGTCAACAAATGGAAGTGGACCCCCTCTGGGATCTTTACATGCAGCTCGGCATACAAGTTGATGCACAACACGGGAATCATAGTACTCAACCAACAGCGCCTATGGAAAATCAGGGTCCCAATGAAGGTGCGTATTTTCACGTGATTAATGTTGGATAACAGAATTTTAACACAACAGGTTCTACTTTCCAAAGGATGCACGGTGCAGATAGGATGTCATCTGTGCTCTGCTGCACAATTGGAAACAAGGGATCACATGCTGTGGGGATGCAACTTTGCGTCCAGTTTTTGGACTGGTCTGCGAGCGCAACACAACATTCCACCGCTCGATGGAACTAGCGTTCGCCACATCTGGACAAAAACAGGCCGAGCAATGCTACCGAATCAACGACCCCGATGGGATGTAGTCTGGGCGGCAGGTGCATGGGCTCTGTGGAGAGAGAGAAATAGAAGACTTTTCTCTAACAAGCGGCGCTCGGTGGGTCATCTCATCAATGACACAACACTCGAGATTGAGCGATGGTTGGAAAATGGCTAGCTAGGCTTTCCAATTTAAGCTTAATTTTATTTTACTTTTCACTTTATTCAGTTAGGCAGTCATGCTTGCGTGTGTACATATAGAGAATTGTAAAGCAGGACTTGCCGAACTCTGGTGTAACTATTTTTTCTTAATCAATATACCTGTTAACGGCAATTGCCGCTAACCATAAAAAAAAAAACATATTCTTGACATGTGATGTGATAAAATTCTTATAATTGTGAAAACCAAGAATATGAAATTTTATACTGAATAAACTAGATAAAATATGTATGTTAAAATTATTTATATGTTAGTTAAAAAGATTTTATAAAATAAGTTAATACCATGTCTTATAAATTTTTTTAAAAAGACCATATGTTGAAAATATTCTACATGTACACTAATACTATACTTTCTGATTTTAGCAAATAAAATTTCACACTTAAATTTTTATTCTAAATTATTTGTACACATAAAAAAAAATTATTCAAAACCAAAGGAGATCACAATTGTATATTTTATTTAAGTAAATAATAGATGGGAGTAAATAGGGAGGAGTGAGAGTGAGGGAAAGAGAGGGAACAAGTGGAGACCAGAAGGACATTTTATTAAGAATTTTAAAAGGAGGGTATTTTGTTCTGTGTTGAAATAGAATAGCACTTTGTAAAATTTTCTCGATCAGCAGTCAATGTCTTAAGTTCTATTTTTTTCTGAGAAAGTGGGCGAACAACTGAACCAAAAACATAAAATAACAGCACAAGTTGTCAAGTGCACAACCCTTTCTTCTATTTAAAACCAAATCTAGTTCCTTTTTCTTCTACAAGATTAACACCTGGTGGACCCCATGCGGCCTACGTCAAAGCACCGCCAGGTCACAAATTTCAGGCATTTTCTGTAACACTTCCCTTGTTTTTTCACTGTGTTGCTGAAGATTTAAATTTGTTTTAGCAAGTATTCCACCTTTCATATTCATTATGATGTTCCAAATTTCGGCTTTGAAAAAATGCAAAAAATGCAAATTTTTGTTTCCTGTCTTGCTCTACTAATCTTTATCAGATGGCCAATTTTTTTATTTTTTAAAGCTAGAAATTGTTACTTTTATACCTTCAATAAAAAATCCTTCTATTTTATTAGTAGTCCTCGTGACTTCTGAACAGATGCAAAATTTGTATGAGAGCAACAGCACAGAAAACGGCCCAGGCAAGAAGTCGCGTAAAATCCCATGGCCATGACAGAGGACATTACAATTAAGGTAACTTAAATAGATAGACAAAATTAAACAATATTTCCTAATGGAAATTAACTGGAATTGATACAGCTGTGAGCCCGTCCTTGAAAATTAACTGGAATTGATACATCAAGTGAAAAGTGACAAGGAATTATTGTGAGAGATGGAAGTTTCAATGTTTGATTAGGAGCAGCCAAGCTCTTGTTAAGTCAAAGGTTGTAGTCATTTCGTGGGTCCAGATTCTCTGTTACAGGTGCATAGAGAGTTCTATACGAATCAATGATCGCTATTAATGGGTTCTTTGATTCTTTCTCTGTTGAGGGCAATTTTAATTGGTCTACAGTCTGGAGAGCATGAGCCATCCGCACTGGTTAATAGAAGCATCTTTGCGTACAGGCAACAGAAAATCTTAACACTTTTGTCTTCGAGTAGACAGTATGTCAGTAGTCAATGTCTAAGTTTTATTTTTTCTGAGAAAGTGGGTGAACAACTGAACCAATTACAGAAAATAACAGCACAACCCCTTCTTCTATTTAAAACCGAAAATCATAACCTGCTCCAATCCTGTTCCTTTTTCTTCTACAAGATTAACACCTGGTGGATCCCATGCGTCATATGTCAAGGCACCGCCATGTCACAAATTTCAGGAATTTTCTGTAACGCTTCCCTTGTTTTTCTCTGTGTTGCTGAAGATCTAAATTTGTTTCAGCATGTCTTGCACCTTTGATCTTCATCGCGACGTTTCAAATTTTCGGCTTTGAAAACATGCAAAATTTTGTTTTGTTTCATGTCTTGCTCTAATAATATTGATCAGATGGCCAAAATTTTTTTTTTTTTTGTAAAGCTAGAAATTGTTACTTCTAGACCTTTAACAAAAAATCCATGTATTTTAGTAGTCCTCGTGACTTGTGAACACATGCAAAATTTGTATCAGAGCAACAGCACAGAAAACGGCCCAGGCAAGAAGTCGCGTAACATCCCATGGCCATGACAGAGGACATTACAATAAGGCAACTTAAATAGGTAGACAAAATTAAACATTATAAGAGAGAACACAAAAGGAGTTTACAAGAAAGGAGATTACAAACAGAGTTCACAAGAAAGCTTATAATGAAATAGAAAATTAGATAGAACACACACTACAAGTAATAATCTAACAGTACAGCTCCGTCACAGTACTGATTAATTTAATGATAAATTATGCAAATATTTGTGCAAATTATCCTAATTTCAAGGCTTAGTCGTCGTTCTTAATAACTCAAGTATGAATTTTCCTCATCGATGAGATTTAGGAGGGAACTCGGAATAGCAGGAATGCCAACACTTATGACACCTCCGAGCATCAGTACAACTTTTCCCATTGATGGTCGGCTTGCTTCCGAATCCTGAATGCACCAACACGCAACCTTACATACCCGTATCAGCTCAACTACATTCACATTTCCCCCTAGCCTTTCATCTAGCAAGCATAAAACCTCACCTTCATTAATTTTAACAGCAGCATAAAGAGGAAAGTACGGGTACATTTTGTTTCTGAATGCTTTTGAATTTCTTTTCCCCGATATCACCTCGAGGAGCAACATTCCAAAACTGTAGACATCTGCCTTTTGAGTGATTGCTTGTCCAGAAATCCATTCTGGTGCCAAATAGCCGACAGTACCTCTTGTTGTTGTCAATACTCGGCTATGTTCTCGGCCGATAAGTTTTGCTAGGCCAAAGTCGGCAATTTTAGGGGAAAAATCATCATCTAGAAGCACATTCTCGGGTTTAATGTCACAATGGATGATACAATCTCTACATTCTTCATGCAAATAGGCTAATCCCTTTGCAGTCCCGAGTGCGATTTTGTATCGAGCTTGCCAACTTAATACATAAGAACTCCCTGAAAAGATGTGGGAATCCAAGGAACCATTCGACATATATTCATAAACCAGTAGCCTATTACTGCCTTCAGCGCAAAACCCTAGGAGGCGGACAATATTAGCATGGTGAATCATTCCTATTGTTTGCACTTCTGTTCGAAATTGCTTCTCTTCTTGTCCTACAATTTTGAGTTTTTTCACAGCCACTGTAGTAGAACCCAATAATTTCCCCTTGAAAACAATTCCAAAACCTCCTTGACCTAGTTTGGTAGAGAAATTTTTTGTTGATCTTTTCATCTCCTTACACGAGTAAGCCTTGAAGTTGTGATCATCGATGTTCACCGGCTGAACATTATTGAGTTTTCTTCTAAACTGCCACCAAAGTACTAAACAAACAAATAGGATGACCACAACCCCACCTCCTATGAATGTCACATGCTTGATATGATTTCTTTTAGCGTAAGCAACAGAGGACCCCATGCGGATATGTATATATTCGCCACTCAATCCATCATCGCGTATGATTGCATTCATTAGATCTCCGTACCAAAGATTGCATCCAGAACCAGATGCATAAGCTGTGCAAGAGCAATTGCTTCGGCATGCACTTTCACATTCTTCCTCACTTTTAGCCCCCAAGTATTCAGAGTTGTCAGGCAACATATAGAGGTTATCGATCAAAGTAAATGTGTCGTTCAATCCAACTGAATTGCCGTTGCAACTTAATGAGAAATTTCTTGTACAACCAGCACTAAAGTTATGACGTGAAGATGAGTCAGAAGAAGCAGGATAGAAGCCATGTGGGCATTTACACCAATAGTTCGGACCCTGGCTAAAGCACATGCCGAAAGGTCCACAATAGCCAGCAACCCTATAGAGCAAACAACTTTTACCGGTTGTTAAAAAGTATTGACCATCAGCGCCACTCGATTGGTATATGAATGCATTACCATAACTATTCAATCTTATGTATTTTAGTTCTCCATTCGCATCATTAAATGTTACCAACCTGTCGTGCTGTTTGATATTTAACAATGTGGGAAAAGTATCAAAATACTGTGTATTTCTTTGTTTTTGCTTTATAACAAACCCCCAGGTTCCACTAGTATGATCTATTTCAAATGAATACACCCCTGGTGAGGGGTCACTAGAGGTTTTGGAAGAAGTAAGAGATACATCAATATTTTTCCCATTTATGGTACTGTAACCGAGCCAAGCTCCAGGCAACCAAGTATCTGTCGGATTGTCGAAACTCTGCCATATCACTTCTGAATTTTTTGTTTGGTCTAGCAAAACAAGATTTCCGGTATCAAGGAGAACTAACTTGGTGGAATTTGGTTTATTTTGCGGTTTATTTGATGACCATATACAGCTTTGAGATTGGGTCAAGATCAAGGTTCCATTTGGAGATATACTCAGTCTGGAGGATTGAAGTTTGGTAATGGGATTCTCTGTATTTGCTGTCCATACAACATCCACCATATAGTTCAACACCAGTGGCAACAGTTGGGTTTGACCGGTGTCAATTTTATCAATGGTAAACCAAATGCCGACATAGTAATTTCCGTTACCTGTGTCGATGAAACCAAACTCAAACTTGCCATTTGTTGACATGAGGCTCTGGTTTGGGTAGAGAAATTCACCAGGTAGAAGTGTGTCTACTTTTGCTGCAGAGAGATTGCTTAAACACAAAAGGATGACAAAGAAGAAGAAGGAAGCCATGTTGATCAGAGAATAACACTGCTGAAAATCTTGTCTTGCAACAACTGATATAGAATTTAATGAAGAAACAAAATTAAACAATATTTCCTAATGGAAAATTAACTGGAATTGATACAGCTGTGATCCCGTCCATGAAAATTACCTGGAATTGATACATCAAGTGAAAAGTGACAAGGAATTATTGTGAGAGATGGAAGTTTGAATGTTTGATTAGGAGCAGCCAAGCTCTTGTTAAGTCAAAGGTTGTAGTCATTTCATGGGTCCAGATTCTCTGTTACAGGTGCATAGAGAGTTCTATACGAATCAATGATCGCTATTAATGGGTTCTTTGATTCTTTCTCTGTAGAGGGCAATTTTAATTGGTCTACAGTCTGGAGAGCATGAGCCATTCGCACTGGTTAATAGAAGCATCTTTGTGTACAGGCAACAGAAAATCTTAACACTTTTGTCTTCCAGTAGATAGTAGGTCAGTAGTCAATGTCCAAGTTTTATTTTTCTGAGAAAGTAGTTGAACAACCCCTTCTTCTATTTAAAACCGAAAATCATAACCTGCTCCAATCCAGTTCCTTTTTCTTCTACAAGATTAACATCTGGTGGACCCCATGCGGCATATGTCAAGGCACCGCCATGTCACAAATTTCAGGAATTTTCTGTAACGCTTCCCTTGTTTTTCTCTGTGTTGTTGAAGATCTAAATTTTGTTCAGCATGTCTTGCACCTTTGATTTTCATCGCGACGTTCCAAATTTTCGGCTTTGAAAAAATGCAAAATTTTGTTTTGTTTCATGTCTTGCAGTAATATAATATTGATCAGATGGCCAAATTTTTTTTTTGTAAAGCTAGAAATTGTTACTTCTAGACCTTTAACAAAAAATCCATGTATTTTAGTAGTCCTCGTGACTTATGAACACATGCAAAATTTGTATCAGAGCAACGGCACAGAAAACGGCCCAGGCATGACAGAGGACATTACAATAAGGCAACTTAAATAGGTAGACAAAATTAAACATTATTTCCTAATGGAAAATTAACTGGAATAATTGATACAGCTGGTAAGCAAGCCCCAATACAAATTTTATCTGATCGAAGACATTCTTTGTTCTGCAACAAACCGCCCATATTGGCCCAAATCAGACCCAAGAACAATGGATCAAAGTAGAAACAGTAATCAAGAGGTGATACACTCTGCCGTTTTGTTAAATTTTCTTGCGAGTTGCTAGGCTGTAACAGAACCGTTGTAAATATGTGTAATAATTACTAAATAATTTATTGGCAAGATTGACCCTTCCGATACGCACAAGGAGTTCAATAAAATTTCACATAGAAAAAAAAAATGAGGTATCTTTTCATGGTTTTTGAAAGTTAGACGGCTCTGACATAAAATCTACTCCTGCCTACTGATAACTATTTCTTAAAGGTCCTGGTCAGCTAACCAAATTGCGAGCTTGAACTCGCATTCTGAGTACTGAATGTCTGCGCTGTCTTGTATTCTTCAATGTGGTTGATTTACACCTGTGATTGGAATTGCCCCAGTTTCAACTCCAATGTGTTATATAAGACCAATAACCACAAAATTGACACTTATGAACAAAAGCCGCATCTTAAAACTTGCTAATCTGCACAAACATCAAAGGATCTCACCCGCCATATGTAATCTTCTTGAGAAAAATCAAGAGATCTTTATTTTCTTAAATAATTACCTCCTAAGCTACATTTGTAATAACTGATTCAACTAATTCAGCGGTTTGATCTTTTCGGAAACAACAGCTCCATATAGCTCCTATGTTCGATATTTCTATGAAAAATTACTTTGCTCTGTTTTTGGTGCATTGGAAATGCACCCACCCCAACGAAGCCGCTATTAATGTGATTGATGCAGTGTACACCCCCATCAAAAATATTGTCTCCAACTGTCAAGAGCCCTCGTATGTCCACTCTAATTACTTTGCGATGCTCTCCATTTTTATGTCCCCTCTGGAAAGTGGAAACCGGTAGCCTATGCAACAGTCCCACTCGTCACATATCTCCATGCTAACATCCTTCTCATTTATAGTCTGGCCCAAACTCATCCTGGCAATTGACCAAGTCAAACACTCACCTTGCAACTGCCACTCCTGAATTCATCATCTCCATGCTAACATCCTTCTCAGTTGGTATGTATTTTACCGATAGCGAAAACTATTTTAATGAACGGAAGGTGTTCGATGACATTTTCGAATCAAGATTTGTCTGGTGCGTACCTGGATCTGGAAAGTACAACTATGATCTGACACTAGGGATGGCAAAAAAGCCCAGCGGCCCGTCGGCCCGGCTATGCCTGCCTGGCCCAGCCCTTTACCCGGTCGGCCCGGCACTGTAACAGGCCAGGCCAGGCCAGGCATAAGAACGGGTCAGGCCAGGCCTGGGCTTAAGCCGAAGCCCACAGGCAGCCCGCTGGGCATATAATTTAATACAGAGAGATATTTGAGATTTCGAATACTAGGGTTTTTTTTAGAGCCGCATGCCGCAGCCGCATTTCCTCCTCTCTAAGTCTTTTTCGCCTCTCTAAGTATCTCTCTTTCGCTCATCGCTCCTCTCTCTCACTCTCTGAGTATCTCTCTGGTTCTCTCTCTCTCTCGACTCAGCGGCCAGTGCGGTCAGTGCAGCCCTCTCTCTCTCTCGACTCTCGCCAGTGCGGCCAGTGCGGCAGTCGGCTCTCACCGCACCCAGCGGCCAGTGCCTCACGCCCTCACCGAGCCCTCTCTCTTCTCCCGCTCACCCGCGGCCAGCGCGGCAGCGGCCAGCGGCCAGTGCCTCACGCCCTCACCGGACCCGGTAAGCTCTTTCACAGTTCACTCCTCTCTCTCTCCCAGAACTATGCAAATCCATATAACGGTTGACCCGGTAAGCTGTTAATATTTCTGCAAATCCGCATAAAAGTTTGTTTTTGTCTTCGTTTTTATTGAAAATGAAAAGTTGCGGCTGATGAGTTGCTTTGAAATTTATTAACTCTTGTTTTCAGTGATCCCAATATATGCATCCAGCGATTTTTAAAATAGAGGAATAATTAACAGTAAATTTGAATACATATCTCTATGAATTCTAGTTAAATTGTGGTTAGATTTGATAACTGTTGTTTCAATTAGTCAAGATTTGTAAATAATTCCAGTTTCTTTTGCTTTATATTTCGTCTGGATTATCGTCTTTGGAATTAACCTTTATATTATTTTAGTTGATATCGACTGTCCATTCCCTCTCCTTTAGGTGTTATGGCCTCTGGATATCGACTGTCTTTGGAATCTAACTTATTTTAGTTGATATCGACTGTCTTTGGAATTCCAGTTTCTCAAGATATATTTTCAGTCATAACTTTGTTATGTTCTCTGCTTTAGGTGTTATGGCCATTAGATGATTACTGTGGGCCATCGTCAGAGATTTGGTTGCTTGCTGCCTTTTTGGCGCAGGTTTGGGATTTGGGTGCTTGCTGTAAGATTGGTGCTGATTTGTTTTTGGGTCAATATATGGTTAGGGTAAGGCAGGCCGGGCCAGGTAAGGCGGCCCATGGGCATAGGCAGGCAGGCACAGGCAGGCACGGGCATAAAGGAAAAGCCCATGGGCAGGCCGGGCATAGATTTTCAGGCCCATCAAATTGGGCCAGGCAGGTGGGCCATCAATTTTTAACAGGCAGGTCAGGCATGGGCTTAGCAAAACACCCGTGGGCTCAGCCCATTGCCATCCCTATCTGACACCCGTGTTACTGAAACTGGTTTATTACTCAAGCATCAACATGCAACACATAGTCATGTATTGGTCCGTAACGTTTCCTAACCTGACTGGAACTGGTACCGATTTGTCGATCGAGTTCCCTCTTAGATCTTGACCCTCGGTGGCTTTGACTAGATGAGGTCAACATTGGCTCGATTAAATTACACTCCACACAGAGACAAACAAATACACATGAAACACAGAAGAAAAACCCCCACCCACTCACAAGGAAAATAATTCGAAGGTTTCTATTTGAGTACCAAACATAACAAGTCTGCTTTACTGCAATCCAGTAGGAGAGGTACCAAATAAGGTCATACCTGTGCGTGCAATCTGGTACAATGATGATTGATGACCATCTAAAATCAATGTTTTTGTTGATTGGTTTAAATTTTAACTTAATTTCTTGAACTTGTAGTAGTTTGTGGCGTGTAATTGACTTGTAATTTCACCTATTTTAATGCACAGGTGTCCGATTTTTTTTCAAAGTGAGATTTTGTTGGTATCAGGATATGAAAAATATTAATTCAAATTTCAAGCCAGTTCAATTCAATCTTACCAAAGCAGTACTTTTTATGCAAAGACTAAAGTAAAAATGTAAAATGCCACATGAAGTCTGGTATTGATTCATGATATATTGTGCGTCTTTTAAGTATTAACCCTTGATTACTTAGAAAAACTAAAAAAAGTTGTTGTATTGTGAAACTAAATTGGGAAAGGTTAGATGAGTACCGTACTGAATTGGATAACTGGAATATTCAATTGTCGTATTGCATTCAATGCAATGAAGAATTTCTTCTCTGTTTTGCTGCAACAATACCAGAACATAATTAGGAAGATATTTTTCCTTAAATAATCAGCCAATCCCAAAATAAATTTCATTAATTGTCAATATTAGAAAATTATTCTTGCCATGCATTCATAGTAGGGTCACCAACTGGTCACAGATATGATGCTCTTAGTCCAGAGGCGGATCCATGTATATTGAAAGGGGTTATTGACCTTCATTCATTTTCAAAATTTATGTGCTTATATGTGATTTTCTATATAATTTAGACTAAAATGTGATGGTTACTACAAAATTGACCTAATACACAATACGAAAATTTTATATGATAGATCACCATTATATTTTTGACCGTCATAGCTTGAAAGTCTAACTCCACTCCTTTTTCTAGCCAATATTATACCTTTGAGTACATATAAACTTTGGGTACGGTATACCTTTTTTCCATCCAATATACAATTTAATGCATGAAACCCCTGTTTTCATACCATATATACTACTTTTCGCAATTACAAAAATTAGCAAATTAATGCATCAGCCCCAAAAAAATTTGCCATTCAAGAGCCACTTGTCATAGGATCGCCAATACAAGTACTAAATTTGAGCTCCAGAGAATTTTATCACAGTAAAGAAAAATAAAACCAATTTTCAGTACTGAACATACATTAATTTGATTCATTTCTACACTGTTTTGTACTCCAACAATTGAATATTGTGGTTAGGCCCGGTACTGTGTGGTTGCCACAATAATCTTGATTGTAGTCCCGTACTGTTTCCAAGTGGTTTCCACCTCAAGCAGGCTGGGCCAAGTTGAACATTGACTCAATTGGGCCACATGGGCTTATTTAATTTGAATTTGTACTCCTCAACAAAATGGATAACACAACCCTTCATAAACAATGAAGAATTTAGGACCAATGTAAAGACCTGGTATTTTCAGCTCTTTCTGCTTGTGATTTTATTTTTATTTTTATTTTTTCAGGAACTGTAAATTACCTGAGAACGGATCACTGACATGTTTTGGAAAAATCTACTTGAAGCGTTCTGCATTTCATTTTGAATCTTTAATCATCACTAAATAATGAATTGCAGAAATCAACTCTAATTTTGTCAACAAAGCTGCAGTAGTGCCATTGTCAACTAAGGCAGTATTTTGGTAAATATTATTATGCTTTCAAATAGAACAAAATAATGATTAATGAAGATGTTTCTTTTATTTTGTTAATTAGTTTATAGTTGATGGTGAAAGAAGAAGAAGAGACAATACTTCCTCTTCAAAAGTCAAAAACTATATATAAGGAAAATATGACATATTTTATCATGTTGCACTACTGGGCCAAACAAATTAGAAATTCTCACAATTTTTTAATTATATAGAGTGAAGGTAATTGCAATATTTTCTGTTTGAATTCCAGGAAAGAATTTTAAAATTAATATAGGTAATCCCATGCATATGGAAGACAATCCAGTGAGTGAAAGTACTGTTAACTTTTATGTCAGGCAAACAATATTCAAACCCTGGTAAGGTAAACCAGACTTCAATCATGCAAATTTCAAACCCTATTAAGGAGGAACATAATGTGTTTTTATTTCATAAACTCTGATTTTTATATAAAATAATGTAGGCCTCAACTTTAGGGGCTTATTTGCATGAATCACAATATTATGTAGTTCACTGCAATTTAGTTTCCCTCCCAGCTATCAATTCCTCATCACAGTTGAGAAAGTATCCATGTTATATATATTAATATTTGTACTCCTTAGCATTACTAAAAAGAAAAAAAAAAATGATGAATGATTATTTTTAGGATATGTACTGAAATCATCACCAAAAGTTAAAAATGTTTGGCATAAAACTACATTAAAGCTGTACAATAGCATGCATACATAGTATATATGAACGGGCTGTTAAACTTGCAAATATCAATATCAAAGTCCAAATAATAATACACAAAGCAAATAAAAATTACAAGCTTGTTACCAGCCATTTAACACTTCATCCCAATCTGAAAAAGTTAAATAGAACTAGGCAACAACATTAATTAAAGTTCTGTAGTAGGTGTAATACTCTTTCACGCAAATTTTTAACCTTGGTAAGAGGGCAAACAATGTTTGTTATTTCTCAGACTCTGAGGCATATTTTTTGCAAGAATTATATTGTTATGAAGTTTAATAGTTTTTTCCCCTTCCAGTCAATAAATTCCTCATCGCAGTGAGAAAGTTACAATATTAATACATTCTTTCCTCACCATTACAACAAAAATAATAATAACAACAATAATAATAATAACAATAACAATAACAATAACAATAACAATAACAATAACAATAACAATAACAATAACAATAACAATAACAATAACAATAACAATAATAATAATTAATATCAATATACGAGAATAATTATTATAAGGTCACTGAACTGAATTTATAGTCAAAGTTCAAAATGTTTATCACCAAGTAGTAAAGCATCCCAATAGCATATGCAGAACATGCATGGAAGTTAAATTTACAATCATCAAATCCAATTCCAAATAAAAATAATACACAAAGCAAACACAAAACAAGGTTCCTTGAGTCATGAATGTCCTGGATAGTGCGCTTGGCAATGCAAATTATATCGCAAGTTGCTAAGGTAGTATGAGGCCTACAACTTAGCAAATCACATACTTTTGCCATAAACAAGCACAATAAGGAATTGAGATCACTACAACCAAATATTATTCATTACATAATAACAACCTTCTAAAAACAAACTGCTCCGAGCTGATTGATGATGCCCATATGAAATGTCTGAAAGGCCTGCGATATGAAATTGAGCACATATTTCTCAATCGAAGAGTTTTAAGGAAACTTGAAAAAAAATGTAAAAAAGTGGTTATTTTATACCGATTATTTAATATACATCCAATAAACTAATTTCTAATCTAGAGAATCTCTCATGTGAATAACATATAATTAATTCATGCATGCATGGGTGGAAAAATATAGAAGGTACACTTCAAAGAAAAAGCATGGTGGAATTGCAACATGGCCTAATCAGTTTGAGTGTATTTAAAATAGCAAAACAATTTAAAACTAATTTGTAGCAATATAAAAGATGATGGTAATTTCGTGACAAAACATATTTATTACAAAAACATACAACATAAATTTTGCAAAAAAAAAAAAAAAAAACAAAATTAGTTATTTTGTTGTTTCACAAGCTCTAGTAATCTCATTACAGAAAATATTCATGATGTAAAAATAAATGGCAGTGCAGTAGATGTTGCGTGCAGGAACAAAAAATGAAATGCAAATAGTGAATAGATAAGTACAATTGTTACAATCATAAAGAAGCTAACTCTAGTTCAGTTTCATAAGCAAATAAAAAAAAATACGGACACAACAATCTTTTTTATGCATTTTGACACATTAATGGGTACAAATCCTCAAATTTTTGTCAACTAACGGACAAAAAAATTATACGGACAAGTTTTAGAATGTAAATGGAAAATAAATATATAAGCGGAGGCATACCTTGCACTCAAATCATTGAGTGTGATATTGGCTGCTAGCTAGAAAAAACGATAGGTGAAATGAAATAGTTGGTGAGTTCCTTTAGCTAAACCCCCAAAATCAACATGCATATCTATGCAGTCCATCCGCTTGAGGGAAATGAGGTGCTCCATGCCCATTGGGACTTCCACAAGCTGTTCCAGTTCAAACAACAAAATCTCTTCAAGGCTAGCCATGGTGCCCTGCTCCATCTCCACTTGAATCAGATTAGGCATTTGAAACAATCCCAGTATCCTCAATTTAGGAAACCACCCTGCCTGAAAAATTAGTTGTTGTCCTTCATATGCTCTTCTGAGGTTCAAGTACGTGAGGTTTCTGCAATGGGAAAGAGATGGCAGAGGATCATTTTGTAGTTGAGACCACCAAAGCCATAGCGATTGGATACTATTCGCAGATATTTTGAATAAAGGGGATTCAAACAAGGTTTCTTTATGTTGCCCTCTGAGATCTAACTTCTGAAGTTGTGGGAGGTTCAGGCCTTCCAATTGGAGAATCTCATTCTCATCGCTTGCATTAATAGATAAGTAGGAAAGGAAACTCATCTTTGATAATGATTTGCATAACTCAACTGAGTGGTTTTCTTTCACATTCCATATCCGGAAGCTTCTCAGTTGAGTTAAATTACCCAATTCTCTTACTACCATAGCATTTGATTCTAATGCTTGTATAGTCTGGAGATCTTTTAGGTAAAACATGCCCTTAGGTAAAGAGATTCCAGTACGACTCCTAAATGACATATCTATAGGATCTACCTCAGCAAATAGATGGCGTAACTTTTTTAGCTCTGCTATGCCGTCTGGTAGATTTTGTATTTGAGAAAACAGGAGATCTAGGGTTTGCAAGTTGTGAAGTTTCTTGATAGATTTTGGTAAAAATTTCACCTTTGTTTTTCTCAGACCCAAATAGTGGAGATTCATGAACAAATACCCAATAGAATTTGGAACAGTTTCTATTGGCAAGCCTTCTAAATCCAAAACAGTAAGACACCTTGACTTGTCAAAAATGATGGATAGCAAAGGAGATGAGGGCACATCATTAATTGACAAAAATGTTTTGAGTTTGGGAAGACAAACATCATGCATGACCGTCTCCCTTAGATTCATTATTGAGAGCCGACGAGTAGAACTATCGGGATTTTCTGAGTTGTTATCCTCTTGCAGCAATCCAAAATTTTCTTTTCTACATAATGAGATGGCCAACTCTCTCACTGTATCATGCATTTGACACCTCTTTACCCTACCAAAATTATTTTTTTGTACCACCTGTAACATGCTGCGATGTACGAGCTCCATGAGATAGCCCTCTGCCACCTCTTCTAATGTGCTTTGCCCTTTTTGTTGTATAAAGCCCTCAGCTATCCAAAGCCTTAATAATTTTTTTCTTGGAAGGGGAAAATCCTCTGGAAACAAACTACAATGTAGAAAGCAATTCTTGAGGTACCCGGGAAGATACTTGAAGCCTAGATTAAGAATATTTTTCAGATGATCCAAATTTGGATTGTTGTCTAGTTCCCAGGTTAGTTGATCATGTAGCCGTCTCCATTCGGATTCTGTTTTCTCAGAGCAAGATAATACACTACCCAACGAAACAAGTGCTAATGGCAACCCGTCACACTTCAAAACAATCTCTCTTGCCCACTTTTCCAAGGGAGGAGGGCATTCATGGTTTCTTTCAATGGGAAACGCCTTTCTACAAAACAGGTTCCATGAATCTAATTCTGCTAAAGGTTTTAGCTCCAACCTATAGCTTTCTGGAGCAAGAGATGCTACATTCGCAATTCTACTTGTAATCATAATTCGGCTTCCTTGATGGTCATTAACAAGCGTGTCCCTTATATCATGAAATGCTTTTAGATCCCACATATCATCTAACACAATTAGATATTTTTTTTCTTTCAAGAGTTTGCTCACGATTTCTTTTAATTCTCTGAGATCCTTCTTGCCTGTGTTGATCGAACTATTTTGCCCTTCTTTACAAATTTCGGAGATTATATTTTGGAGAAGATTATCCACGGTATAAGATTGAGAGATATTAATCCATGCATGACAATCAAAGTTAATTTTTTCTCTCTTGAAAACATTAGTAACAAGGGTTGTTTTGCCTACACCACCCATTCCCCAAACAGATATCACAGAGAGTTCTAGATTTTTAGAATTTAGCCAGCTCGTCAACTTCCGCCTGTTATTTTTTATTCCCACAATTTGATCTTCATGAATGAAATGGGCAGAGATGGCCATTTTATGTGAGTATTCATTTGAGTAGTTTGAGTTTTCCCCAATACTGACATTTGTTTTTTTTTTTTTTTTTTTTTTTTTTTTTTTTTTTTTTTGATGGTTAACGGAATCCGTTAACAGGTATATTGATAATAAAATTTAAAATAGTTACATAGAGTTTGCATACTGCACCGATCTACCACTTATATTTACATGTAGAGTTTCAGTGCCTCTAATTTGTTACTTAATATTCAAAGGAAGACTAAATAAAAAACCATTCCAAGGGACTCTATCCGTTGGCTAGCCAACGCTCGATTTCCAGTGTCGTGTCATTGATGAGATGACACACTGGCCTTCGCTTGCTAGAAAAGTATCTCCGGTTTCTCTCCTTCCAGAGCGCCCATGCTCCCGCCGCCCAGATAACATCCCAGCGGCCCTGTGATTCCGTAACATAGCACGCCCCGTCTTTGTCCATATTGCTCGGATATTATTCGCTTGCAAAGGCGGTATGTTGTGTTGTGCTCGCAGTCCATCCCAGAAGTTCGAGGCATAATTGCACCCCCACAGCAGGTGGTCTAATGTTTCGATGTGTCGAGAAGGACACAGGTGACAGCCCGGATGAACTGCACATCCTCTTGAGACGAGTACTTGCTGTGTCAGTATTCTGTTTTCCAACATTAACCAGACAAAGATCCGCACTTTCATTGGGGCCCTAATCTTCCATAATCTTTGTTGGTTCAATGCCACTACACCACTGTTGTGCATCAGTTTGTATGCCGAGTTGCATGTAAAGATTCCTGACGGGGTCCATTTCCATTTTTGCCTCCCATCCGCAAACTCGATGGATATGGAGCAGAAGGGTATGAGTTTCTCCAGGTCTCTCACAAAAAAGGAAGCATCCTGGCCCGGCAGACTCACTTGCGAAGCCGTGCTGACACCATATAAGGAAAGCATTGTTTTCTTCCATATCCCTTCCAGCCCACCCTCAATTAACCAGAGCCATTTCGCTAAGAGGGCATCATTCTGGCAAGTTAAATTCATAATGCCAAGGCCCCCATTGAGCTTCAGCGCGCAGACTCTTTCCCAATTAACCAAGCAGTTTATTCCTTTACAGGAACCGTTCCCCTTCCATAGAAATTTCCGTCTCATTTTGTCAATGTGTTTGATAACTCCCACCGGTACTTTGAATGCCTGCATGTAGTGCAGAGGCATTGCCGAGAGCACCGCCTTGACCAGGGTTATTCTTCCTCCATAAGACAGGAAGTTAGAAGTCCAACCCTGGATCCTCTGTTGCACCGCGAGTAACATTGGCTGGAAGTCCAATTTTCTTGGTTTTTTAATCGACAGCGGAAGACCCAGGTATCGGATCGGTAGTTTACCCCGCGGCGAGGCCAGGATTGAGCTGACAGTTTGGACCAGGATTCCAGGGATTGCAATCGGGACAAAAATGCTCTTGTTTCTATTTACTCGAAGTCCAGATATCTCAGAGTACACTCCCAGGGCATGGGTTACCATTTTCAAAGTCAGTGGGTTGGCCTCACAGATTATGAGGGTATCATCGGCATATTGGATGATTTGCGGGTGCATTGCCGCCGGCGTTGGCATGATCTCACCCATATTTTGAAGAAAGGAGTTGAGACAATCCGCGGCGAGGATAAACAGCATTGGCGAGAGCGGATCCCCCTGGCGCAAGCCCCTTTTATGCTTGAAGAAACTCGAATGCGTGCCATTTGCTCTTATCGTGGAGGTGGAGGACTGTAGTATGCTCAGTACAGTCGATGTCCACCCCGGGGGGAACCCTTTTTCTATGAGGAGATTCATTAGAAAACACCAGTCGACTGTATCGAATGCCTTCTCGAAGTCGACCTTGTAGAGTATTGCCGGTAACTTCCTTTTGTCGCAGAAGTTGATCAGTTCTCTGGCAGACAGGAAGGACTCCATTAAGGATCGACCACTAACAAATGCCGTCTGGTTCTGTGTGATAATTTTGGGAAGATGCGGTTGCAGCCGGTTTGCCAATATCTTGGTGAGTAGTTTAGCAATCGTGTTGATGACGCTAATCGGTCTGTAGTCCGACACTCTTTCCGGATTTTCCTTCTTGGGGATTAGTGTGATTGCCGCTTTGTTGATTGCCCCAATATGCACCTTGTTCTGAAGGGACTGTGTCACTAGGTCTGTGACATCAGCTTTGACGATCGGCCAAAATTCCTGATAGAATTCCCTGGGGAGGCCATCCGGACCACTCGCTTTTCCTCTCGGCATCCCTCGGACAGCCAGTAGGACTTCGTTTTCCGTTACCGGTGAGTCCAGATCTTTGAGGACCTCTGCAAAACACTGGCCAACTCGACCTATCAGGGTGAAGGGTCGCGGATGCACTATTGACTTACCCAGTGTGTTTTTGAAGTGTTGACGCAGATAACCCGGCAGTAGTTGTGACGGCACCTGCTCATTCTCGTCCGTGATCAAGGTTTGTATTGAGTTGGTATTCTTGCGCCCGTTGGCAATAGCATGGAAATATTTGGTGTTTTTATCTCCCAATTTAAGCCAGGTACAACCCGACCTCTGTTTCCATTTGTGCTCTTTTTCTTTTGCCAGTGCAAAAATATGTTCTCTCAGCCTGATTCGCAACCCGAATTCGACCGAATTCAACTTACGGATCTCTTCCGCTCTATCCAGTCTCTGTACCACCCATTTTGACCTTGTGAGATATGTTTCCCTCCTGGAGAATTTGTCCTGGGCCCATATTCGCAGTTCCCTCTGGATATTTTTGATTTTCTTCTGGATCCTGACTACCGGGTTTGCGGGAGCCTCAATGTTCCATGCCCTTGCCACCACTTCTTCTAAGTCCGCGTATTTAAGCCAGAATGTCTCAAATTTGAATTGCCGTTTTGGCGGGTTTTCGTGTGGCCGCAGCCTCAAGATTAGCGGTGCATGGTCCGAGGCCGTAGCCGGTAAATCCGTCAGATCGTATGAAACCCCCAAATCATCCCAGTGACTCGAAAGTAGGCATCTGTCAAGCTTGGAAAAAGTAGGGTTTGGTCTTTTGTTGGACCACGTATATTGCCGGCCCTGGAGAGGTACGTCAACGAGGCCTGCCTCGCTTATGTATCGGTTGAAATCCTGCAGGGTCCCCAGATTCCAAATGTCCGCAATTGTGTCCTTCGATGACCGTAACAGATTGAAATCACCTAGGATCAGCCACGGTAAATTATTAGTACCCCTGATTGTCCGCAACTCATTTAAAAATAGTCTTTTACTCGGATCATCTTGTGGCCCATATACTCCCGTGCACATGAAGGTGAACCCCATTTTTGTTAAAATTGATGTTGTTGTGTAAGTTTTATTGAAGGAACTAATGAGGGAGAAGGAGCGACTCCACGCGAGCACTATTCCCCCCCTTGTTCCTTCCGCGTCTAAGTTTGAAAATTTGTCAAATTTAGAAGTACACACTTGTCTCAAATTAAAAATAGAGCACTCGCTCCACTTAGTCTCTTGAAAGCATAATAAATCCGGGTTGCACTCGGCTACCAAATCTTTGATAACCGCACACTTATTTGGTTCCCCCAAACCCCGCACATTCCAACAAAGCACTGAAAACGGTAAATTAAATTCATTCATCATATAGGGTTTAAACACAAAAGGCACTTCTAATTGTTACAATAGTCCGATAGGAGGACTCACAAAATTAATCAATTTTAAGAAGGCAATGACTACCCTATTGAAAGCTCTTAAACTAGATATCCTTATCGGCCGCTTCTTCGTCAGTGAGGTCGAAGTCACTGTCAAAGTCGAAGGCCCCTAAAACTGATTCTTCAAATTCCTTAGTGTCCCCGTAGTCCTCATAGTCACCTTCCCTCATTGCCTCAAGCCCCTGGTCCTCCATCCGTAAGTTGTCTTGCTTCCATGTCTTCTTCCTGCTCATTGGTGACCTCCACTGGCTCACCATCCAGTAGCACACCCGTGCCCGCCGAGTCCATTTGGTTTGGGATAAGATTACGCTGTATTCCACAGTAGAGGTCCGCAGCCTCCGCCGTCGATTGATCTAGCCCCTGCACCGCAAGGGACTCATCAGCTAGCAAGGTAAGAAGTTGTGCCTGGCGGGTCGGATCCAGTTCCTGACCGTGTAGCTTCGCTTCCTTTCTTTGCTTTTTCCTTGATTCGGAATATCGCCTGGTGGGACCACGCTGGTTAATGCGGGCGCTCCTGCGGAGGGGTGCCTGTTGCTCCGCCGCAGTTTCCGAACTCGGCTGCCCCAACTGAGCCGCTGCAGTTTCCAATCCCGTCCCCAACTCGGCCTGTTGCGTCGCCTCTGTGGGCTGCCCCAGCTGAGGCGGCTGCGCTGTTACTGTTAGGTGTGCAGTATCCGGTCCCTGTCCCAAACCATGCGCTGCTGTGCCGTTGCCGATAGCCGCAAGTGCCTGATCTGAGGGTGCTGATACCGTCGCTATCTCGGTTGTTACATCATTCTCGGGGTGCTGAGTCAGTCCCGAGTCCCCTGTCCGTAATTCATCCCCCTGCCATAATGCGGACTCGCTTAGAGTTGGGTGTGGTACCTCAGGTATGACTAGCTGTACCGCTTGTAGCGTCGGCTGTACCGACTGCATGACCAGCTGTGTCTGATCAGGGTAGTAATTGTGTAGAAGGGGGTCTTGTAGGGAGCTGATGTATGCCTCTTCTTCTTCAGTAAGTCTGATTTCTTCTTCCGCTGCACGGATTGTCGGGCTGACCATCGGCGATTGGGGATAGTTTATCATCTCCATGTCAGAGCCGTCGAAGTCCGAGCCGTCCTCGAGGCATTGGTCCGGGCAGTATAGAGTAGATGGATCGAGGTCGGGGCCCGCATGGTCAGAGGTTTGGATGTCATGCCCCTCATCACTTTCCATGGTTTCATCATCGGTGTGTCGAGCGTCGTCATCCGCCTCATACCGCTGGTCGTCGGAGTGCATGGGTGCTTGGTCATTTTGAAACTGATTTGGGTCAAGAAAGAATCCCGTGTTGGATCCATATTCATCAAAGGGTTCGTTTTTGATTTTGTCGGGCGCGGGTAAGTTTTCGTCGGCAGCTGGTAAGATTTCGTCGCAGTATGTTGGTTATAACAGGGTAGAGTATGGAGTTGAGATTAGAATTGGGTTTTCTGGTGCGCCGAGGGGGCAGTGTTCTGGTGTGGCTGTTGGGGGAGATGGGGAATGTTAGGTTCGGTCTGATTGGGCTGTTGGTAGTTGAGTGTAATTGATGAAGCCGGCCTTGTTGTGAGGGAGCAGGCCAGTTTTGGGCTTTGGGGTAGTGGGCCTTGATTGGATTTTGTTGTGGCTGGACAAATATTGGATTGCTCTTTGAATGGGCCCCTGCTGGTTATTAGAAGAGGTAATTGGAGTGGGGTGCCGCCAATAACTACCTGTCCTGAGCTCCTAGGCCCACTCGATTGCAGACCTGACTTGGAGACAAGGGAACAATTCGAATTTGTTTTTTGAAAAACATTACCCCCATCCCCTGTCATTTCGGGGGGCTGTCCCTGGCCCACCTGGACCGTTGTTGTACTTTGTACAGTGGGCCTGTCCATTCTCCCCATTAATGCTTGGCTCGAAGGGACTCCAGTATCAAGGGGACTGGACATTTCCAGTTGTACAGAAGTTGCAATGGGTCGTTCCTGCGGTCCGGTCGTTTGCGGAGGGGTTGCCGCAGTGGCTGAGTGAGCTACCGGAAAGTGTGAAGAAGCCCGAAGGACTTGCTCTAGCTCCTCCCTGGCCGGCCCGGGTGCTAAACTTGCCCAGACATTTATGAGTTTGCCGACATCCACCATCACAGCCTTCTCTATCGAGTTTCCGAAAACCTCGTCCTTCGGTCCTGGTGCAAAGGCCCGTGCATTCTCCCTCTGAATGTCTAGAAAAGAGTGAGTGGTGGGAGTGGGGTCAACCGGCTGTTCCATGTTTATAGGTTCGTCGATCCAGCCGTGTACAAGGATTCCAACATCTTGAGCCAATCCCCGGATCCAAAAGGTGACCGAGTGGGGAACGTTTTCGAGTTTGGGAACGGCAACTAAGGCCATCATCCTTTCCAAGGAAGTGGTTTTGTTCATAGATGAGTGCTCAAGCACCACCCCGAAGGAACTTGTTGCGGCTACGAGGTGGTCTATGCACCAAGCACGTGGGGACACCCCTTTTAGTTCGAGCCAGACCTTGAATTTGAGGTTGAGTGGATAACAGTGAATTGCCGGGGACCATGGGTACGTCACGTAACCTAATTCCTTGAGCGGTTGGGCAAAGTTGGCAAGAAATTGGTTTCGGTCTTGTCCAAACGGAAGGAGTAAGAAATACTGTGGACCCGACATGTGGGTTATAGGTGGTGGGACCTCTGACTTGGAGATGGTCATCAAGACGGATTGTATGATGCTGGCCGAGTGAGTGGGTCGTAGGCGCGCGTCAATAACTAGGGCTCTGTTAAGCTCGAGAAGGTCCTGTTGCATTTCGGTCGTCTCCGGTATGAATACCGTTGCTGTCTTTGGGCGGTTTTGTGGCATGCCCGAGTCACCTAAGTGGCCTCTTGGGGAGAGCGGGTCATATGAGCTCTGTTTTGCACTGCTCGCTGCCACACATGATTTGGCCTCATGTCCTTTTTTCCAACATTTGGCGCAAACTCTCTCGTCGCTCTTACACGTTGTCTGGTCGTGACCCTTTTTAAGGCAGTTATAACATCTTCCCCGCCAGAGGTAATGACCTGGGTTTGGTGGCAGGGGGAGTGGGCCGGGGGTTCCATCGGGGGAGTTTGATGCTGGAGTTGGAATGTTAACTTGGATGGAGGGGTTGATGTCTAGAAAGTTTTTCCAGGGGGGAGTTATGTAACGATGTGGTCTGGGGTGAAATGTGGGTTGGGGGGTATGGCCTGTTACTTGTGCGTATGTCACTTGCTGGCCTGATTTCGGAGTTAAGGCGTTGGGGTGAGGTGGTTGTGTGCCTGCCATTGAATGCTGTTCGGGGTGGTTGAGAGGAGTTGAATTGTTGGTACTCATTAATTTCTGCTGAGGGTAGTAGTTAATGGGTTGGAGGGTGGTGAGTGGGAGATGGGTGGTATGACTGTTTTTTGATATAGGATGTGCAGGTTTGGAGACTCTGAGAGCATTAATGTTCGAGGTGACCAGGCGTGGCCTAGCGTTGGCTACAGCATGGCCTATGAAGCCAGTGGTATTGATGGATCTCTGTGATGGTTGATTTCGGTACAAGATGTTATGATTGTGTAAATCTTGGGAAGGAATGAACTTACCTGGGCCGGAGTTAATGCAGTGTGTACCACGATTTGCTTTTGGAAGAGAGATCTGGAGTTGGTTTTGAGTCTTGTCGTTGGAGATGGGACGGCGCCGTGTGAAGAATGAGAGATTACCTTTCCGTGTGGTGGAGGAGCGATTACCCTTCCGTCCCTGGTGAGGTGGTTGTCTCGGTCGGCGAGGCAGCACCGTGTACCATCCTTCTCCCGTCGAGAAGATTTGAGTTCTCGCCATGGTCGCAGGATCGCCGCCAAGATCGCCTCTTCGAAAGTTAAAAGTTAGCGTGCTTGAATTCTGTTGTTTTTCAATACTGACATTTGTTGTCGGCACCCATCTCTCTTTCAACCTGGCAAGATTCACAAGCCTTGTTTTTGCTTCGAGCAATTGAGAGGCAATTCGTTTAAGGTCTACCAATAACTTTGGATCTTTAAAAAGTTTGGTAACGTAAATGGATATTCCATCAAACTTTTTATTATTAAGTAGGTATGCAAATTCAGACAAAATATCTTCAATGTGATTTGCCAACTCATGTACCTCTTTTATCCAAGCTACCTGAGGTTTATTGCTCTGATTGTCCATTTCTATCCCATCAAGAAATCCTTGCATCACCCGAAGTTCACTATTAATATTGTTTATGTTTGCTTCAAGGTTTTTGTAAGTTGAGCAAAGCTTTGAAAATTTTGAGATTGCTAGCTTGGCTACTTCATTAGTTAAGGTTTCTCCAAGGACCCGGAGGGCTGCAAGAATGGCCGCCTCAGCCATGCTCAGTTAATCGGGTTCAACTGCACTATTATTTATTCATTCATTCGTGAGCTGTTCAAAGCAAATATACATTAAAACTAGACAATCCTATAAATTAAAAATCTACCATTTCATTTTATAAACAATTTTAAATTTTCTCTATTATTGGCGATTGGTTTTCTTTTCATTCAAAACTAATGAGTATTATATTAAATATATGTTAAGATAAATATTGTTGGAATTTCATGTATGGAAACTTCAGATAATCTCAAGTGAGTTGGATTGACATAGGCTTGAGACTCAAATAAAGGGTGCCATGACCCATGGAGACTAAGACCATGGGCTTCGATAAGGAATTTTGAGGCTTGATCAAGGATCTAGAGCTTCAGTTGGTCATTTAAGCATTTGGTCGGGGAGGAATTTATAGGTGTTGAATTGCAGTCCATGTTCGGTCAGAGTCTGGTCCGGGCACGATTACAAGAATATGTTTTAAGACCGTAGATATTGGAACAGCGTGGGTATTGAAATTACTACGATGATAAGACAACCATAGTTCCCAAAAAATTGTCTCGGCAAAAGTACCTCTATAACTATAGCGATAATATATATCGGTTCAAAATAAATTAAAGAGTAAAAAAAGTGCTGTAGTTGACACTAATATTAATTCTCTTTTACCACGAAAATAACTTAGACATTTTTTTTTCTAAAATAAAAAAATTGCTATTATTCCCTGGCCCATGTCCATAAAAATAATAAGCTGCGGCAGACTTATTCTATATTTTTTTTCTAGGAACAATTTCATGTATATCCTTTAAAGCTTCGAAATTACATATTTTCTCTCTAAAGTTCATAATATCATATTTATCTTTTTAAATTAAAAAAAGAGAAAAGGACTTTACCCAAGCTATTGTACTCAGTTTTTACCCACGCCGTTTTTAGTAATGCGCTTCAAACTGATTTAACGTCTGCAGTTCCAACCCGATATAAGGCGGATCTCTCTCTTCCGATATTGATGAGCTTCATCTCTTTAGACCTGCTACGAGCGTACGACATCTATTTTCTAGCGAAGGAGAAACACTACTACAAAAACTGGTTTTGTACACTGCACATTGTACACGGATTTGGCAATTATATTAAAAACAGTGTACCAAATATGAGTTCAAAAGATCTGAACGATTTCTACACGGATAATTAGTTAACAATCAGTGTCGAATTATTAGAGAGAGCTACACGGTTTATTAGAAACCACAAATCCGTGTGTAAATAAGTGTGTGTGCAAATAATTGAGAGAGCTACACGGACTTTTAATACAAAGCCGTGTAGGAACATTACACACGGCTTTTTGATATATAGCCGTGTATAAATCTTATAATTGTACACGGATTTATAACTAAAAAGCCGTGTAGAAATAGGTGGAGAGCTACACGGATATTTAACTAAATAGCCGTGTATAATAGTGTAAGGTTTTATTATCTTCCTTTCCAGAGCGCCGTTTTGATCAAGTTTTTAGTTCATACATCTCGAACTGAGCTTTTTATTTCTGCGAATTGATCGAGCTGGCCAGCAGCTGAGATCTGAGATCTTTGAATTAAGTTTGTATTTTCTCCTCTCCATCTTTCTAAGGTTAGTAATATGTATTTAAATCATTTTCTTTCTCTAAATTTCTGTTATTTAGGCTTATTTAATTAGGTCATTTCATGCATTCTTGAATTCTTAATTTTAGATGTAATTAATTAGTGTATTGTGGTCCAATAACCGACCTTTAGATGCTTTTAGGTCCATGCCCGTTCAAAATTAATCCAATAGGGATTAATTTTGGATAGTCCCCGTTTCGGGACTGCTCTTTGAATATTATGTCTCATTTAGGATGTGAACACATATTAGCGGGATTTAATTAGTATTTGAGGAAAGTTCGACAGTATTTTCCCTTATTGCTCCTACGAGTATGTGGTTCGTACGCATACTTGGGGAGTTAAGGGGAAATGCTGCCGAATTTTTCTCAAATACTAATTAAATCTCGCTAATATGTGTTCACATATGAGACATAATATTCAAAGAGTGGGTTAGGATTGTAAACCGGCCCTTTGTAAGCCCAAAATTTTGTACACGAAGGAGAATGTTGACCATGCATGATTAATTGATCAAATCATTTTTTTAATTTAATTTACAGATAGATCGAAGCTGGATGTATGAAATGCGACGTGACAGTGAAGAATATTTGGTTCGCGTTGATGATTTTATAAAATTTGCTGAGAGTTATAGAGTGAATAAAAAAGAAGAAGACATTTTATGTCCTTGTAAAGATTGTAAAAATTTATTAAGATTTTTGGACATCGAAGAAATTAGAGCTCATTTGATTTGTTGGGGATTTAAGAAGAGATATACATGTTGGTTCATGCATGGTGAGAAATTTGGGGAAAGTAGTAGTGCCAATAAGGATTGTAATCGTGAATTGAATGATGAGAATGTTGGAATTTCTGATAATTTTGAACTTGATTGGAACGAGGATTATGAGAGTGCCGAATATTCTGATATTAACGTCGAACCCGAAAATGACGATGATGAGATGGAGAGGAATTTTGATGAAAATGTAGAACACGAGTTTACTGAAAATTTGGAGGATATGTTACGTGATGTGGAAGATGAAATTAGTGATAAAAATTATGATAAATTTCAAAATTTGTCTAATGAATCTAAGAAGCCGTTGTATCCCGGGTGTACCAAATTTACAAAACTGTCAGCTGTGTTGAAATTATTAAACTTAAAAGCAGACAATGGTTGGAGCGATAAGAGTTTCACGTCCTTATTACAGCTTTTAGGAGAAATGCTCCCAGATAACAACGAGTTACCCGGTACAACATATCAGGCAAAGAAGTTGATATGTCCAATGGGGTTGAAGATCGAAAGAATACATGCATGTCCGAATGACTGTGTATTGTATCGTAACGAGTACGAGGCCATGCATGTCTGTCCTAAATGCGGTGTTTCACGATATAAACGTCGTAAGGACCAGGACACTGATGATTGTAACGAGGACACAAGTGGCCGACCTCCGGCTAAGGTGTTGTGGTATTTGCCGATAATACCGAGATTCAAACGGTTGTTTGCGAATTCCAAAGATGCAAAATTATTGCGCTGGCACGAAGAAGAGCGCAAAAATGACGGTAAACTAAGGCACCCGGCTGATTCTCCTCAATGGAGAAACATTGACAGACATTTCAAAGAATTTGGTTCTGAACCGCGGAATCCTTAGGATTGTGGTGAGCTCAGATGGAATGAGTCCGTTTGGAAGTATGAGCAGTCGGCACAGTACTTGGCCAGTTCTTTTATGCATCTACAATCTTCCTCCTTGGTTGTGCATGAAACGCAGATATATAATGATGTCATTACTAATCCAAGGACCCAGACAACCCGGAAATGACATAGATGTATATCTCGCACCATTAATCGAGGACCTCCAAAAATTGTGGCGTGATGGCGTCCCGGTGTGGGATGCGTATATGAAAGAGACCTTTACCTTGCGGGCCATGGTGTTTTGCACCGTAAATGATTTCCCCGCGTACGGGAATTTGTCGGGTTACACTTGTAAAGGAGCAAAAGCGTGCCCGATCTGTGAAGATGACACGCAGGTGCTGAGGTTAAAAAATTGTCAAAAGAATGTATTCATGGGGCATCGTAGGTTTCTTCCTATTAATCACCCATATCGTAAGAAGAAGATGGCATTCAACGGGAAAATTGAGCTTGGAGTGGCTCGTCATCCATTAGACGGGGAGAGTGTCTTCGAACGGGTAAAAAACATTGATGTTGTTTTTGGAAAATGCGCCAAAGCACTACCGAAGAATATTTGGAAAAAGAGGTCCATATTTTGGGAGCTACCGTACTGGAATATTTAGAAGTGAGGCATTGCCTAGATGTCATGCATGTCGAAAAAAATGTCTGTGACAGTTTAATTGGTTTATTATTGAACATTCCGGGGAAGACGAAAGATGGTATTAAAGTGAGAAAAGACATGGTAGAGATGGGAATACGACCCGAGCTCGCACCGCAGGAGAAAGGGAAGCGCACATACCTACCCCCCGCACTGTGCACAATGTCAAAGAAAGAGAAAACAAGCTTCTGTGAATGCCTCAATGGTATAAAAGTCCCATCAGGATATTCTTCGAATATTAAGAAGTTGGTGTCGATGAAGGACTTGAAACTGGTCGGTCTGAAATCTCACGACTGTCATGTTTTACTGACACATATAATTCCGGTTGCAATTCGGGGAATTTTACCATAGCACGTTCGTCAAACCATTACGAAGCTTTGTTCTTTCTTCAATGCAATAAATTCCAAAGTGATAGACCCTCTAAAATTGGACTCTTTGCAAAAGGAGGTCGTCGTTACTCTTTGCCAACTTGAGATGTATTTTCCGCCATCTTTTTTCGATGTCATGGTTCACCTTGTTGTTCATCTTGTGAGAGAAATTAAGATTTGTGGTCCCGTGTTCCTTCGGTATATGTATCCATTCGAGAGATACATGGGCATCTTGAAAAAATACGTTAGGAACCGACATCGACCCGAAGGCAGCATTATAGAAGGATATTCTACGGAGGAGGTGATTGATTTTTGCACCAACTACTTGACCGGTGTGGATCCTATTGGCGTTCCAAAATCTCGATACGAGGGAAGGCTCCAAGGAGTCGGGACAATTGGGTTGAGAGCCGTAGTTGCTGATCTAAATGAACTACAAAAGGCACATTTTATTGTACTACAACACATGACAGATGTTGCTCCCTATATAGATGAGCACATGACAATCCTTCAACAACAAAACTACACGAGGAGTCAGAAGTGGCTTACTAACGAGCATAACCGTTCTTTTTTAGGATGGCTGAAAGAAAGAGTGCAGTCACACCCCGTACCTGAAATTGTTAAACTGCTTGGCGCAGGACCCCAAATTGTTGTTAGAACATTCCAAGGATACGAGATTAACGGATATACATTTTATACTAAATCCCAGAGTGATAAGAGCACGATGCAAAACAGTGGGGTGACGTTGGTGGCGACCTCTCAAGAATTCAGTAGATCCGGAGATGGCCGGGCTGTAATAGCATCAAAGTCATATTATGGCGTTATTCAAGATATTTGGGAGCTCATTTACAGTCCTCGCCTGAGCATTCCCGTGTTTCGGTGTCAATGGGTCGAAGACCGAGGTGTTAAAGTTGATAACGACGGGTTCACACTCGTTGAATTAAACAGGGTTGGGCATGTTGATGATCCGTTTATACTCGCCAAGCAAGCCACCCAAGTCTTTTATGCCACTGACCCGAGTGATGCCAGGTTGAGCGTCGTCCTATCCGGAAAAAGAAGGATTGTCGGGGTAGAAAATGTCGTCGATGAAGAAGAGTACGACCAGTTCGACGAAGTACCTCCATTTTGTACCGATGTGCAAACTGAGGTAGCAACACTTGAAGGGGTAGACGAAGCTGACTACATGCGGTCCGACCATAATGAAGGATTATGGGCCGAGGGTACCGTTCAAATAGTGGAAAAAAGGAGAAAAAGGAAAAAAAAAAGCATAATGTGTAATATTTATTTTGTTTAAGACCGTGTAGCTTTTAATATTGCAACTTTAGCTTGTAATATATCAAATAAAAAAGGAAAAAAAGAAAAAAGCATAATGTAGTAATAGTATTATCAAATATTATCAAATATTAGTTTAATGCTTATAATGAAGAATTATGTTTAATGCTTATAATATTATCAAATATTAGTATTAGTTTTTGAAAATATTAGTTAAAATATTTAATAATAAAATAAACTAAATATTAGTTAAAATATTTAATATTAGTTAAAAAATATTTAAGGAAGGATTATGTTTAATGAAAATATTATGTTCAACTTTATCAAACATTTAATATTAGTTAATATAAATATTAGTTTATGTTCAAAGCATTTTACTGAACCTGGGACCCGCATGTCGGACTGATTTATACACGGACATTTAGCTAATAGTCCGTGTAGAAAGGGGAGAGAGCTACACGGCCTTTTAGCTATATGTCCGTGTAGAAAGAATATTTGCACACGGTTTTTTGTGTTCAACCGTGTAGAAAGGTGATTTGCACACAGGGCATTATCTAAGAAGCCGTGTATAATGAGAAAACATTGGTTATTTTGAAATCCTTCTCTGCCAAAAATTTCGTAAGTCCGAAAACCCTTCTCTGCCAAAAGTTTCATAAGTCCGAAAACCCTTCTCTGCCAAAAACCTAACACGAGCTCGATCTTCACCTAGCACCGCGCGCCTCACCGCCTCGCCGCCTCGCCGCCTCGCCGTGGTCTCTCTCTCTCTAACCCGTGGTCTCTCTCACCCGTGGTTAGCTCTCTCTCTCTCTCGTTATTTTTCTTAATGGGTTTGAACCCGTTAGACATGGTTGGTATTTGTTAGTATATACATTATGGTACTTGTTAATTGTTGGTATTTGTTAGTATTTGTATATAGGGTATTTTAGGGTATTTTAAGTTAATTAGTTAATATAAATATTAGTTTTAACTAGGTTAATTTAGGTTAATTAGTTAAAATAAACCTAGATTAATTTGTACTTGTTAATTTTAGGTTATTTTAGCATATAACCTAGGTTATTTTAGGTTAATTCAAAAGTTGGTTGATTAATCTAGGTTATATGTCAAAATATGTATTTTGTTAATTATTGGTACAAGAATATCAATTTTTGTGCAAGAATATCAATTATAGGGTATTTTAGGTTATTTTATGGTACTTGTTAATTTTAGGGTATTTTAAGTTAATTTAGGGTACTTGTTAATTTAGGGTACTTGTGTATTTTAGGTTATTCAAATGATTATGGTACTTGCATGTTAGGTTATTCAAAATATGTAATAGACCATGCATGTCGAATGTAGTAGACAAAATATGTAGTTCATTATGGAAGAACCATGTCGATTGACAAAATATGTAATAGACCACTTGTGTATTTTAGGGTACTTATGATTTGATCTTTAATTTCATGCAGCACCATGTCGAATGAAAATGAGTACGAGGAAATGATGGAAGAAGAGGAGCAGCAAGCTACTGCCTCGTCAGAAAGAAAGAGAAGAGGGCCTACAATGTGCACGAGCCATTCTGAGCAGACCCATTCCAAAATCTGGTTCACAGAAGACGGGCGTGCGCAGGGACCAGAACGGCAGAAATACTCAAATTGGTGTACGAGCTTCGTGAGGCAAAATGCGAGTATCCTTGTTGAGAGATGGGATCATTTCGAGGATAAGGTGAAGGCCGAGTGGTGGAACACGGTGAAGGTAAAGTGCCTAACAACTCTTCTCTTGAATTTTCACTTATGTATGATCTATACTTAAATACACTAAATTTTTGTGTCAATCAGGCTCAGTGGAACATCCAGAGTGATGTTCCAAAGGTTAAGACGTTGAAGATTATGAACAATGGTTGGAAGCAATACAAGAGTACGTTGAAGACGGAGTTCATGGAGAAAGGGAAAAATCCGGTCGGCTACTACAAATGGCTAAAACAAGAGGACTGGGATGCGTTTCAAGCTTTGAAGTCTACCGAAGAGTTCCAGGTATCTAACTCGTGCCAAATTTATGCTTATTCTTTCTCGATATGTACTTATCTTTCTAAAACTAACTGATCGTTATTGTCTTGTTTCTGTGAAGGCAGAGAGTGATAAAGGCAGGAGTACCGTTGCCTTTAACAAGTATCCACACCATCTAGGGTCAGGTGGTTACGAGGGTAAGTCGGAAGAATGGAGGAGAGTCCTGGACGCGAACAAGGATTCTGACTCACCCGTGGTTAGGATCCAAAATCCTAGGGGCAAAGATTGGGTCATGGGTAGAGCCGAGGTAACCGCTGACGGGAGGATACTACTCCCAACGGATTTGCAAAGCGTGGCTCAAAGAATGGTAAGAGTCATTTATAACTCCGAGAGTACGTCAATTGTTCTTTTGCTTTAACTAATTCTTCTACTTGAACAGTTGGAAGTGGAGGAGGAGGTCAACTCGGGTGCCCGGAGTGTCGAACGACAAAATGATTCATTGTCCGCAGCGCTCGAGAATCCAGAACACCCGGGTCGAGTAAGAGGTGTAGGGGTCTACAGGGGCTGGAAGGAGGTGTTCCGAGTGGAGGGACAAAAACCTCGAAGAAAATCTCGTGCCAAGGTAAACAAAGACGAGATAGTTGCGCAGATACGCGCGGAGGTGAGCAAAGAGTACGACGCAAGGTTTGCTGAGATGGAAGCAATGTTGACACAAATTAGATCAGCAACTACGCACCCATCCGAGCAACCACCTCCCATTTCGCCAGGAATTCGGCGAAGTAGTCAAGCATCCGGCACGTGGGGCGCCTTAGACGATTTGGATAATCTCAAGGTAATCAATATTACTTCTTCATAATCTAAAGGTATTTAAAACCTGTTTGCAACCTTGTTAGACAATATCGCATCACTAAAATAAACAACTTTCCTATAAATTTGCAGGACCCCAGAGCATGCGACCTCGTCCTGCGGAATGGCAGTGTTTCTCTGATCGTTGCTAAGGGCGTTGTACATCCACTCGCCAAAAGTGTACACAATACTCCGCTAAGACCCGACCATGCATGCGTGCAGGTTGAGTTAGTCGTGGATGGATGGCAGCGCGTACCCTTCCTGTCCCTACCGACGACATGCTTGTGCTTGATGAGGCACGGATGTCATTTGTCCAATGGCCCAAGAGTCAGATTGTTTTGGATCAGGTAATCCATACAAAAATCCATTTATTTTGTTACATTCAACTCATTCTTTTTGAAATACTAGAATAATCCATTTATAATTTGATACAGACACGAGGAGATGATGTCACCGGTACGGCGTTGTCACCGGTACGTCAGGAGGTGACTTGCGACGTCGGGGCTGACGCGCCACAATCACCGCCCCGTCCTATGGTCACCGAAGAAGAATACGGACGTTTGCCCAATGAGTTGCGCCTTCTCCACGACTACTTGATGACGTATCCCGACGGCATGGAGGCTATCGTCATCCCTGTCCCACCTGGGATGTTTCTACACGAAGGCAGGGAGCTCCTGCTGTCGTTCAGAGACTTCAAGGACCTCTTCCACCACTCGTCATCCGACAAATGGCTCGATGTTTCACACATCACCATTTTCCTCATGTTAGTGATATTAAAATATTTTAATTATTGTATAGAACTCAAATATATATTCTAATTACAATATGATGAGTTTTCAGGAAGCTAATCCGAAACTGTGATGAGATGGTTGAAAGGAGGAACTTGTGCGTGTTTCTGGACCCCGAGAAAGTGAGTGGTACGGCAGCGACATATTATCCGGATATGGCTATCGACTACATGTGTTCTGCGATGCATCGTGCTAAGGCGGAGGAGAAGAAATTCATTCTCATGCCATACCACGAGGGGTTAGTTCTAATCTTAACTTATGTGTTGTTTATATTTTAAAAAAATGAAATCACACCATCAATCATAGCAAATACTCGTGTGACTTTTATATGCTAAAGTACTATAATTCTTCTCCTCGATCCAACAGCAAACATTGGTGCACGATTCTCATTGTGCCGTACTTAAGTGTGGGCATAATTATTGATTCTTGTAAGCCAAAAGGAAGGACCGCGGCTGCCAAGTGCAAATTTATCTTGCCTTTTGTGAATAAGTAAGCAATAATAATTCTATAGGTTTGCATTTCTTTCAATCATATCAAATTATAAAATTGCTAATTACATTCACTCACTTTTGTAAGGGCTTTTGTGAAATATATTAAAGAGGGAGGATCAGATAGCACGGACCCGGGCAAGAAAAGCAAGTTGAGTTGGAAGTACATGTTGGTGAGCACACTTTATGAGTTAGAAATTTCATATCTTGTTAAAAAAATTATTGTCATTCTAACAAATGCCGCTAAATGTAAATTTCAGAGCCCGCAACAGAAGGAGGGTTGGGAATGCGCTTATTACACGATGATATTCATGTTTGACTTTGTCGAAAGAATACAATTCGAATTCCCAAAAGCGGTATGTACTTAATTCATATGAATTTCCTATATAATAAGCAATTGATATCTACCTTTTCTGAAATACTAACTATTATCAAATTATAATTTTGTAGAATGTGACAAAGCAAGATCATTATAGTTGGGATCAGATCGACGATGTGCGGTGCATGTGGGCAAGGTGGTTTGCCATGGAATTTTGTAATCCTCGATATGGATTTGCATAGATTAATTTGTAATAAAAATATGTTTCGAATGAATTTATTGCTATATGAATTTTGTATAAATTTAGTATATGAATTTCTTGCTAATTAATCTGTTTCGAATGAATATTTGTATTTCTGTTGAAAAAAATTGGCTAGCAAAGCTGGAGGCTAGCCCAAAAACAAAATATACAAAAAAAAAAAAAAGGTATTTATACACGGCTATTAAACAGTTGTCCGTGTGCAATACTAATCATACACGGTTTTTTTGTTAAAAACCGTGTATGATAGCCTTGCTGGAGGCGTAATACAAAAAATCTAAAACTATTTGTACACGGATATTTACCAAAAGTCCGTGTATAATAGCTAAGAGAGCTACACGGACTTTTAATACAAAGCCGTGTAGAAAGATGAATCGTACACGGTTAATTAGTTGATATCCGTGTAGCTCGCTAGGTCTTTGTACACGGTTAATATGGAAATATCCGTGTAGAAATCATCATAATCACACACGGTCAAATATCCGTGTGTAGTTCCTGACCTATTCATACACCCTGGCTTTAAACACAGCAGGAAATCCGTGTAGCTCTTCCATTAATGTCCGTGTGTAATCTGTTTTTCTGTAGTAGTGAAAGAGAGCGGAGAGATCAGAGAAAGGGAGAAGAGATGGCTGAAGTGGTGAGAGGCGTACTAAAAAGCGATCAAAGAGAAGGAGATTGGAGGTTATTTTTGGGGCTCTCTGTACAATGGATTCCCTTTTTTTTTGGCTATTTCTTCATATTACAAAGGATCTCTAACTATACAAGAATCTTTGCTTTCTTTCCTTAAATCAGCTAGGTAACTAGCACGAATTCTCATTGGCTCATGAGATATTGTGTTTTAGATTTATCATTTTATTTTCCGATTGGCTCTATTAATGCTAGATATGAAAATCATGCTATTAGCGTCCGATCTCCAATTCGAAATAGAGAATCTTCGTGTAATCTCTTGATTGATTCTTTCTCTTTGTCTAATTTCTAATTTTTCTTATTTCTTCATTTCGTGTTTACCTTAATGTTGATCGTCGAGAAAGATCTACGTTTTGTATTGTGGTACAAGATTCTTGCATTAGATCTTAAAAAGATTAATACATTTAGATCTGAATCTGAATATACATATTTAAATCTATGATTATTAATTATTTTTACTTAGGTGTACAAGAATCTTTAATTGTTCAATTTGTTTTACAGGATCTATCTAATAGGTTTATATGATCTATATAATATTTTACGAGATCTATCTAATAGGTTTACATGATATATCTAATAGATTTACAAGATATATGCAATAGTTTACAAGATCTATGCAATAGTTTTCAGTTTTTTATTTTGCATATCTATATTGATTCATGTAGGTTCTTGAGTTAGTATTTCAGCTGATACAATTGTTTTACACGTTTTTGTACTAGTTTTACATTATTTTTGAACTAGTTTTAGATAATTCTTGCAATTGTTTTACATTATTTTTGAACTAGTTTTAGATAATTCTTGCAATTATTTTACATGATCTGAACTAGTTTTACAGGATTCTTACATTGTTTTACAAGATTATTTCAATTATTTTGCAGAATTCTTAAATTAGTTTTACAGGATTTAGAAATTGAAAGTTTTATTAATTCAGAGTCAATTTGATCTTATTCTTGAGAATTGCCCAAAGCAGACTCCTAAATCAATGAATTGCATAATATTTCTTATGCGCTATGTGTACAATGTGATCACTTAGCCTCTAATTTCTTTCAGCCAGGTAATTTTTTTTATTTGTAAGTTTATGATGTAATTTTTTTTTATTATATTATTGAAGTTTAATTTATTTTACAATTAATAACCTTGTTTAGTTTTTACAAGAGGATATATCAAATGAACGTCTTGTTCTAGTAATGAAACTTTTGTCTCATGCTGATAATGTGCATCAGAGGGTTCTTAGGTAACAACTTATGTGGAACAATATGTTTATATATTTTTGTATTGGTGAATGATGTAATATGTGTTTGGTGAACATTATGTTTGTATTAATTTGTAAGAAATGTTATATTTGTTGGAAGACATTTATTCTTTTGTGTATGCTTTTGCTTTACAGTTTTAACATTGTTGTCTTACAATATCCATATTATTGTTTGATAGTATTCATCTTGTTATTTTATAGGATCTAGATGCAGATATAAAAAAATTAAAATTTTGAAAAAAAATAAAATTTTACAGTATTAACCTTGTAGTTTTACACTTTTACAATATCCATCTTGTTGTTTTATAATATCTATTTTATTATTTTACAGTATCCATCTCGTAGTTTTACATGATCTAGAAGAAGATATAAAAATTAAAATTTTGAAAATTAAATAAAATTTTAAGTATTAACCTTATTGTTTTACAGTATCTATCTTGTTATTTTACAGTATATATTTTGTGATTTTACATTATCCATCTTGTTTCTTACAATATCCATCTTGTTGTTTTACATGATATAAATGCATATATAGAAAATTAAAATTTTGAAAAAGAAATAAAATTTTACAATATACATCTTGTTTTTGTACACTATCCATCTTGTTGTTTAACAAGATCTAGATACAGATATAAAAATATTTTTTTGGGAAAATTTTCAATTTTACTTTATTCTTTACAGGATTTTATTTTACAGGATCGAAGGAGATATTTTACAGTGTTTAAAGTAGTCCTGGGTTAGTTGCAAAGTCATTAGAGAGATTCTAGAAGTGGTCCTAGTGGTCTCTGTCAAAATTCTGCAAGTTGTCCAAGTGGTCGTAGTCAAAGCGGTTAGCAACTAACTCGGGACCACTTTCAAAAGTCGCAACTTGTGACAACTTTCGGTGACTATTTTACAATATTTTGTATTATGTTCTATAAGATCCAGTAATGTAGTTTACATCCACGGTTTTATAAGATCCAGTATTGTAGTTTACATCCACAGTTCGACTTCGTGACAGTTAGGCTTGGGTAAAAACTGGGTAAAGAAGCTTTAATTTGGTACAATTAGTCGATCCCAAAAATCACATATTTACCAATTTTGTTGTCTTTTCTATTAAAACTCATATTAAATTATAATTACTCATTTTACCCTTCATTAAAAAAATTAAAAATACATAGCCTCTTTAAGAAAAATGTTTCTCCGTATTTGAGAGCAAATGGTTTGTCGCTCTACTTTTGACGGATACATACTATTATTTAGGTATATGCTTGTGTATGCTAACATTTAGGAAGAGAAATTAACAATTTTTTCTCAAAAACTGACAAATAATTAAAATAATGATATATTTCTTAGCCCGGGCTTTCCGAGTTGAGTTTGGTTTGGACAGGATCCGAGCTTTTCCTCCTCCCATTCAGTTTGGACTGGACTCGGTTATGTTGTTTAAATTAATTTCTGAACCGGTTATGGTTTGGCTAGCTCAAAGATTGGCCCATTAGCACCCCTACCAACCTTATCGAAGTTGGGTTTGCTTCGCAAGGATTAAAATGCCACTTGCAATATGATATTTGATAATAATTTAGATAAGTAAGCTTGCTAAAACTATTGTATTTAAGTTTTGTATGAAAATTATATTTTATCAAATTTAAAATATTTTACAATCTTTTAGAATTGGGATATATAGGTAGATCATGTTCTATTAATAATTAACAGTTCAATAACAATAATTCGTTTTCATTATAATAGTATAATAAGGAAAGGTAAAAGAATATGGGTGCTATTGGCAAGGCTTCCTTAAGACTAAAGGAGTCTTCTTAACTTCTTTGGCTTCTTAATTCTGTCGAACAACTGTTCTTTAGCACGTATTAAAATAAGTATTTTTATTCTTTTTTTGTACGGATCTTAATTATTTGTCCGGATCTTAAGACTTAATTCTAGTAGAGGTAACCCTAAGTAATATCTGATCGTATATATCATATTTCAAAAATCAAGATGCGAAACTTAGCGGATGAAAGTTTTGCAATGCAATATTGTAGGACAATTTTTAATTAAATAAAAAATGCTAAATAAGAAAAATTAAATGGAAGTACGGACTTACCTCTGGAGAAACAAAAGAGCAAGCTAGTATAACAATCCCCGTCAAACGCGCACCAGATGTTGCAGACTTGCGCGTCTTTTCTCGTCCTTTTCTTTCTCTATTTTTGGTTATTATTCGACAAATATCAAGAGAAATCGAAGCTTGGGGTGTAGAGAGGAAAGCTCTGAGTCTGTTGTGGCGTGGTGTGGAAGTGTGAAGTGTAAAGTAAGAAGAGTCCACATTCTCTATTATAATACTTGATGCATGAAATGAATGTTCAATACAATTGGTTGGTCGGCATTTATGGATTTTTTAATTTAATTCTTTTTTCTGCAAGTGGCATTTTTAATTGGAATTTTTTTTAATTACACACTGATCCATAAAGCAACTTTGACTTGGGTCTTCGAGGAACAAAAATCGGAGAAAGTAGGTTGTTGTTCTCGAATAAAAAAAAAAAAAAAACTAAAATCTTTAATTTAATCTATATTATATAGATAAATCTTTCAAAATTTGAAATTTGAACTTAAGTTCATACTTAATTTTATTTGCACATTTTTTATACTTAATTTTGTAACGAAAATTTTCTGGATGAACAAAATTATTTTTGTTGTGTTTCCTCCTATTTTGAACAAGGTGACCAGGCCAGTTCATCATATGATGTTCAGCGTAATTAAGAAACCATTAGTTACGTGGATTTGATATTTAAAATATATATAGCAAGCTCAATCAAAAGTTCTCTGCACCTGTGTCTTAATCTGATTCAGTATTTCGTCCGACCGGCCAGGCCAAGAGATCAATTGGCCACGTTTGGCCGGGTTATGTTGGATCGGGCAAAACGAAATATGTTCGTTTCTAAGGTCAAGCCCGCTATTCATCTCTACAACCTAATATGATTTTAGGAATTTTTATTAATAATTTTAAGAAATAAGTAGGACAAACCAACCTATTTTATACTAACATAAGACATGACAAAAATGATATTTACCTGGGAATGGATTTGAAAATCCGGTTAGATGCATGTGGCAAAGTTAATTCATTTTGGATCAGATGTGGCAAGTTCAGTGCTCCAATGCTTTGACCGATTCTTTTTTAATACAGGAGCTTCGGTTTGAAAACAAAAAAATATATGCGGAAAGTAATTTTAGTTTTAAAATACAATTATTTTTTGTAAAAAATCATTTCACCTCAAAAAATTTAGACATAAATTTTTTTGTTAAACATTCGAAATATTTTTATTAGTAAAAGTTATATTGCATCTTTGGTTATATGAGATGAGAAATATGATACAAGAGCAATTTGATTACAAAAAAAAAATTAGAGAAAAATTCAATCAGATGGATAAAGATTATGCAAATGACGCAACAGGCCCACCAGTTACTTGCACGTGGTGACACGTGTTCATGGACTGGCGGACGAATTCGGATCTCCTAATTCTAAAATCCTAAAAAATTGAATGGAGAATGGAGAAGAGTACGGTCGCAGTGATATTAAAGGGTATGTGAATTTTATTGGGGACGGATTAGTTCGGATTCCGGTTAAGACGATTCGAATCCAAATTCAAATATTGAGTTGCATAAGGAGATCTGGAGCTCGGGCGGACTAGAGTGGCTCAGTCATCCGATGTGGTAAAATTGAAATGGAGAAGAGGACCGAGTTTGTGCTCTTCCTAAGATCTATCTTGGGGGTCCAGATTCCCTAAATTAACCCAATTTTTGGGTTTTGGATCGGGACCGTCCGATTCAAATCCGTTGCTCGAGATCGCTTCGAGATTCTAATCTGTCGCTTGGGATCGCTTCGAGATTTGAATCTATCACTCGGGATGTGTGCGCTCCACTTTGAGATGGATTGTCACGAATTTGAATCAGACAGTCCCGATCCAAAATCCAAAAATTGAGTTACTTCGCTGGATTTGGATTCCTATCTTGGACGGTTAGGATTTTCTACCTTATGCAGCACGCTAAGCAGTAGGTCGTGCAAAAATCACTCCTTCCTGCAATCTTTCGTTGAGGCCCTGTTGCTTTTCCTTAATTAATTTCAAAAGGTTATTGATCTGGGAACCTTTCAATATAATGTTAATCTTATTTTCTTAGCAAAATGCGATCGATATTAAATATATTTGATTATACTTTCAATCTTATTTCGGAATGCCACTTGCGATTAAGAAGCCGAGTAGACATGACCTCCTACCTCTAATTGAGAAAATGCGAGGGTGGCTTCATGGATGGCAAGGTAAAATGTTGTCAAGAGGAGGGAGCTCCAGTTTATGATGTGTAATTTACTCGCATGGTCGGCTCGCAATGTCACCCGGTTTTAATGCACTAAAGGTGTTCGAGAAAATTCTTGCCGATTTTTTTATTAATAGAAAAAACAAAAAAGAAATATTGAACTTGAATACTATAGCAATGAGTGGTGTAGATTGTTTGGGATACATTTTTTACACCTTCGAAGTACATATCTGGTTCGATTAATTACCAGATTCTGCAAAATTTAGTTTTTAAATTTTCACCATAATGTATTTACTGGCGAGTCGTATTACTTATTGTAACTGATTCAAAGCTGCTGGCATTATTTCTTGCATTGATTATTTATTTCTTAATTTCTTAAGATTATATCATATACATAATTAGTAAATTTTTGTTGAAGCATAAATATCTTACTAAATTTGTTCTTAACATATTCTTAACATGTGATGTGATAAAATTCTTATAATTGTGAAAACCAAGAATATGAAATTTTATACTGAATAAACTAGATAAAATACGTATGTTGAAATTATTTATATGTTAGCTAAAAAGATTTTATAAAATAAGTTAATACCATGTCTTATAATAATTTTTAAAAAGACTCATATGTTGGAAATATTCTACATATACACAAATACTATACTTTCTGATTTTAGCAAATAAAATTTCACACTTAAAATTTTATTCTAAATCATTTATACACATAAAAAAAATTTATTCAAAACCAAATGAGATCACAATTGTATACTTTACTTAAGTAAAGAATAGATGTGAGTAAATAGGGAGGAGGGAGAGTGAGGGAAAGAGAGGGAACAAGTGAGGACCACAAAAACATTTTGTTAAGAATTTCGAAAGGAAGGTATTTTATTCTGTGTATTGAAATAGAATGACACTTTGTAAAATTTTCTCGATCAGCAGTCAATGTCTTAAGTTCTATTTTTTCTGAGAAAGTGGGTGAACAACTGAACCAAAAACATAAAATAACAGCACAAGTTGTCAAGTGCACAACCCTTTCTTCTATTTAAAACCAAAAATCAGAACTTTGCTCCAATCCAGTTCCTTTTTCTTCTACAAGATTAACACCTGGTGGACCCCATGCGGCCTACGTCAAAGCACCGCCAGGTCACAAATTTCAGGCATTTTCTGTAACGCTTCCCTTGTTTTTTCACTGTGTTGCTGAAGATTTAAATTTGTTTTAGCAAGTATTCCACCTTTCATATTCATTATGATGTTCCAAATTTCGTCTTTGAAAAAATGCAAAAAATGCAAATTTTTGTTTCCTGTCTTGCTCTACTAATCTTTATCAGATGGCCAATTTGTTTATTTTTTAAAGCTAGAAATTGTTACTTTTATACCTTCAATAAAAAATCCTTCTATTTTATTAGAAGTCCTCGTGACTTCTGAACAGATGCAAAATTTGTATCAGAGCAACGGCACAGAAAATGGCCCAGGCAAGAAGTCGCGTAAAATCCCATGGCCATGACAGAGGACATTACAATAAGGTAACTTTTTTTTTTTTAAAAGAGACAAAAGTCCATTCCATTGATAGAAAATTTACAATAAGGTAACTTAAATAGATAGACAAAATTAAACAATATTTCCTAATGGAAAATTAACTGGAATTGATACAGCTGGTGAGTCCGTCCTTGAAATTCACTGGAATTGATAAATCAAGTGAAAAGTGACAAGGAATTATTGTGAGAGATGGAAGCTTGAATGTTTGATTAGGAGAAGCCAACCTCTTGTTAAGTCAAAGGTTGCAGTCATTTCATGGGTCCAGATTCTCTGTTACAGGTGCACAGAGAGTTCTATACGAATCAATGATCGCTATTAATGGGTTCTTTGATTCTTTCTCTGTAGAGGGCAATTTTAATTGGAGACCGAATCTCCTGCTCCCTTGGGGGCAGGAAATTCCTGCCTTTACAGTCACAGCCGGTGGGTCCGAGGTGACTCTAGGGGCAGAAATTTAAATGTTAAAAGTGATCTCGGCCCCACCCGGCAGTGACTCTAGGGCAGGAATTTCCTGCCCCCCGGGGGGCAGGTGATCTCGTTCCTTTTAATTGGTCTACAGTCTGGAGAGCATGAGCCATCCGCACTGGTTAATAGAAGCATCTTTGCGTACAGGCAACAAAAAATCTTAACACTTTTGTCTTTGAGTGGACAGTAGGCAGTAGTCACTGTCTAAGTTTTATTTTTTGTGAGGAAGTTGATGAATAATTGTGATTTTTTTTAAAAACAATAAATAAAATAATTAATTTTAAATAAACAACATGATTGCTGCAAGATTTACAAAAATCATCAAAACCGAATTGCCAATTCGGTCCAACGGCATTTTTTTTCTTCGGACCGAATTGGTAATTCGGTCTGGTTGTTTTTCACCGGGTTATAGAAAGAACGCCACATAAAATCAAAAAATATGCCAGACCGAATTGCCAATTCGGTCCAGGCTTTTTTTTTTTTTTAGAGACAAGAGCAAAATAAAGAAGAGGGATGCTTCTATGCACTTAAGGACCTATTTGTAAAATGAGCATATTTTCATTTTCAAAGTTCAAACCGTCGATCCGACCGTTCAACATTATCTCCATATTAAAATGTACTTGGAGGTCAAATTTTACATTTTTTTTGAATTTTTTTACTATTTATTAAGTATTTTACAAAACTAGTCAAATTCAGACCATTGAATTTTGTACCCATCTTAATAAATAGTCAAAAAATTCAAAAAAATGTAAAATTTGACCTCCAAGTACATTTTAATATGGAGATAATGTTGAACGGTCGGATCGACTGTTTGAACTTTGAAAATGAAAATATGCTCATTTTACAAATAGGTCCTTAGGTGCATAGAAGAATTTGCCAATAAAGAAATCTAACACTGAAAATTTGAATTTTTTTGTTTAAATTATTTAATAGGTTACTTCTTTTGACATATAATTAACATATTTATACGAAAATACGCTAAATTACTTGAAATTATGTTGAATTACACTATATTAAGTTAAATTACACTAAATTACATTACATTACGCTAAAATACGGTAAATTACGGTAAATTACATATGAATAGGGACGATATCTTCACTAAAAAGGCAAAAAATGACGGTGAAACTTCAAACGGTCATAAACGGCGCTCGAGTGTCCGATTTCAGCAAATGACCACTTTTCGGATAGCTTGCAAAAATATGCATGCGTCCGTGCCCGTGATATGAGATCCCAAAATTCAGAATCGCCAAAAAACAAAGGGAAGAGCCTCAAAACTTGAGTTGAAGTTTCCGATTAAGATTTTCATTTTTATTATTCAATCCAAGTACTCAGTAAATTAGTTACATAATGACTTGTAGAATACCCATTTTACTATTTTTGGAATTTTTTTACTATTTTTTATGATTCATGAAAGATGGCACAAAATCTGTCTACTTTAGCGTAATTTACCGTATTTCAACATAATTAGCGAAGTTATTGTAATTTAGCGTAATTTAGTGTAATTCAACATAATTTATCGTAATATAGTGTAATTCAACATAATTTCAAGTAATTAGTGTGTTTTAGTATAAATATGCTAATTATAAATCAAGAAAGAAAAAAATTGCTGTCGGACCGAATTGGCAATTCGGTTTTGATGGTTTTTGTAAATCTTATAGCAATCGTCTTGTTTATTTAAAATTAATTATTTTAATTATTACTTTTAAAAAAAATCCGAACAACTGAACCAATTACAGAAAATAACAGCACAACCCCTTCTTCTATTTAAAACCGAAAATCATAACCTGCTGCAATCCAGTTCCTTTTTCTTCTACAAGATTAACACCTGGTGGACCCCATGCGGCATATGTCAGGGCACCGCCATGTCACAAATTTCAAGAATTTTCTGTAACGCTTTCCTTGTATTTCTCTGTGTTGCTGAAGATCTAAATTTGTTTCAGCATGTCTTGCACCTTTGATCTTCATTGCGACTAGGGGTGTCAATGGGTATGGTACGGGTCAGGTGGAGGCATTTTCATATCCATATCTATTAAAATTGACTTAGCCCATACCCAACCCAACCCATACCCATTAAAAATTGACCTTAACCTATCCTACCCTTACCCGTTAATATTATCGGATAACAAAACGGCAGCAAATGAATAACGGATATTACTAATATAATTTTAATTTTATTATATTTTACAAATTAAATATAAAAAACTCATTCATTCTAGTAAAAAATAAAAATGAATGTGCAATCAATTCCAACTAAATTGTTTTTTATAAAGGAAGAAAATTCAAAAACACGAATACATATTTAGGTGAGTTGGAAATTGAATTGAATATATATTTAGATTTTATAATTACCCTTAGGGTAACAAGTACAAAATAGTCATTACCCATACCCTTACTCATTTGATTAACGAAAAAAAATTCTTATCCATACCCATACCCAATAAGCTAACGAAAAAAAAAAACCTTATCCATATCCGCCTTATCGAATACGATACGGGTCGGGTAAATGGCTAAAAAGGTACTATTGACACTCCTAATTGGGACGTTCCAAATTTTCGACTTTGAAAAAATGCAAAATTTTTGTTTTGTTTCATGTCTTGCTCTAATATAATATGATTAGATGGCCAAAATTTTCTTTTGTAAAGCTAGAAATTGTTACTTCTAGACCATTAACAAAAAATCCATGTATTTTAGTAGTCCTCGTGAGTTGTGAACAGATTGTATTAGAGCAACGGCGCAGGAAAACGGCCAGCAAGAAGACGCGTAACACTCCCATGGCCATGACAGAGACAGAGGACTTTACAATAAGGCAACTTAAATAGGTAGACAAAATTAACCATTATTTCCTAATGGAAAATTAACTGGAATAATTGATACAGCTGGTAAGCAAGCCCCAATACAAATTTTTATCTGATCGAAGACATTCTTTGTTCTGCAACAAACCGCCCATATTGGCCCAAATCAGACCAAGAACAATGGATCAAAGTAGGAACAGTAATCAGGAGGTGATACAGTCTGCCGTTTGTCAAATTTTCTTGCGAGTTGCTAGGCTGTAACAGAAACGTTGTAAATATGTGTAATAATTACTAAATAATGTATGGCAAGATGGATCCCTTCCGATACGCACAAGGAGTTCCAATAAAATTTCACATAGAAAAAAATATTAGGTATCTTTCATGGTTTCTTAAATGTTAGACGGCTCTACCATAAAATCTACTCCTGCCTACTGATAACTTTTCTTAAAGGTCCTGGCCAGCTAACCAAAATGTGAGCTTGAACTCGCATTCTGAGTACTGAATGTCTCGCTGCCTTGTATTCTTCAATGTGGGTAATTTACACCTGTGATAGGAATTGGCGCCGGTTTCAACACCAAGGTGTTTTAGAAATACCCAAAATTGACACGTAAGAAGAAAGCCCTCTTAAAACTTGCTAATCTGCACAACAACATCAAAGGATCTCACCCCCACAGTAATCTTCTGAGGAATATCAAGAGATCTTTATTTTCTTAAATAATTACCTCCTAAGCTACAATTGTGATCACGGCTTCAACTAATTCAGCAGTCTGATCTTTTCGCATACCACAGCTCCATATAGCTCCTATGTTCGATATTTCTATGAAAAATTACTTTGCTCTGTTTTGGTGCATTGGAGATGCCCCCACCCCCGAAGCTGCTATTAATGTGATTGATGCGGTGTACACCCCCATCAAAAATATTGTCTCCAACTGTCAAGAGCCCTCGTATGTCCACTCTAATTACTTTGAGATGCTCTCCATTTTTATGTCCCTCTGGAAAGTGGAAACCGGTAGCCTATGCAACAGTCCCACTCGTCACATATCTCCATGCTAACATCCTTCTGGCCCAAACTCATCCTGGCGATTGACCAAGTCAAACACTCGCCTTGCAACTGCCTCTCCTGAATTCATCATCTCCATGCTAACATCCTTCTCAGTTGGTATGTATTTTACCGATAGCGAAAACTATTTTAATGAACGGAAGGTGTTCGACGACATTTTCGAATCAAGATTTTTCTGGTGCGTACCTGGATCTGGAAAGTACAACTATGATCTGACACCCGTGTTACTGAAACTGGTTTATTACTCAAGCATCAACATGCAACACATAGTCATGTATTGGTCCGTAACGTTTCCTAACCTGACTGGAACTGGTAACGATTTGTATGAAAATAAAACCAATACACAATATGAAAATTTTATATGATAGATCACCAGTATATTTTTACCGTCATAGCTTGAAAGTCCAACTCCCTCCTTTTCTAGCCAATATTATACCTTTGAGTACATATAACTTTGGGTACGGTATACCTTTTTTCCATCCAATATACAATTTAATGCATGAAACCCCTGTTTTCTATTATACTGCTTTTCTCAATTACAAATTAGCAAATTAATGCATCAACCCCTAAAAATTAGCCATTTTCAAGCGCCAGTTGTCATAGGATCGCCAATACAAGTACTAAATTTGAGCTCCAGAGAAATTTATCACAGTAAAGAAAAATAAAACCAATTTTCAGTACTGAACATACATTAATTTGATTCATTTCTACACTGCTTTGTACTCCAACAGTTGAATACTGTGGTTAGGCCCGGTACTGTGTGACACTGATATCATTGAAAAAATTAGGGTGGCACAATAATCTTGATTGTAGTCCCGTATAGTTTCCAAGTGGTTTCCACCTCAAGCAGGCTGGGCCAAGTTGAACATTGACTCAATTGGGCCCATCGGCCTATTTAATTGAAATTTGTACTCAACAACAAAATGGATAACACAACCCTTCATAAACAATGAAGAATTTAGGACCAATGTAAAGACCTGGTATTTTCAGCTCTTTCTGCTTGTGATTTTATTTTTATTTTTATTTTTTCAGGAACTGTAAATTACCTGAGAACGGCTCACTGACATGTTTTGGAACAATCAACTTGAAGCGTTCTGCATTTCATTTTGAATCTTTGATCATCACTAAATAATGAATTGCAGAAATCAACTCTAATTTTGTCAACAAAGCTGCAGTAGTGCCATTGTCAACTAAGTATTTTGGCAAATTTTATTATGCTTTTAAATAGAACAAAATAATGATTAATGAAGATGTTTCTTTTATTTTTAATTAGTTTATAGTTGATGGTGAAAGAAGAAGAAGAGACAATGCTTCCTCTTCAAAAGTTAAAAACTATATATAAGGAAATATGACATATTTTATCATGTTGCACTACTGGGTCAAACAAATTAGAAACTCTCACAATTTATTAATTATATAGAGAGAAGGTAATATTCAAACCCTGGTAAGGTAAACAAGACTTCAATCATGCAAATTTCAAACCTATTATGGAGGAACATAATGTGTTTTTATTTCTTAAACTCTATTTTTTTTTTAATAATATAGGCCTCAACTTTAGGGGCTTATTTGCATGAGTCACAATATTATGAAGATCACTGCAATTTAGTTTCCCTTACAGCTATCAATTCCTCATCACAGTTCAGAAAGTTTCCGCTTAGTTATATATATTATATTCGTACTCCTTAGCATTACTAAAAAGAAAAAAAAAATG
>JAJGRW010000920.1:889986-939040 GCA_025461045.1 Carex parvula
ATATAGAGATGGGCTATTGTACTTCGCGAAGTAAAACCCCTGTTTACTTCACGCTCATATTTTTATTTTGAAAATCCAAACAACCGGTCCGAACCGTTCAACATGTCCTAAATATTGAAATGTGCTTGGAGACTAAATTTACATTTTTTGGAATTTTTTTACTATTTATTAAGCCACTTTGAAAATCGCTGATCCACTGTGAACAGTAAAAAAACAGTAAAATTTTCTGGACCACCGGATCAGTGATTTTCAAAGTGGCTTAATAAATAGTAAAAAAATACCAAAAAATGTAAAATTTGGTCTCCAAGCACATTTCAATATTTAGAATATGTTGAACGGTTCGGATCGATTGTTTGGATTTTCAAAATGACAAAATATGAGCGTGAAGTAAACGGGGGTTTACTTTGCGAAGTACAATAGCCCATCTCTCTCTCTCTCTCTCTCTCTCTATATATATATATATATATATAGTGTTTTACTTCCCGCTCATATCTTTATTTTCAAAGTTCGAATAGTCAATTCGAACCTTCCAACATGATCTTTGATCTTCATATTAAAATGTGTTTGGGGACTAATTTTACATTTTTTGGAAATTTTTTACTATTTTTTTGAATTTTTGAAAATCACAGTTTTTCATTAAATAAAAAAAATACTGATTTTTAAAAGTGTTTTTTTTTTCTTCAAAAGCCCGTAGGCAGGATACAAAAACTGGAGCATATGATCGAGAACAGGCGATGGATACACTTTTATATATGCATGTGATTTTTTAATAGAGAAGTATATATATACGGACTCGGGTATATGCACGAGTGGTTAGATAATTCAATAATTCAGTCGAACCGGCCCTTATAATTCGTCATAAATTTTGCAGAAGAATTGAAATTTTAAGATGCTATCATAAATATTGTAATTATTATAATACCAATGTATAAGTAGCCAATGGATTATTGAGAAGCCAATATCAGATAATAATTCTCTTGTGTGTTTTCTCTGCAGGATAGACCGTGTGTCATTGCATAACGCTGAGGTATATATATACACATAATTCAATTACTGTGCCACATGTACCGGATTCTAGCTGGTACGATAACATCTTCTACAAATTTGGGCCAAGTCCAATAGGAATATCGTGTTCCTCACTTTGACGTACAGTTCATGGGTCTGATTTAGGCCTATAATGAACGGTTATAGGATAAGAAAATGTCTTCAATTAATTTGTATTTGGTTCTATAGCCATCATTAACAGGTAGTAACCATTACCATATTTGGGCCAATATGGGCCAATGTGATGTCTATCGGATACGTCCTGCTTTTCAATTAATCCGTTAGAGATTTAGATCTGATGTCTATGGGATACGTTCTGCTTTCCAAGATAACTAAGTTACAAAGATGATGCTTTGTGTTACCGAGTCAAGGGAGGAGTAATTCAGATCCAGTGCAATACCTGACTGAGTACAATTAGATCTGAGTTGTCAGTTTTAACTAGGCACAAATCTCAAAACAGGCCCCTATATCTACTTGGGCACCGAATTTCAATTGCTCTGCTGGAAGCTCATTGGAACTCATTGTATTCAGGTACCTAGGAGATATGGATTCTTGGAGATGTGGGGGTCCATGTTAAATGCTTGATGATGCTCAATTGTCTCCTGCTCCGAAGCAAATGATCGAACACCCTGTATACATAACAGTCTGCCATCGTTTCACAAAAAAAAAGTCTGCCCGTGTATGGTTCCAGGTGCCCATCTGCTTCAACTCTTTTTACAGGTCAGATATTTTCCTCTTTTCAATGCCAGTTCTTTTGCTCTGTTTTTGGTACAGAGGAAATGCTTTCACCCCATCAGTGCTGCTATTGTAATTAACGCTGTGTGCACCCCAACCAAATGTATGCCTTATCCAACTGAGAAGAAAATTCAGATTTGGCAGCTAAGTATCTCTGCTGTTTTATTGCAATCCAACACTAGCGATTTATTAAAAAAACACAAGACCATTTCATGGATTGATATATAAAATAGGGTTGCCCAAATGAACGATCGACCGGATAGCCTCTAGGCGAGTACAATTGGCCTCTGCCCCGCTTCAGAACTAGCCTGTCAACATTCAAGTGACCAACCCGACGAGTCTAACCGTAAAAGTAAATATAATAAAGGCTTATATGATTGTTTATATTTCACCGTGGGACTAAGAAGTTTCATTATATCTAGTCGGAGCAAACTTTGTGCACAGAAAATTAGAGATGGAATCAGACTATGGGGATCAAATAAATATAAGAGTCATTCATGTAATTTTTTTTTTTTGTAGAAAATGAGATCCAATTTTACAATATCACGACATTTTACTCTAATTTATAAATAAAATCATACAAAAAAAAGTTAAAAATAAATATCAATTGACCCCATTGTTTTAATTTACACACGCCAAGAACTAATATAATAATATGTGACATATACATCCGTTTGGCTGTGCAAACATATACTCCTTGACTCATTTTAGTTGCTGTTCTGAGCAAATTTAAATTTAAAAGAATATAAAGCAAAAAGTGATAATGGCAGATTATTATTATTATTATTTATTTTTTAAAATAGGCTATTAGGCCCGTTTCATTGATTAAAATAATTGTAAATTTCAAATTACTAATGTTTCTCAGACAAACCAATGTATATTATTATTATTATTATTATCATGGTCGTCAACCAGGCACTATATCCGGCCGAAACAAACGAAACGAAACATAGAATGTACAATTACCAATTATTGCAGATACGAATTTTGATTAATTGGACTGCAAATTAACAATATTATAGAATATACTTCGTCTTATAATATTTAAAATGTTAGCAGACCGTTAGATACGAATGTTACTTGAAATAAGGTATTTTATATTATCTAAATGTGAGCAGTGTTCGTAAAAAAATATAATTTAATTAAAATAAAAAAAAAAACAATTTAGATGAAAATGTGAACAGAGTATATAACATTTTCCACAAATTTGGGTCAAGTCCAATAGGAATATCAGGCCAATATGGACGGGAAAGAAAAAAATTTCTGCAGTGAAAATGTCATCGGTTTTATTACGATCTTTAACTGGTAGTAAACATTACCATATTTAGGCCAATATGAGTCAATGACAATGTCTTCGGTTTTACACGCGGCATAGACCACTATTAACACTGTTACAAAGATGATGCATGTGTTACCGGGGCATGGGAGTTCAGAGCAGCGGGGTCCATGTTAAAGCTTGTCGAACGTAGAGCTTAATTCTCTCCTGCTCCTAAGCAAATGGTCGAACACCCTGTGTGAATAACAGGCTGCCCGTGTACGGTTCCAGCTGCCCATTGAGCCAAGGCGGTTTGACCTTTTCTTCTATTCCATGCCAGTTCTTTTGCTCTGTTTTTGGTACAGAGGAAATGCATCCGCCCAACAGCACTGCTACTAAGATTCACGCTGGGTGCACCTCAACCAAAAGTATGCCTTAATTTGGCAGTTAAGTATCTCTGTTGTTTACAAAGATGTCTGCTTGGGATTGATGATGTGTGGGTTGGTTTAATGGCCCAGTGAATTGATGGAATTTAGAGTTGCTTTGGCATGTATTTACTGGTAAGGTAAAACAGCTCTGATGCACGGCAGGTGTTCGAAGAAACTTGAAGAAACAATGAAGAATTCCGGGCCAATGTAAGAACCCAACTTCAATGGCAGTTGTATATATCTGGTATTTTCACTGTTCTCTGCTTGTAATTATGTTATTTTTTTTTCTCAGTTCAACTGTAAACTACCAGAGAACATATCACTGACATGTTTTGCAAAAAATCAACGTGAAGGGTTCTGCATTTCAATTTTGATCATCACTGCATAAGGAAATACATAAATAAGACATGGAAGATAGTCCACTCAGTGAAAGTACGGTTGAATTTTGTGTGAGGCTCAATACAGTTGAGTTTTATGTCAGGTAGCAATATTCAAACCCTGGTTTGTGAAACCAGACTTCAATTATGCAAATTTCAAACCCTAGTAAGGAGGAACATAATGTGTTTTTATTTCTTGAACTCTGACTTTTTATTAAAAAAAAATGTAGGCCACATCATAGTAAGAAAGTTTCAATATTTATAAATTATTTTCTCACCATTACAACAACAAGAATTATTAATAATAATAATCAATATGACACTCAAAATAAATAATAATAATAATAATAATCGATATTACACTCAAAATAAATAATAATAATATCAATAAACGAGAAAATGATTATTTATAAGGTCACTGAACTGAATATATTGTCAAAGGTCCAAATATTTATCTCCAAGTAGTCAAGCACCCCAATAGCTGCGTAGAACATGGCAATTAAATTTACAATCATCAAATTCAGTTCCCAATAAAAATAATACACAAAGAAAACACAAAACAAGGTTCCTTGAGTCATCAATTTTCTGGATAGTGCACTTAGAATTGCAAGTTATATCGCAAGCTGCTAATGTAGTATGAAGCCTACAGATTAGCAAATCACATACTTTTGCCATAAATAAGCACTACAAAGAACTGAGGCTCAACTTTATTCCGACCCAAAGGGAAAACACACAACCAATTATTATTCATTACATAACAAACTTCTAAAACAAAGAGCTCCGGCTGATTGATGTTGCATGCAATTCAAATGTGTGAAAGGCCTGCGATATGAAATTGAGCACAGATTTTTCAATCAAGGAGTTTTAAGGAAACTTGAGAAAAAAAATGTAAAAGTGGTTATTTTATACCAATTATTTAATATACATACAATAAACTAATTTCTAAGCTAGAGAATCTCTCATGTAAATAACATATAATTAATTCATGCATGCATGGGTGGAAAAATATAGAAGGTAAACTTCAAACAAAAAGCATGGTGGAATTGCAACATGGTCTAATCAGTTTGAGTGTATTCAAAATAGCAAAACAATTTAAAACTAATTTGTAGCAATATAATAGATGATGATAACTTAAAATTTATTCGTCGCAAAATGTATTTATAACAAAGACATACAACATAGATTTTGCAAAAAATAAAAAAAATAAAAAAATAAGAAAAGCAGTTATTTTGTTGTTTCACAAGCTCTTGTAATCTCATTACAGAAAATATTCATGATAAAAAATAAATGGCAGTGGAGTAGATCGATGATGCGTGCAGGTAAAAAAAAATGAAATGCAAATAGTGAATAGATAAATACAATTGTTACAATCATAAAGAAGCTAACTCTAGTTCAGTTTCATAAGCAATTAAAAATAATACGGACACAACAATCTCTTTTATGCATATTGACACATTAATGGGTACAAATCCTCAAATTTTTGTCAAGTAACGGACAAAAAAATTATACGCAGAAGTTCCAGAATGCAAAATGGAAAAAAATAATAGAAGTGGAGGGCATACCTTGCAATCAAATTATTGAGTGGGATATTGGATGCCAGCTAGAAAACACGACAGGTGAAATGAAATAGTTCGTGAGTTCCTTTAGCTAAACCCCCAAAATGAACAGGCATATCTCTGCAATACATCCACTTGAGGGAAACGAGGTGTTCCATGCCCATTGGGACCTCCACTACCTGTTCAAGTTCTGACAACTTAATCTCTTCAAGGCTCACCATGGTGCCCTGCTCCATCTCCACTTGAATCAGATTAGGCATTAGTACCAATTTCAGATTCTTCAATTTAGGAAACCACCCTGCCTGAAAAATCAATTGTTGTCCTTCATATGCTCTTTTGAGGTTCAAGTACGTGAGGTTTCTGCAGTGGGAAAGAAATGGCAGAGGATCATTTTGTAGTTGAGACCACAAAAGCCATAGCGTTTGGATACTATTCCCAGATATTTTGAATAAAGGGGATTCAAGCAAGGTTTCTTTCAGTTGCCCTCCGAGAAATAACTTTTGAAGTTGTGGGAGGTTCAGGCCTTCCAATTGGAGAATCTCATCCTCATCGCTTGCACTAATATCTACGAAGGAAAGGAAACTCATATTTGATAATGATTTGCATAACTCTACTGAGTGGTTTTCTTTCACATTCCTTATTCGAAAGCTTCTCAATTGAGTTAAATTACCCAGTTCTTTTACTACCATAGCCTTTGATTCTAATGCTTGAATAGTCTGGAGCTCTTTAAGGTAAAACACACCCTTAGGTAAAGAGATTCCAGTAATAGATTGAAATGACTTATATGTAGGATCTGTCACCACCTCAGCAAAAAGATGGCGTAACTTTTTCAGCTCTGATATATCATCTGGTAGCTTTTGTATTTTGGAAAGTGAGAGATCGAGTGTTTGCAAGTTGCAAAGCTTTTTGATAGATTTTGGTAAAAATTTCACCTTTGTTTTTCTCAGACCCAAGTAGTGGAGATTGAACAAATCCCCAATAGAATTTGGAACAGTTTCTATTGGCAAGCCTTCTAAATCCAAAACAGTAAGATACCTTGACTTGTCAAAACTGATGGATAGGAAAGGAGATGAGGGCACATCATTGTTAACTGACAAAAAGGTTTTGAGTTTGGGAAGACAAACATCATGCATGACCGTCTCCCTTAGATTGATTATTGAGAGCCGACGAGTAGAACTATCAGCATTTTCTGACTTGTTATCCTCATGCATCAATCCAAAATTTTCTTTTCTGCATAATGAGATGGCCAACTCTCTCACTGTATCATGCATTTGGGACCTCTTCACCCTACCAAAAGAATTTTTTTCTACCACTTGTAACATGCTGCGATGTATGAGCTCCATGAGATAACCCTCTGCCACCTCTTCTAATGTGCTTCTTCCCTTTTGTTCTATAAAGCCTTCGGCTATCCAAAGCCTTAAAAGTTTCTTTCTTGGAAGGGGCAAATCCTCTGGAAACAAACAACAATATAGAAAGCAATTCTTGAGGTATTTCGGTAGGTACTTGAAGCTTAGATTTAGAATATTTTTCAATGGATCCAAATTTGGGTTGTTGTCTAGTTCCCAGGTTAGTTGATTATGTACACGTCTCCATTCAAATTCGGTTTTCTCAGCGCAAGATAATACGCCACCCAAGAAACAAGTGCTAATGGCAACCCGTCACACTTCAAAACAATCTCCCTTGCCCACTTCTTCAAGGGAGGAGGGCATTCATGGTTTTTTTCAATGGGAAACGCCTTTCTACAAAACAGGTCCCATGAATCTAATTCTGATAAAGGTTTTAGCTCCAATCTATTGCTTTCTGGAGCAAGAGATGCTACATTCACAATTCTACTGGTAATCATAATTCGGCTTCCTTGATGGTCATTAACAAACGTGTCCCTTATATCATAAAATGCTTTTAGATCCCACATATCATCTAACACAATTAGATATTTTTTTTCTTTCAAGAGTTTGCTCATGATTTCTTTTAATTCTCTGAGATCCTTGTTGTCTGTGTTGATCAAACTGTTTTGCCCTTCTTTACAAATTTCGGAGATTATATTTTGGAGAAGATTATCGACGGTATAAGATTGAGAGATATTAATCCATGCATGACAATCAAAATTACTTTTTTCTCTCTTGAAAACATTAGTAACAAGGGTTGTTTTGCCTACACCACCCATTCCCCAAACAGATAACACAGAGAGTTCTAGATTTTTAAAATTTAGCCAGCTCGTCAACTTGGCCCTGTTATTTTTTATTCCCACAATTTGATCTTCATGAATGAAATGGGCAGAGATGGCCATTTTATATGAGTATTCATTTGAGTAGTTTGAGTTTTCCCCAATACTGACATTTGTTGTCGGCACCCATCTCTCTTTCATCCTTGCAAGATTCACAACCCTTGTTTCTGCTTCGAGCAATTGAGAGGCAACTCGTTTAAGGTCTACCAATAACTTTGGATCTTTAAAAATTTTGGTCACAGAAATGGATGTTCCATCAAAATTTTGATTATTAATTAGGTATGCAAATTCAGACACGATATCTTCAATGTGATTTGCTAACGCATGTACCTCTTTTATCCAAGCTACTTGAGGTTTATTGCTCTGATCGTACATTTCTATCCCATCAAGACATCCTTGCATCACCCGAAGTTCACTACTAATATTGTTTATGTTTGCTTCAAGGTTTTTGTAAGTTGAGCAATGCTTTGAAAATTTTGAGATTGCAAGCGTGGCTACTTCACTAGTCAAGGTCCCAAGGACCCGGAGGGCTGCAAGAATGGCCACCTCAGCCATGCTCTGTTAATCGGGTTCAACTGTACTATTATTTATTCATTCATTCATTGGTGAGCTGTTCAAATCAAATATATATCAAAATTAGGCAATCGTATAAAACCTACCATTTCATTATATAAACAATTTACAATTTTATCTATTATAGAAAATTGGTTTTCTATTCATTAAAAACTAATAACTATTATTCTAAATATATGTTAAGACAAATATTGTTGGAATTTTATGTATGGAACCTCCAGATAATCTCAAGTGATTTGGATTGATGTCAGATGAGTTGGATTGACATAGGTTTGAGACTCAAATAAAAGGGTGCCATGACCATGGGCTTCGATAAGGAATTTTGAGGCTCGATCAAGGATCTAGAGCTTCAGTTGGTCATTTAAGCATTTGGTCTGGGAGGAATTTATCCGTTTTGAATTGCAGTCCGTGTTCGGTCAGAGTCTGGTCGAACACCTGTTCTTTAGCACGTATTAAGATAAGCATTTTTAGTGTTTTTTGTCCGGATCTTAATTCTTTGTCCGGATCTTAAGACTTAATTCTAGTAGAGGTAGCCCTAAGTAATATCTGATCGTATATATCATATTTCAAAAATCAAGATGCGAAACTTAGCGGATGAAAGTTCTGCGATGCAATATTGTAGGACAATTTTTTAATTAAATAAAAAATGCAAAATAAGAAAAATTAAATGGAACTACGGACTTACCTCTGGAGAAACAAAAGAGCAAGCTAGTATAACAATCCCCTTCAAACGCACCAGATGTTGCAGACTTGCTCGTCTTTTCTCGTCCTTTTCTTTCTCTATTTTTGGTTATTATTGGACAAATATCAAGAGAAATCGAAGCTTGGGATGTAGAGAGGAAAGCTCTGAGTCTGTTGTGGCGTGGTGTGGAAGTGTGAAGTGTAAAGTAAGAAGAATCCACATTCTCTATTACAATATTTGATGCATGAAACGAATGTTCAATGCAATTGGTTGGTCGGCATTTATGGATTTTTTAATTTAATTCTTTTTCTGCAAGTGGCATTTTTAATTGGAATTTTTTTTTAATTACACACTAATCCATAAAGCAACTTTGACTGGGGTCTTCGAGGAACAAAAATCGGAGAAAGTAGGTTGTTGTTCTCGAATAAAAATAAATAAAACTAAAATCTTTAATTTAATCTATATTATATAGATAAATCTTTCAAAATTTGAAATTTGAACTTAAGTTCATACTTAATTTTATTTGCACATTTTTTATACTTATTTTGTAACGAAAATTTTCTGGATGAACAAAATTATTTTTGTTTCGTGTTTCCTCCTATTTTGAACAAGGTGATCGACCAGTTCATCATATGGTGTTCAGCGTAATTAAGAGACCATTATTTACGTGGATTTGATATTTAAAATATATAGCAAGCTCAATCAAAAGTTCTCTGAACCTGTGTGTTAATCTGATTCGGTATTTCGTCCGACCGGCCAGGCGAAACGAAATATGTTCGTTTCTAAGGTCAAGCCCGCTATTCATCTCTACAACCTAATATGATTTCAGGAATTTTTATTAATAATTTTAAGAATAAGTAGGACAAACCAACCTATTTTATACTAACATAAGACATGACAAAAATGATATTTACCTCGGAATGGATTTGAAAATCCGGTTAGATGCATGTGGCAATTAATTCATTTTGGATCAGATGTGGTAGTTCAGTGCTCCAATGCTTTGACCGATTCTTTTTTAATTCTGGAGCTTCGTTTTGAAAACAAAAAAATATATGCGGAAAGTAATTTCAGTTTCAAAATACAATTATTTTTTGTAAAAAATCATTTCACCTCAAAAAATTTAGACATAAATTTTTTTGTTAAACATTCGAAATATTTTTATTAGTAAAAGTTATATTGCATCTTTGGTTATATGAGATGAGAAATATGATACAAGAGCAATTTGATTACAAAAAAAAAATTAGAGAAAAATTCAATCAGATGGATAAAGATTATGCAAATGACGCAACAGGCCCACCAGTTACTTGCACGTGGTGACACGTGTTCATGGACTGCCGGACGAATTCGGATCTCCTAATTCTAAATAACTAAAAAATTGAATGGAGAATGGAGAAGAGTACGGTCGCAATGATATTAAAGGGTATGTGAATTTTATTGGGGACGGATTAGTTCGGATTCCAGTTAAGACGATTCGAATCCAAATTCAAATATTGAGTTGCATAAGGAGATCTGGAGCTCGGGCGGACTAGAGTGGCTCAGTCATCCGATGTGGTAAAATTGAAATGGAGAAGAGGACCGAGTTTGTGCTCTTCCTAAGATCTATCTTGGGGGTCCAGATTCTCTAAATTAACCCAATTTTTGGGTTTTGGATCGGGACCGTCCGATTCAAATCCGTTGCTCGAGATCGCTTCGAGATTCTAATCTGTCGCTTGGGATCGCTTCGAGATTCGAATCTATCACTCGGGATGTGTGCGCTCCACTTTGAGATGGATTGTCACGAATTTGAATCAGACAGTCCCGATCCAAAATCCAAAAATTGAGTTACTTCGTTGGATTTGGATTCCTATCTTGGACGGTTAGGATTTTCTACCTTATGCAGCACGCTAAGCAGTAGGTCGTGCAAAAATCACTCCTTCCTGCAATCTTTCGTTGAGGCCCTGTTGCTTTTCCTTAATTAATTTCAAAAGGTTATTGATCTGGGAACCTTTCAATATAATGTTAATCTTATTTTTCTTAGCAAAATGCGATCGATATTAAATATATTTGATTATACTTTCAATCTTATTTCGGAATGCCACTTGCGATTAAGAAGCCGAGTAGACATGACCTCCTACCTCTCATTGAGAAAATGCGAAGGTGGCTTCATGGATGGCAAGGTAAAATGTTGTCAAGAGGAGGGAGCTCCAGTTTATGATGTGTAATTTACTGGCATGGTCGGCTCGCAATATCACCCGGTTTTAATGCACTAAAGGTGTTCGAGAAAATTCTTGCCGATTTTTTTATTAATAGAAAAAACAAAAAAGAAATATTGAGTTCGAATACTACATCAATGAGTGGTGTAGATGGTTTGGGATACATTTTTTACACCTTCGAAGAGCATATCTGGTCCGATTAATTATCAGATTCAGCAAAGTTTAGTTTTTAATTTTTCACCATAATGTATTTACTGGCAAGTCGTATTACTTGCAGTGTAACTGATTCAAAGCTACTGACTTCATTTCTTGCATTGGTTATTTATTTCTTAATTTCTTAAGATTATATCATATACATAATTAGTATATTTTTATTGAAGTATAATCATCTCACCAAATTGTTCTTAATATTCTTATAATTGTGAAAATCAGGAATATGAAATTTTATGCTGAATAAACAAGATAAAATACCTATGTTAAAAAGATTTTATAAAATAAGTTAATACCATAGAAGGCAAAATCGGCCGTTCCGGAGCGGAATCGGCCGTTCCGGATCGGGATCGGACGGTACCGATCCGATTTTAGGCCGATTTACACGGTTATTGAAGATTTCATCAAATTTCGGCCGTTCCGGCATCATTCCGGTCAAATTTTGGCCGTTCCGGCCTCATTTCAGCTAAATTTCGTCCGTTTCGGACCGAAATAGACCGATTCCACCGAAACGGCCGAAACGCTAATTAACCAAACTCAAATTTTTTTTTTTGCGGTCTCTGTGATTCGAACTCGCGCCCTTCAGGGTGGCAACCAAACACAACTCCACCACACCACACAATCTTTCTTGTTTAAAACTACAACTCATTTCTATATATCCATTTCAACTCATTTCTATATATCCATTTAGTTGTAATGCTTGTATTATATTGTATTAGTAGATTATTTGATTGTAATAATTTTTCTAAATTTTTTTATCAATTTTTTTCTATTTTTTTAGTGTAAAACAAGCTTTTGCCAAAAAAGTCCGATTTTCCGATTCGATTTGGCCGATCCCGACCGATTTTTTCGATCCGGATCGGGATCACTAGGTGCCGATCAGGATCGGAATCGCTCGGTGCCGATCCCGATCCCGATACCGATTTTTCCTTCTATGGTTAATACCATGTCATATAATAATTTTTAAAAAGACCCATATGTTGGAAATATTCTACATATTCACTAATACTATACTTTCTGATTTTAGCAAATAAAATTTCACACTTAAATTTTTATTCTAAATCATTTATACACATAAAAAAAATTATTCAAATCCAAATGAGATCACAATTGTATATATTACTTGAGTAAAGAATAGATGGGAGTAAATAGGGAGGAGTGATAGTGAGGGAAACAGAGGGAACAAGTGGTGACCACAAGAACATTTTGTTAAGAATTTTGAAAGGAGAGTATTTTATTCTATATCTTGAAAAGATATAATGGCATTTTGTAAAATTTTCTCAGTAGGTCAGTAGTCATTGTCTTTAAGTTTTATTTTTTCTGAGAAAGTCAGTGAACAACTGAACCAAAAACATAAAATAACAGCACAAGTGGTCAAGTGCACAACCCTTCCTTCTATTTAAAATCGAAAATCAGAACTTGCTCCAATCCAGTTCCTTTGTTTTTTCTACAAGAACACCTGGTGGACCCCATGCGGCCTACGTCAAAGCACCGCCAGGTCACAAATTTTAGACATTTTCTGTAACGCTTCCCTTGTTTTTTCACTGTGTTTTGCTGAAGATTTAAATTTGTTTCAGCAAGTATTCCACCTTTCATATTCATTATGATGTTCCAAATTTTTGGCTTTGAAAAAATGCAAAAAATGCAAATTTTTCTTTTGTTTCATGTCTTGCTCTACTAATCTTTATCAGATGGCCAATTGTTTTTATTTTTTAATGCTAGAAATTGTTACTTTTATACCTTTAATAAAATAATCCTTCTATTTTATTAGTAGTCCTCGTGACTTCTGAACAGATGCAAAATTTGTATCAGAGCAACGGCACAGAAAACGGCCCAGGCAAGAAGTCGCGTAAAATCTCATGGCCATGACAGAGGACATTACAATAAGGTAACTTAAATAGATAGACAAAATTAAACAATATTTCCTAATGGAAAATTAACTGGAATTGATACAGCTGGTGAGTCCGTCCTTGAAATTCACTGGAATTGATAAATCAAGTGAAAAGTGACAAGGAATTATTGTGAGAGATGGAAGCTTGAATGTTTGATTAGGAGCAGCCAAGCTCTTGTTAAGTCAAAGGTTGTAGTCATTTCATGGGTCCAGATTCTCTGTTACAGGTGCATAGAGAGTTCTATACGAATCAATGAACGCTATTAATGGGTTCTTTGATTCTTTCTCTGTAGATGGCAATTTTAATTGGTCTACAGTCTGGAGTGCATGAGCCATCCGCACTGGTTAATAGAAGCATCTTTGCGTACAGGCAACAGAAAATCTTAACACTTTTTGTCTAAGTTTTATTTTTTCTGAGAAAGTGGGTGAACAACGGAACCAATTACAGAAAATAACAGCACAACCCCTTCTTCTATTTAAAACCGAAGATCATCACCTGCTCCAATCCAGTTCCTTTTTCTTCTACAAGATTAACACCTGGTGGACCCCATGCGGCATATGTCAAGGAACCACCAGGTCACAAATTTCAGGAATTTTCTGTAACGCTTCCTATTAAGTTTGAGAAGAAAATGATGAATGAAAACTTTGTTATATTTTGTTCTGATTCTTACAGCCTATATATAGATCATTGTCCTCTAATGACCGTTGCTATGTTGCCTAATTACATAATGCTAAGTATGGTATAAAATAACAGCTGGGTACTAATTGATTGAGGCCAGCTGTAGATTGCCTATGAGCCTGTCGGTTGCCTCTGTGATTGGATAATGATCAATGATGAATAATTTATGAGATCTGTTGGATATCGCATCCCTTATTTGCTTTTGTATCAATATTCTCAATACTCCCCCTCAAGTTGGTATCAAACAGGTTGATTGATCCCAACTTGAACAAGATTTTTTCGAATGGTCCTTTCTCCAGTGCCTTGGTGAAAATGTCTGCTAGTTGATTTTGACTGCCAACAAATGGGGTCTCAATTTGTCCGGATTGAACCTTTTCTCTTATAAAATGGCAGTCAACTTCTATGTGTTTGGTCCGTTCATGAAACACTGGATTTGATGCGATGTGTCTTGCGGCTTGGTTGTCACAGTACATCTGCATTGGCTTATCGCAATGAATCTTCATGTCTTCAAGCACTTGCTTGATCCAAGTTAGTTCACTTGCAGTTGATGCCATTGCTCTGTCTGCTTCTGCGCTTGATCTTGCCACCACGCTTTGTTTTTTGCTTTTCCAAGTCACGAGATTTCCACCAACAAAAGTGCAATAACCTGTGGTTGATCTCCGATCATAACTACCAGCCTAATCTGCATCAGAGTAACCGACAATATTGTTAGTGTTATTTTTTCTCATACATATGCCTTGACCTGGTGACTTTTTAAGACACTTAAGTATCCTTTCAACAGCCTCAAGGTGACTGGTTCTCGCTGCATGCATGAATTGACTTACAGAACTAACTGCAAATGCAATATCTGGCCTGGTTACAGTCAAGTAAATTAATTTACCAACAAGTCTTTGAAACTGTCCTATATCTTTCAATGGTTCGCCAGTCTCAGAATCAAGTTTTTTGTTGGGTTCCATTGGGGTATTGACTGGTTTTGCACCTAGTTTACATGTTTCCTTTAGTAGGTTAAGAACATATTTTCTTTGAGATAAGAACAAACCTTTGTTTGAATGAGCGTCTCAATTCCTAAAAAATATTTATGTTTTCCTAAGTCCTTTATATCAAAATTTCCTTTTAAATAATTTTTGACATTTTTTATTTCTTTCTCGTCATTTCCTGTAATGATAATATCATCCACGTAAACAAGAACTATGGTTGTTGTAAATTTTGTATATTTAATAAACATAGATGAGTCTACTGAACTTTTAACAAAGTTATGAAGTAAAAGAGAGTGACTGAGTTTGCCATACCATGCTCGAGGGGATTGCTTAAGTCCATAAATTGCTTTGTGTAGTTTGCATACAAGGTTATTGTCAACATTATTCTTGTAACCTGGTGGTAATGACATATAGACTTCTTCCTCTAGCGTACCTTGTAGGAACGCATTTTTAACGTCCATTTGGTATAAATTCCATCCCGAATTCACAGCCACAGATAACAAAATTCTAACAGTATTCATTTTTGCCACTGGTCCAAAAGTTTCTTGGTAATCTATGACATATGTTTGTGTAAACCCTTTTACTACCAATCTTGCTTTATGCCTTTCTATTGTTCCATCACTGTTGTATTTTATTTTGTAAACCCACTTACATCCTACCGGTTTTTTTCCTTTGGGTAGAGGCATAATAGTCCAAGTTTGATTTTTTTCAAGTGCTTTAAGTTCTTCTTTCATAGCCTTAAGCCATGTAGGGTTTTCCTTGGCTTCTACATAATTATTGGGTTCATTTTCTTGCGAGATTGAGGTTAAGAATGCCTTGTGGTGTGTGGTTATATTATCGTACGGAATATAATTTTGAATAGGATATTGTAGGTTACAAAATCATGTAACCTGGATGATGGCCTTGTTGCGCGAATTGATCTTCTGGGGCAGGTTCAACTTCTTCGGGAGAAGCTTCGGCTCCTGTACCTATTTCTCCCCCTGAGCTCAGGTCGTCTTCCACAGTATGTTGCTCAGTTGTTCCTTCAAAAAATGTTAGTTCTGGAAGGACAATTTTATTCCTAGATTTTTCTTGTTCGGAAAGGTTTTCCTCATTTTCTTTATAGAAAGGTACATTTTCAAAAAATGTTATATCTCTTGAGATATACAATTTGTGTTGGATAGGATCATAACATTTATACCCCTTTTTTTGTGATGAGTATCCTAAGAAAATAGTTTTAACTGCATTTTTATCTAGTTTATCTTGTCTTTTAATATGTACAAAACACGTACATCCAAATATTCTAAGATGATCTAATTTTATTTTCCTATCATTCAAAATTTCTAAGGGGCTTTTATAATTTAAAACAATGCTAGGTAATCTATTAATGAGATACACTGCAGTGAGCATAGCATCAGACCACACAACAACAAAGTAGGCACTTATCGCGAGGGAACTCCGTCGCAAAAATTGAAAAAGCACGTTTATGACGGTACTCCGTTGCGAAAAGTCACTTTTTATCCTTGCAAAAAGTCTTTGATTCTTGTTGTGCCAGAATCTTTTAGGGACATTTGATTGAAAAAGTAAAGATCTAGTTACTACTAAAATATGACGATTTTTTCTTTCAGATACTCCATTCTGTTCAAGCGTATTTATGCAAGTTGTTTGATGTAAAATCCCTTTTTGTTGTAAAAATTCAGAATTTTTTTTATTGATGTACTCAGTTCCATTATTTGACCTAAATTTTTTTATCTTAGTGTTATATTGATTTTCAACATAATTTGTGAATTCTTGAAACTTTGAAAAAACTTCATCTTTTGTTTTGAGTAAATAAATCCATCTAGTACGTGAATAGTCATCAATGAAGGTGACAAAATATCTAAAATTGTTATACGAAATTATAGGTGCAAGTCCCCAAACGTCAGAGTGTACTAGTTCAAATAATTGAGAGGTTTTGCTATCAGATAATGAAAAAGGTAATCTAGTTCGCTTGGAAAATCGACAAACATCACAACAACTAGAATTTAAATTTGATAAAGAAAATAATTTATTCAAAACTTTATCGGATGGATGACCAATCCTATAATGCCATAGTTTATTAAGTTCTATACTAGCAGTAAAACAAGTTTTATTTGGAATATCTAAAACATAAAGTCCATTTCTTAATTGGCCTTCACCAATCTTCTTCCCCGTTGTTCTGTCCTGAAATGTCACATTTTCAGATGAGAAAACTACATTGCAATTTAGTTCTTTTGTAATTTTACTAATAGATAATAAATTTGATCTGAAGGTAGGCAAATATAATACATTAGATAATTTTTTTCAAAAAATGTTCGCACTTCCAATTTTTGTTACAGGAACCTTTGAACCATTTGCTACTGTTACAAATTCTATATTATGAGGTTTTATTGGATCAGATAGAATTTGAGAGTTTCCAATCATATGGTCAGTGGCTCCTGAGTCTACTGTCCATCTATTTAATGTACTAGAAATTAAATTATCAGAATATGAATTTAAACAGTTACCTGTAAATTTACCTGAGGCACGCTAGTTCAGTTCTTGTAACAGCTGTGTAATTTGGGCCTGGTTCAGCTGGTTCAAACGGGTTGGTTTACTTGGAGCGGTTCGGGTGTCGGTTCAGATCCGCCCCAGCCTTTTATCGCTGAGTCGCTTCCATTCCCACACTCCATCGCTCTCTTTTCTCGCTCCTTCTTTGGATCCCGTTCTAGGGTTGCGATCGCCACCCTTTTCTCTCTTCCGTTTTGGTCGGAGGTGAGAGTAGAGGAACCAGCACCTCTCCATCTCGTGGCCCTCTTTCTTGCAGTTGCTGCATTTGGAGGCTCCTCTCGCCTCCGATCTGAAACTAGGGTTTCCCCCTTTTGCTGCCATGGCCTGGTTCTCGATTACCTGGTACAGTTTTGTATTCATGGCTTTACGCCTAGATTCCTCTTGTTCTATTGTGGCTACTATGCTGTCTAATGAAGGCAGAGTGGGACCAAGAAGAATTTGGGTACGGACTTGTTCAAAGCTTGGATCTAAATTGGCTAAAAGCTGGTAAATCCTATCCTATTCTTTTCTTTCTCGAATTTTTTCAAGGTCTGTTGTTTCTAGTATGTGGATATCTATCTCATCCCATTTTGCCTTCATTGTACCATAGTATTGTGTAAGTGGCTGGTTTCCTTGTTTAATTAATTTGTACAATATCTTGTTTGAGTTGAAAGATATGTGCAAAATTGTTCGTTTTGCCAAACATTTTTTGGATTTTGGTCCACATTTCACAAGAGGAATTTGCGTAACAGAATAACTCACTGATATTTGGCTCCATGGAATTGAGTAACCATGCCATAATCGTGTTGTCGCTGAGTTCCCAGGCATCTCCATCTGTGTCTGTTTTTTTCTTGTCCCTAGTGACATATTTGTATTTGCCTCTTCCCTTCAAGGAGATGGTCACGGCTCTAGACCAGGGAAGGTAATTCTTCCCATTGAGCAGCATGTTTGTAAGTTTTGGGTTTGTATTGATTTCATTGGGGCTTTTCTGGTTTTCTGTCATCTTTTTGTTGCTGGTAAGAAGGATGGATTTGGGTGGCCTTTACTGGCACTTGATTGGTTTGGATTTTCAGGTCAATTGACCATGCTCTGATACCAGATTAAGTTTGAGAAGAAAATGATGAATGAAAACTTTGTTATATTTTGTTCTGATTCTTACAGCCTATATATAGATCATTGTGCCCTAATGACCGTTGCTATGTTGCCTAATTACATAATGCTAAGTATGATATAAAATAACAGCTGGGTACTAATTGATAGAGGCCAGCTGTAGATTGCCTATGAGCCTGTCGGTTGCCTCTGTTGCCTCTGTGATTGGATAATGATCAATGATGAATAATTTCTGAGATCTGTTGGATATCACATCCCTTATTTGCTTTTGTATCAATATTCTCAATACTTCCCTTGTTTTTCTCTGTGTTGCTGAAGATCTAAATTTGTTTCAGCATGTCTTGCACCTTTGATCTTCATTGCGACGTTCCAAATTTTCGGCTTTGAAAAAATGCAAAATTTTGTTTTGTTTCATGTCTTGCTCTAATATAATATTGATCAGATGGCCAAATTTTTTTTTTGTAAAGCTAGAAATTGTTACTTCTAGACCTTTAACAAAAAATCCATGTATTTTAGTAGTCCTCGTGACTTGTGAACACATGCAAAATTTGTATCAGAGCAACGGCACAGAAAACGGCCCAGGCAAGAAGTCGCGTAACATCCCATGGCCATGACAGAGGACATTACAATAAGGCAACTTAAATAGGTAGACAAAATTAAACATTATTTCCTAATGGAAAATTAACTGGAATAATTGATACAGCTGGTAAGCAAGCCCCAATACAAATTTTATCTGATCGAAGACATTCTTTGTTCTGCAACAAACCGCCCATATTGGCCCAAATCAGACCCAAGAACAATTTATCAAAGTAAGGAACAGTAATCAGCAGGTGATACACTCTGCCGTTTTGTTAAATTTTCTTGCGAGTTGCTAGGCTGTAACAGAACTGTTGTAAATATGTGTAATAATTACTAAATAATTTATTGGCAAGATGGATCCCTTCCGATACGCACAAGGTGTTCGATAAAATTTCACATAGAAAAAAGAGTGAGGCTACGGTACTATGCATAGCACGGTTGGGTCCGTGCTACGGCTTAATATTTGAGTTTTCAAAATTCTAACGGTCGATCCGAACCGTTCAACATGATTATAAAATGAACATGTACTTGCAAACCAAATTTTACATTTTTTTCGATTTTTTTTACTATTTTTTTAGATAGGTAGAAAATCACTTGATCTGAAAATTCTGAACCATCCCAAAACAGAAAAATCGAAAAAAAATAGTAAAATTTTCGGATCAAGATTTGTCTGGAAAGTACAACTATGATCTGGCACCCGTGTTACTGAAACTGATTTATTACTCAAGCATCAACATGCAACACATAGTCATGTATTGGTCCGTAACGTTTCCTAACCTGACTGGAACTGGTACCGATTTGTCGAGTTCCCTCTTAGATCTTGACCCTCGGAGGCTTTGACTAGATGAGGTCAACATTGGCTCGATTAAATTACACTCCACACAGAGACAAACAAACACACATCAAACACAGAAGAAAAACCCCCACCCACTCACAAGGAAAATAACTCGAAGGTTTCTATTTGAGTACCAAACATAACAAGTCTGCTTTACTGCAATCCAGTAGGAGAGGTACCAAATAAGGTCATACCTGTGCGTGCAATCTGGTACAATGATGATTGATGACCATCTAAAATCAATGTTTTTGTTGATTGGTTTAAATTTTCACTTAATTTCTTGAACTTATAGTAGTTTGTGGCGTGTAATTGACTTGTAATTTCACCTATTTTAATGCACAGGTGTCCGATTTTTTTTCAAAGTGAGATTTTGTTGGTATCAGGATATGAAAAATATTAATTCAAATTTCAGACCAGTTCAATTCAATCTTACCAAAGCAGTACTTTTTATGCAAAGACTAAAGTAAAAATGTAAAATGCCACATGAAGTCTGGTATTGATTCATGATATATTGTGCGTCTTTTAAGTATTAACCCTTGATTACTTAGAAAAACTAAAAAAGTTGTTGTACTGTGAAACTAAATTGGGAAAGGTTAGATGAGTACCGTACTGATTTGGAAGAATTTGTGCAGATATCTCTGAATTGGATAACTGGAATATTCAATTGTCGTATTGCATTCAATGCAATGAAGAATTTCTTCTCTGTTTTGCTGCAACAATACCAGAACATAATTAGGAAGATATTTTTCCTTAAATAATCAACCAATCCCAAAATATATTTCATTAATTGTCAATATTAGAAAATTATTATTGCCATGCATTCATAGTAGGGTCACCAACTGGTCACAGATATGATGCTCTTAGTCCAGAGGTGGATCCATGTATATTGAAAGGGGTTATTGACCTTCATTCATTTTCAAAATTTATGTGCTTATACGTGATTTTCTATGGATACTACAAAGTTGACCTAATACACAATATGAAAATTTTATATGACAGATCAGCAATATATTTTTGACCGTCATAGCTTGAAAGTCTAACTTCACTCTTTTTTCTAGCCAATATTATACCTTTGAGTACATATAACCTTTGGGTACGGTATACCTTTTTTCCATCCAATATACAATTTAATGCATGAAACCCCTGTTTTCATACTATATATACTGCTTTTCTCAATTACAAATTAGCAAATTAATGCATCAACCCCTAAAAAATTAGCCATTTTCAAGCGCCACTTGTTATAGGATCGCCAATACAAGTACTAAATTTGAGCTCCAGAGAATTTTATCACAGTAAAGAAATATAAAACCAATTTTCAGTACTGAACATACATTAATTTGATTCATTTCTACACTGTTTTGTACTCCAACAGTTGAATATTGTGGTTAGGCCCGGTACTGTGTGACACTGATATCATTGAAAAAATTAGGTTGGCACAATAATCTTGATTGTAGTCCCGTATTGTTTCCAAGTGGTTTCCACCTCAAGCAGGCTGGGCCAAGTTGAACATTGACTCAATTGGGCCACATTGGCTTATTTAATTGAAATTTGTACTCAACAACAAAATGGATAACACAACCCTTCATAAACAATGAAGAATTTAGGACCAATGTAAAGACCTGGTATTTTCAGCTCTCTGCTTGTGATTTTACTTTTATTTTTATTTTTTCAGGAACTGTAAATTACTTGAGAACGGATCACTGACATGTTTTGGAAAAATCAACTTGAATCGTTCTGCATTTCATTTTGAATCTTTGATCATCACTAAATAATGAATTGCAGAAATAAACTCTAATTTTGTCAACAAAGCTGCAGTAGTGCCATTGTCAACTAAGTATTTTGGCAAATTTTATAGAACAAAATAATGATTAATGACGATGTTTCTTTTATTTTGTTAATTAGTTTATAGTTGATGGTGAAAGAAGAAGAAGAGACAATACTTCCTCTTCAAAAGTAAAAAAACTATATATAAGGAAAATATGACATATTTTATCATGTTGCACTACTGGGCCAAACAAATTAGAAATTCTCACAATTTTTAATTATATAGAGTGAAGGTAATTGCAATATTTTCTGTTTGAATTCCAGGAAAGAATTTTCAAATGAATATAGGCAGACAGTTGTAATAAAATTGAGGAATTAAGTTATTCCTATGTAATTTGGAGATCCTATTTCCCATGCATATGGAAGACAGTCCAGTGAGTGAAAGTACAGTTAAATTTTATGTCAGGCAAACAATATTCAAACTCTCGTAAGGTAAACCAGACTTCAATCATGCAAATTTCAAACCCTATTAAGGAGGAACATAATGTGTTTTTATTTCTTAAACTCTATTAATTATTTTATAAAATAATCTAGGCCTCAAATTTAGGGGCTTATTTGCATGAATCATATTATGTAGTTCACTGCAATTTAGTTTCCCTTCCAGCTATCAATTCCTCATCACAGTTGAGAAAGTTTTCATGTTATATATATATTAATATTCGTACTCCTTAGCATTACTAAAAAGAAAAAAAAATGATGAATGATTATTTTTTAGGATATGTACTGAAATCATCACCAAAAGTTAAAAATGTTTGGCATACAACTACAATAAAGCTGTACAATAGCATGCATACATAGTATATGTGAACGGGCTGTTAAACTTGCAAATATCAAATCCAAGTCTGTAGGGCGTAGAAAGTTGCACAACGGGGGAAGTTGTGTGCACATATGTGGAATGTCTCAGGGTTCGGTGCTCTCTATTTTTAAGACATGGAGAGAACATCGAACTTGGAACATTTGTTTCTTTCTACAATTCCTTCTGGTTCACTCCCGACAGACCTACTGTTCATAATCAGTCTATCAAGAGAGTTTATTAATTATGGGGACGTTTAACTCCCAGCGGGCGCAAGTCCCCGCTGTTAATTACATCAGATGACCCTTCCAAGCCATACTGAATACCTCGTTCATTCCAGAATTTGTGCCTATTCGTTGTGAATTGAATAATGGGGTATCACACCCCGCAGCCATGAGTAGTGACAGAGCCCCGCTGTAAGCATACAACTCCATGTATGCTTATAAGGCAATTACGATATAACTCATCATAGCACAATAAAAGAATAAAACAAGTTTATATATAACAATCCAAGAACCCAACATCTGGTAACAGTGGCATATACAAAACGTATCTCATACGGATACCAACCATAGGGTATGACCTAGAGAACTATCCAACAAAAATACGAATATACATCTCTAGTCAAATAACAAAACAACTACTAAGGTAATATAGTGACCTATACCAAAGGCCTACTACTCGTGTGCCTCCCCAGAATCAGTCGTATCGCAACCTGTAAAAAGAACCCAAAGGGTGGGGGTGAGAATAATTTCTCAGTGCGAATTTGCCACAGTTAGGTTATTGGACTTGCAATCAGAATCCATGTCCAAAAATGAAAGCCATACCAAAGTGCATTAACAGTTCTATATCAGTATATAAGTGAATGCATATGCTCGACAACAATAATCAAGTGAAACACAACTTACGGAATTTCCAAGATGAAGTTCAAACAAACACATATTTGGCTTAACTCATTTTAATATGACTGGTAGCACCTACAGATGTTCCACCGAGCTGGACCCTTTATCTGACCCTCATCTGTAGGGTTACTGACACCTACAGATGTTCCACCGAGCTGGACCCCTTTATCTGACACCCATCTGCAGTGCTTTGGCTTAACCATTTACTAAAGTCTGGTTCTAAGTCAGCCATACAGCTCCACTTTACAAATGCATTCACACGGAATCAAAGTCAGCCATACGGCTCAACCTTGCAAGTCTCATTCACATAGGATCAAAATCAGCTCAAAGCCTTGCAAAATTCATTAAACAGGTCAACGGATAGGTCACCGTCACCTTATCCAAGCCACCTATACAGGTCAGCATGGCAAATTCAGAAACAGGTCAACGGATAGGTCACCGTCACCTTATCCAAGCCACCTATACAGGTCAGCATGGCAAATTCAGAAACAGGTCAACGGATAGGTCACCGTCACCTTATCCAAGCTCCCTCTTGGGTCAGCATGGCAAATTCAGAAACAGGTCAACGGATAGGTCACCGTCACCTTATCCAAGCCACCTATACAGGTCAGCATGGCAAATTCAGAAACAGGTCAACGGATAGGTCACCGTCACCTTATCCAAGCCACCTATACAGGTCAGCATGGCAAATTCATTCACTTCTAGAACAATTAATAGAACACATCAATTGACAACCATACGAATATGCAAATCAACCATCTCACAACAATTCGGTTCTAAATTGATTGGGTTATGCACATAAATTCACGTCATTCCAATTATGCAACAATCAAATATTTCACATGAATTCCATCAACCACCTCACAATTCGGTTTTAACCATATTGGTTTATGCAAACAATTCACACAATTACAATTATGCAACCATCAAACATGCAACAATCAAACATGCAACATGAATTTCAAATTATGCAACAATCAAGCATTCAACATGACAATCGAGAAGAATTTAATTTCTGAAAATGAAACATCAAACAAGTCCAAGAACCCCGCACCTGATTACGAAGAGCGTATCTCGCACTTATGGTTCGGACGTCTCGAAAGGTCCCGCAAAATCTTGCTCAACCGAGCCTACACCTATATCAACATATATAATGTATTTAATCTTTGTTCGACGATCAACATGCTTACTTGAGTTATATTAGTTTCTTTATACTTTCCTTAACATAATCTATATACCTTTTAAAACTAATATTTCTATGAAATTCCCACTAGAAAAGGCTTATCATACAAACTTTTACATCCTGTCACAAAGAGGTCCCTCTTCAGGGACTGTTTTCTAAACCAGTTTTATTTTCTGTCACAGTTTAGTCCCTGAACCCTGTCAGTCCCGAAATTTTGTATTTACAACCCTGTTATTTACCAGAATCCACTCAGAGCTGTACAAAACACTGGAATTTTACAGATAGAACCCTGGGATGTTGCAGAATAACACGGAACGGTGCAGAATGCTGAAAAATTACAGAATTGACCTTGTAAACTCAGAACCGCATACCGGCATACCAGAAATGTTGGTATCAAAGAATTCAACTCTTATAGAACAACAAATCAAGTGTAATGAGATGTTTAATTGCTGGTTCATACATTTATCAAGGATTTAGAGCCAAGCTCGGATCAAATAGCACCAATAGAAACATTAATCATTATGCTCATTTATTTTAGACAAAGCATGAACAATTCATGTCACTGGTTTAGAAGCAAGTAAGAAATCAACAAAAAGAGGCAACTTTAAATTAGCACAAGTTTCAACCGGTTCAAGGTGTTAGTTTGTAATAATCTAGAAGTCAATAATACGATAATTTAATTATATAAAGCTTTGTTCATGAATTGAATGATTAATAAAATGTCATTTTGTTTCCTTGAGTATTATTGAATTTATGAATCATTTCGAGTTAATGACTGAAATTGTGAAACTTCATAATACAGATGATATATACTCTTAAAAAGTCACTGACCGAGGTAATTAGCAGGAACACTAATTACCGCTACAAGGTTAGTATGTGGATTAAATGATGGTCAAGTTTTACAGACCATAGACACAGAGTTGTTATTTTAATCACATAGATACATGTTCCAGGAACATGGTGTTTGACAGACCCCGAATGAAATATTATACAGAATTGTGTTCGTGTCATTAATGCTTTCATTCAGTGTTAAAGTCTAAAGTACTCATATTCATCGTTCCTACATAAGAAATGTATCTGTGACTGTTACCTAACGCTATCCGTAAAAAGTAGCTATAACGGTAGCTCTTCGGTATACATAACTTATGCTGAGGAAGTGATGGTCTACCAAAAGTACTATTGTCCCTCGTATTTATTATACGAGTTATAGCGTCACTGGGCCCCTTGATAGAATAAGATTATCTGCATGCGGTATGATTAACAAGAGTTAATTATATTTGATAATCTGTTCAAGATCAAGAAAAGATTAATTTACAATGATGACACAGACCTACTTTGAAATTAATCTGACAGCTGTGAGACGAAAGAATTAAACACAAGTAAAATAGTTTACTGGATCGTGATATTGTACAGTACAGCATCATCTGTGTAATTGGATGGTCATGATGCGTTTTGCCAGATGCCTCTCATGATTATAGAAGTTAAAACGGTTTTAATTCTATTTACCAACATAACACAGATCCTATCGGGTCACACCAATAGGAAAGTAATCAGAGAATTAATTTATTTGATTAATTATAAATGTTATAATTAATAAATAAATGTCATAGAGATGACAAGCGTAAACATAGTAAATTTATAAGCGTGTACGACACGTTGTATGAATTTACCGAAACAACGACCGCAAGAAATATAATTGTTCAGAACAATTATATAATTAACTAATGGATTAATATATTAATTGTGAATTAATATATTTAAGCTTAAAGCCCATCACTATTCATTTGGCCGAAATAATTTGATTAAAGTCATTGGCCGAAATTAATTTGATTAAAGTCAAAAGATCAAATTGATTTGATTAAAGTCAAAGCCCAAAATTGAAAAGCCCAAAAATAGAGTCGGCCACTATTCATGCCGACCTCCACTATTCATGCCGACCTACAAGGGGCAAAATGGTCATTTTCCACATTTTCAAAGGCTATAAATAGAGGGGTAGGGGTAGAGAAAAAATTAGAATTCCATTTGAATAGAATCAGATCGGATCGAATCGAATCGAGTTTTTCTCTCCCAAATAGTGTTTTTGTGAGAAAAGAAAGAATACGTAATTTGATTACGTATATCTTGCGAGCGGTGAATAGTGTTTGCGGTGAATAGTGTTTTCAGGTTTTCGTGAATAGTGTATTTGCGAAAAACGCGGTTATTATTTCTGGCAAAAGAAATAATCGCTCTCTGGTTATTTCCTGGTGGACAACCGTTAGAGGCATCAGACGTCTGGTGCTACAAGACGTGACTACAATCCAATTGGAATTTGGATACAAGGTATAAATCTTATATTAATCTATTTAATTGTTAAATAGATTTAATCTTTTAGAAATCAATCAAAGGAGTAGATCTATAAACTGATTAAACTACAAGTAAATACGGTTTTACTACTTTGGGTCTATACAGGATTAATCTGGTATGTAACTCTCGGTTATTATCCGACATACTACTTAATCTATGATCTGAATGAGTAAAGTTTTACTTACGGCTTTTAATCTAAGAAACGGATTGAACAGGTATGTAACTCTCGGTAGATTATCCGACATACCACTTCAATCATTTTGGCTTGAGTTAGACGTAGAAATTTTTTTTGTTCTACGGTCTTTCCGCAGCTTGAGCCTAAAAGTTAATCAACGGGTTTTGAACAGTCAAAAACCCAACAGTGGTATCAGAGCACAAGGCTTTTCCGTTGAATTGATTTTCTAAAAGTTATAACTTATATAGCATATCGGTTTAATTCTTAGATTTGCAGCTTAGGTCCAAACCGAATAGAACTGAATTTTCTTGGTTCGGTTTTTCGACCGAGAAAATTTTAAATTAGATTTAAAAGCTTTCTTTACATGTTTTTATGAAATGTAAGTTTTTACACTTCTTGGATCGGTTTTCCGACCGAGAAAGGTAAAATAGGATTTTACGCTTTCTTTTCGAAAACTTTTGATTACGTTAAAGTTTATCGAAGAATGTGATGAAGCAATAAAGTATCCAAGTAAGAACTGTTGATCTCCACACGTAAAAGATAAGGTTATATCAAGGGAAAGACTGGAAAATGAACTTTCGTTTGGCTTTCCGATGTAACCCATTCTTTTACGTGTCCTGACAACTGGCCCAAAGGAAACTTTGTCACGTTACTAAATTGCTTTACGTTTTCAAAACATGGCAAAATGTTACTTTTTTGCTTTTTCGAAAACCTTCGGTTATGTAAAGTATATCTAAGAATGTGATGAAGCAATAAAGTACCTGAGTAAGAACTGTCATTTCCACACCGTAAAAGAGATGGTTCTGTCTAGGAAAGAAAGTACTTAAGTAGTCCTTGTGACTCTCTATCTTTCCTGGGAGCCCCTTTTACATGTCCTAATGGCTGGCCCAAAAGGAACTTTGTCACGTTACCAAATTGCTTTACGTACTGAAAAGAATAAACTGTGTTTTAAACATATAAACTGTTTATATGCTTATTACGGTATAAATAAAGAACAAAAGCATAGCTGCAAAATAAAGAATTAGAACTGATAAAAATATACGTGACTTGATCACGTATATAAGTAAATAGGATTTACTGCTTAGATATGAAATGCCTAAATTAGATTTAACGCCTTGTCATAGCCGCATAACTATTCCTATATGATAGGATAGTTGCTATGGTCAGCAATAGAACTGACAGCTTACTAGTTAAGCAAATGCATAAATTAGATTTATCGCTTTCAAGGAACCGTGAAAGAATGTGATGTCAAAGAAAGGCTGGAGGTGGACACCCTCAGTTGGTCTTTCTGGCAGACAACTTTCACGTGTCCGTAAAACGGTCTAAAGTCAGTTAAAAGAATTGACGGCTTACCAAGCTACGCAAATGGAAAGGGTTTTTTTTTTTTTTTTTTATTAATGGGATCACATTTGCTATGTTTTCTTTCTGACTTCCTTTCCACGACTGCTTATTAAAAGCATATGAAAGAGGTCTTTAAGGAAGATACCAATAAGAACGCATTCGGTATTTTTCCTCTCTCTGACTTCCTTTCCATGACTGCTTATTGAAGCATATGAAAGAGGTCCTTGAAGAAAAATACGAATGGGATCACATCCAATATTTTTTGGAAAAACCTTCATTTCCTTGACTGTCTGCTTGGTTAAAACATAAAACACAAACCCACTGAATTAAGTAGTATGCCCTTCCTACTCTATCCTCCTCACACCATTGTTCATTGGTTGATGTTAACCCTACTCAGTAGGCATCGCCTTTTACCTTTGGTGGTCGAGGGTTATGTGAGACATAACAAAACAAAATAGAGTGAGGTTACTTACCGATGATTTCTAAAAGAGTTTTAGGCTCGGGGCAAAGTTTCGGTTAAACATACGATGTTTAACGAAACCAAGAATCATATAGAGATATGATTAGCAAAGAATTGCTTACCTAAGATAACTATGACCATGATATGCATACACTGCCTTGGTTTTTAGTGAAAATAGGGATCTTGGATTCTACTGCAAAACGGGTATAGAACAAATTTGTAGTGGGAGTTTTATTATTATTATAATAAAACATTACATGAACAAAGCTAAAAATCTTTACATTTAACGTTGTAGAAACATGTCTAAAGAAATGCCTTTCTCACTCCGCTCCTTACTTGAGAAGGAGAAGCTGAAAGCGGACGGGTCCAATTTCACGGATTGGTTCCGTACCCTCACTATTGTACTACGACGAGAGAAGAAAGAATATGTCCTAAACTCACCGATCCCTGCTGAGCCTAAACCAGGCGACACTGCAGATGAGCTCACCAAGTACATCAAACACAAGGAAGACGAGACTGATGTACAAGGTCTCTTGGTAGGTATCATGGGTCCTGAATTGCAGAGACGATTCATGGACAAACCTACGACATGTGCTCACAGCTCAAGAACATGTTTCAAGAGCAAGCACGTGTCGACAGATACAAGGTGACCAAGTCACTGCTGAGTCATAAGATGACTGAGAGTGGCTCTATCGGCACTCACATGCTTCGTTTGACAAGCGATGTTGAGCAGCTGGAGAAGCTGAATTGTCCATTGAGCAAAGAGCTTGCTACGGACATAATCCTGAACTCTCTTTCTAACAGCTTTGCGGGGTTCATCATGAACTACCACATGCATGGGATGGACAAGAGCTTGCAGGAGCTCCAGGGGATGTTAAGAATCGCTGATGGGGATATGAGGAAGAGTTCTTCTGTCCTCATGATCCGAGAAGGTGGGAGGAGTATTAAAAAGGCGAAAAAGAAAGTGGCTCCTAAGTATAAAGGCAAAGGGAAGCAGGTTCCTAAACAGAACACTCCCAAGGTAAAGGTTTCTGCTACCTCTGACTGTTATTATTGTAATAACAAAGGTCACTGGAAGAGAAACTGCCCGAAATATCTGGCGGATCTGAAAGCTGGAAAAGTATCCAAAGCTTCAACCTCAGGTATTTTTGTTGTTGAAATTAATGTTGCAACCTCTATTAAGATTGGGTATTGGATACCGGATCATGTGCTCATATTTGTTCGAATATGCAGGCACTAAAGAATAGAAGGAAGCTATGTAACAAGGAAATACAACTCCAAGTTGGAAACGGAGCACACGTTGCAGCCGTTACAGTTGGAAGCATAGAATTGTATTTACCTAGTGGGTTTTTGTTGGAATTAGATAATGTGTATTATGTTCCTAGCATTTCCAAGAATATCATTTCAATCTCATGTTTAGAGATGAATGGATTCTCTTTTGTTATAAAGAACAATAGATGTTCTATATATAAAGATGAGTTATATTATGGATCTTCTTTTATGATGAATGGTCTTTATATACTGGAAATGGAAAATCCCGTGTTTAACATCAATAACAAACGACTCAAAACATCACATGATAGTGCGACTTACATGTGGCACTGTCGCCTTGGTCATATAAACGAGAAACGCATCAAGAAGTTACAAGAAATTGGGCTTCTTGGTAAATTTGATCTTGAATCAATTAACACGTGCGAATCTTGTTTACGTGGAAAAATGACCAAAGCACCTTTCTCCAAAAAGGGCAAAAGGGCAAGTGACTTATTAGGTCTTATACACACTGATGTATGTGGACCTATGAGTACTTGTGCAAGAAACGGTTATTTCTACTTTATCACATTTACTGATGATTACAGTAGATATGGTTATGTCTATTTGATGAAACATAAGTCTGAATCCTTTGAAAAGTTCAAGAAATTCAAGACTAAAGTAGAAAATCAACTGAATAAAAGTATTAAGGCCTTACGATCAGATCGTGGAGGCGAGTACTTAAGTTATGAGTTTAAAACATACTTAAAGAAATGTGGGATAGTCTCACAACTCACACCTCCAGGGACACCGTAATGGAACGGTGTTTCTGAGAGAAGGAACCGAACTCTGCTGGATATGGTTCGCTCCATGATGAGTAACGCCACTCTTCGAAAATCATTTTGGAGACACGCACTAGACACTGCCATACTAAAGCTAAATAGAGTTCCATCCAAGTCAGTAGAAAAGACTCCATACGAGTTATGGTTTGAGAAACTCCCAAATATGTCTTATCTTAAAATCTGGGGTTGCGAAGCATTTGTCAAACGCCTGACGTCTGACAAACTTGGTCCCAAATCTGACAAGTGCTTTTTTGTAGGATATCCTAAGGAAACGAAATGATATTACTTCTATCGCCAGTCCGAGAACACTATAGTTGTTGCTCGTGATGGTAAATTTTTGGAGAACGAGTTTCTCGCAAAAGGAAGTAGTGGGAGTAATGTAATACTTGAAGAAATTCAAGATACATCACACAATATAATATCTGATACAGATCAGATAAACCCACCACTTGTTACTTCGGCTGATGAGCATCTGGAAGGGCCAAATCCACAAGCAGCTGTGGAGGAGGTTCCAGTCCCGAGCTCAAATGATTCAACGCAAGTTGAGGTAGAACTGAACCAGCACATGGTTGTGGATGAAGTTCAACAGCCCGAAGAACAAGTGCTACGTAGGTCAGCAAGGACAGTCCATGCGCCCGAGAGGTACATGGGACTGCACGAGGTCTCAGTTTTTGACACTGAAGATCCTCTGACTTATGCGGAAGCAATGGATAGGCCCGACTCCGATAAATGGCTGGAGGCCATGAAATCCGAAATACAATCCATGTATGACAATGCGGTCTGGAACCTAGTTGTTCCACTTGATGGGGTAAAACCCATAGCTAACAAGTGGGTTTTCAAAAGAAAAACAGACATGGATGGTAATATGACTGTTTACAAAGCACAGCTAGTAGCGAAAGGTTTCAAACAAATTCTAGGTGTAGATTATGATGAAACCTTTTCGCCCATAGCAATGTTTAAGTCAATACGGATACTCCTAGCAATTGCCGCATTTCATAATTATGAAATATGACAAATGGATGTCAAAACCGCCTTCTTAAATGGGAATTTAGAAGAGGATGTGTACATGACACAGCCTACGGGTTTTGAAGATTCAAAGAATGCTGGAAAGGTGTGCAAGCTTCTTAAATCCATTTATGGATTGAAGCAAGCATCACGGAGTTGAAATCTTCAATTTGACGAAGAAGTCAAAAAACTTGACTTCGTCAGATGCGAAGAAGAACCTTATGTGGACAGGAAAACTAGTGGGAGTGCCATCGCCTTTCTAATCTTTTATGTAGATGACATACTCTTAATAAGAAACGATATTCCTCTATTGCAATTAGCCAAGTCTTCATTAAAGAAAGCTTTCTCGATGAAGGACTTGAGCAAGACTGTCTATAAACTGGGCATAAAGATCTACCGAGATAGATCAAAGAGACTTATAGGATTAAGTCAAAGCACGTACATTGACAAAATGCTAAATCGGTTTGGCATGCAGGATTCCAAAATGGGATTCCTGCCAATGAATCATGGTGCACAACTTAGCAAGACTCAGTGTCCTTCGACAACTGATGAGCAAAGCAATATGAGTAGAGTATCATACGCTTTGGTTATTGGCTATATCATGTATGGCATGTTGTGCACTCGCCCTGATGTCTCGTATGCTTTGAGTGTGACGAGTAGATATCAAGTTAATCCAGGCATGGAGCACTGGAATGCTGCAAAGAATGTCCTTAAGTACTTGAGAAGAACTAAGGATATGTTTCTCGTCTACGGTGGTGACTCCGAGCTCGTAATAAATGGCTACACTGATGCAAGTTTCCAAACTGACCGAGACGATTCGAGGTCTCAGTCCGGATATGTGTTCATACTCAACGGTGGTGCTGTGAGCTGGAAGAGTTCGAAGCAAGAGACCACAGCAGACTCAACCACCAAAGCTGAGTACATAGCTGCATCCGAGGCAGCGAAAGAGGGTTTCTGGATCAAGAAGTTCCTCAGCGAACTTGGAGTGGTTCCCAGTGTTCAAGGCCCTGTGGACCTCTACTGTGACAACAATGGTGCTATAGCTCAGGCCAAAGAACCGAGATCGCACTCGAAATCCAAGCATGTTCTACGCCGTTATCACCTGATACAAGAGATCGTAAATAGAGGTGACGTAAAGATTTGTAGAGTTGACACAGTCAGCAACACAGCTGATCCACTGACAAAACCTCTTTCTCAAGCCAAGCACCAGTTGCATACTGCTTCTATGGGTCTGAGACACATAGGAGATTGGCTATGACATTTTTTTTCTTTTGATCTACGAGATTTTAGAAAATAGAGTTTTGTATAGAGCAGAGCCTACGATGATTGGCTTCTAGCTTAAGTGGGAGATTGTTAGTTTGTTATAATCTAGAAGTCAATAATACGATAATTTAATTATATAAAGCTTTGTTCATGAATTGAATGATTAATAAAATGTCACTTTGTTTCCTTGAGTATTATTGAATTTATGAATCATTTCGAGTTAATGACTGGAATTGTGAAACTTCATAATATAGATGATATATACTCTTAAAAAGGTCACTGACCGAGGTAATTAGCAGGAACACTAATTACCGCTACAAGGTTAGTATGTGGATTAAAAGATGGTCAAGTTTTACAGACCATAGACACAGAGTTGTCATTTTAATCACATAGATACATGTTCCAGGAACATGGTATTTGACAGAACCCCGAATGAAACATTATACGGAATTGTGTTCGTGTCATTAATGCTTTCATTCAGTGTTAAATTCTAAAGTATGAGGTATTCATCGTTCCTACATAAGAAATGTATCTGTGACTGTTACCTAACGCTATCCGTAAAAAGTAGCTATAACGGTAGCTCTTCGGTATACATAACTTATGCTGAGGAAGTGATGGTCTACCAAAAGTACTATTGTCCCTTATATTTATTATACGAGTTATAGCGTCACTGGGCCCCTTGATAGAATAAGATTATCTGCATGCGGTATGATTAACAAGAGTTAATTATATTTGATAATCTGTTCAAGATCAAGAAAAGATTAATTTACAAGGATGACACAGACCTACCTTGAAATTAATCTGACAGCTATGAGACGAAAAAATTAAACACAAGTAAAATAGTTTACTGGATCGTGATATTGTACAGTACAGCATCATATGTGTAATTGGATGGTCATGATGCGTTTTGCCAGATGCCTCTCATGATTATAGAAGTTAAAACGGTTTTAATTCTATTTACCAACATAACACAGATCCTATCGGGTCACACCAATAGGAAAGTAATCAGAGAATTAATTTATTTAATTAATTATAAATGTTATAATTAATAAATAAATGCCATTTAGATGACAAGCGTAAACATAGTAAATTTATAAGCGTGTACGACACGTTGTATGAATTTACCGAAACAACGACCGCAAGAAATATAATTGTTCAGAACAATTATATAATTAATTAAATGGATTAATATATTAATTATGAATTAATATATTTTAAAGCCCATCACTATTCATTGACCGAAATTAACTTGATTAAAGTCATTGGCCGAAATTAATTGATTAAAGTCAAAGGCCAAAATTAATTTGATTAAAGTCAAAGCCCAAAATTGAAAAGCCCAAAAATAGAGTCGGCCACTATTCATGCCGACCTCCACTATTCATGCCGACCTATAAGGGGCAAAATTATCATTTTCCACATTTTCAAAGGCTATAAATAGAGGGGTAGGGGTAGAGAAAAATATAGAATTCCATTTGAACCGAATCAGATCGGATCGAATCGAATCAAGTTTTTCTCTCCCAAATAGTGTTTTCGTTAGAAAAGAAAGAATACGTAATTTGATTACGTATATCTTGCGAGCCGTGAATAGTGTTTGCGGTGAATAGTGTTTTCTGGTTTTTTCGTGAATAGTGTATTTGCAAAAAACGCGGTTATAGTATTTCTGGCAAAAGAAATAATCGCTCTCTGGTTATTTCCTGGTGGACAACCGTTAGAGGCATCAGACGTCTGGTGCTACAAGACGTGACTACAATCCAATTGGAATTTGGATACAAGGTATAAATCTTATATTAATCTATTTAATTGTTAAATAGATTTAATCTTTTAGAAATCAATCAAAGGAGTAGATCTATAAACTGATTAAAATACAAGTAAATACGGTTTTACTACTTTGGGTCTATACAGGATTAATCTGGTATGTAACTCTCGGTTATTATCCGACATACTACTTAATCTATGATCTGAATGAGTAAAGTTTTACTTACGGCTTTTAATCTAAGAAACGGATTGAACAGGTATGTAACTCTCGGTAGATTATCCGACATACCACTTCAATCCTTTTGGCTTGAGTTAGACGTAGAAATTTTTTTTGTTCTACGGTCTTTCTGCAGCTTGAGCCTAAAAGTTAATCAACGGGTTTTGAACAGTCAAAAACCCAACACAAGGCACTCAAGCCGTAACAGAAATTTAAGATGCAAGGCCGGTTAAAATTGGACGCAACCGCACTAATCAATTTTTCCAACTACACAAACCCTAAATTAATCAAAACCAAAGTAATTCCAGATTTTAAAAGAAAAAGAGAAGAACTTACCAATTAACACCTCTATTTGTTGGATTAGACTAGATTAATCACAATTCTTCTCAATTTTCGGATTTGAACCAAACCCTAGATAGAAAATCAAGATTTAGCACAAATTGGGAAAGAAATTACCAAATGAACAACATAGAAGCTTAATGGGGGTGGATTACTCACAATTTATACACAAATTTCGGATTTAGGGCAAAACCCTAACAATGGAGAAAAATTCGAAAATTAGAGAAGAGAGGAGAGAAAGGGGAAATACCAATGGAGCACTAGAGAGAGATGATCAACAATTTCTCTTTTATTTCTTCAATTTTCTCAAGTTCTTTGATGGATTTTTGAGGGAGAAGAGAGGAGTCTCTCCTTCTCTTTCTTTTGGCGGACACCCACAAAGAGGGGCTCGGACCACAGTGGAGAAACGAAGGGAAAAAGAGAGAGGGCTTGTGTAATTTTTGGAAATTTGCTAAATAGACCCTCCATTTGTTTGTTATTAATAAAAGAAGAGTTCATGCATATAATTATATATATATACATGTAAGTTAATTTAATTCTTTTGTTTATAAGATATAGATTTAAAGATTCGATTAAGTCGGACTATTTCGAAATTTCAGACTAATATTATAATTGTTTTAATTTTCAACTCCTAGTTCATCAATAAAATTTTCTATTATGTTCTAAACATTGAAATTTTTAAATGTTTAAAATTTCTTGACGTAACATGGGGCTAAAAAGGAGACTCATGTATTTACCTTCGTTTTGACTTGGTTTTCTTGGTTTGGATATGTGTATGTGTGTGTGTGTGTGTGTGTGATTTTGTATTAAGAATGATGTTTATGATAGGTGTAAATTATATACACCTTCGGTCTAGTTTTTATCATAAAATAATACCAAATATCTTGTATTTTGAATAGAAAGTGAATAGAATATACCTAGAATCAAGTTACTGCGTTCGCTCGACTTTACAGTGCAGGAAACGATGAAAAATGAAGAAAAATACTCCCAGTGCGGACGCACTCAGTACTTAGACAAATTTCCAGCATCGCAGAACTTCACAGAAGAAAGTCCGAGCCTAATGCATCCGCAGTCACCTCCAGTGCGGGTCAGACCACCCGCACTCACTACTTAGCCAATTTTTGCAAGTTTCAGATTCTTGCGAAAAGAGAAAAGTCCGAGGCTAGTGCGGACGCGCTAGGATCCAGTGCGGACGCACTCAGAGAAATACGCAGAAAATCCAGAAAGGGAAACTTGGAACCAAAGGAAAGTTGGAGCCAGTGCGGCTCAGACCACCCACACTCACCACCAGTGCGGACGCACTGGACCCGCAGACAGCCAGAAATTCACATTTTCAACAGGTTTTCTATTTTTTGCACACCAGGGACACGTTTTAAAAGGCCAAAATTAGACATGGCAGTCTGAGGAGTGCACCCACTAACTCCACCTTTAGCTTCTAAATTGGGCATAGTCTTTGGCTATAAAAGAGAAAGAATTTCATGTCTCTCATGATCCATTATCGCATATCCATTTTCCACAATTGAGAGAGAAAATTCTGCAGAAATTCTCGAAGTTCTGAAGGCTTTTCAAGAAAGGAGAAGAAGAAGATTCGAGCAAGAAGTCTGCAAGATTGAGCTTTTTGGTCTAAGAAAGGGTGTAATCATTTCTTTATTTCATCTCTTCTTATTTTTGCCAAATTTTGTAATGGATCTCTCCAAGAGAGAGTAGTTCTCTCTCTAGGGGTTTAGGTCAATGCATGAACTTGTTTAATTCTATCTTATTCGGATATTTGTTTTTATTATGATTGTTTTATAGGATTTGATTGTTAATTTCTGTGATTTATCATTTGTGCTAATTACATAGTTTAGTACTTGAATTGGACAAGTCCCACTTTGGATTCGAAAGAACCAAAGTAGCTAGGATGGAATAGGAGAGTACCAAATTATGAGTACAAATACCCTAGTATTTGGATTAGAATCGACCGTAATTTGATATCCAAACCGGAACTATAGGAATTAAGGTTAGGGTTTGGTGAAGGACTTAATCGTGAAGTCAAATTCCTAATTAGGACCCCTTGAATTGAATTGCATATTGGTATGAAGGACTTAATCGTGAAGTACCAATATTATTTGAGGATAGGATAGGCTAACATCAAGCTTCATGGTCTAGGTGATCTAGGCACGTTATTTAATCACATATGTGACCCTGGATAACATTTTAGGTTAGAAACCTCGTCATATCAAACATGAATTTAAACAAACCGAGTAGATAGAATTAGCAAGGGATTGTGGACTGAATACCCCTAGACTTCTCCAACTTGATTTTCACACGACTTTTAATTGCTTTTTATTACGAAACTTTAATTTTCCTTTAAAAACGAAATTACACAGAACCCCCCTCTTACTTTTATTGTTTAGTTTTAAAAGTAGTTTTCTTTATTAAAAATTGGTATTTCCCTATCTCCCTGTGGATCGATACCTAAATACTACAATCGATAGGTTGTGCGTTTGCAACTAACCTACTCATTGTGTACGAAGGTTTATAAATATTAAAAGTCAAAAGAGTATAAAAACACCATACCTAAAATACTCAACAGTTTATTGCTTCTTAAAATAGGAATTTGGATATTTGAGAAGTGTATGTACAATATTTGTTTGTATTTGATTTATGACATGTTTATTTGCATTTTGTTAATTATTTACATTCTATTAAGAAATAAAATCATTTAATTTTGAAAAAAGGGTATTTTGGTCATATCAGAATTTGGCTGATGCTTGAACATGCTTAATTTTGATTTAGGAATATAGAGAATTCGATTTGGGTTCATTTGAAGGTGGTTTGAGGCAATTTGGACTTGAAATGAAAAAGTTATGCTTAAAAAGGACTGAGGATGACTTATTTGTAAATATTTATATTTCATAGAGAGCTATTAATAAAGTTGAGGGGTTGGAACTTATAATTTAGAGTTTTAGTGGGGTTTTATATGAAATTGAGCCTTTAAGGGCTTATTTGAGATAGTTTTAGGCTGCCAGGACTTATTTACAATTTTATGAGGGCTGTGGTGCAATTAAAATTTATCAGAGGGATTTGTTTGTAAAAGGGCTTCGATTTAATTTATTATTTGGGCTTTGAGATTGGTATTGGGCTTTCAAGTTTGTATTGGAGACTTTAAGATGTGTTTTAGACTTCAGGATTTGTGCAAGTCATTAAATTGAGATATTGGGCTTTGAGATTGGGCTGGGGGCTTTGAGATTGGTATTAGCCTTTAAGCTACTTTGAGATTCGGTCCTGGACGATTTGTCTTTTAATTGAATATACCGACATTTGAGTCCCACAAAACAGAGGTCAATCAACAGTTGGATTTGGTTTTTAATTTAAGCTCTGCTTTGAGATTCGTGTTTATTGTTTGAATTCTTGGCTTGGCGCTCGGATCAGGTGGTTCAAGCTTGCTTCAATTTCCGTGCATTCTAGAAATGAACTGTATTCGAAGCTGAGGTTGGGGTTTCGTTCTCCGGTGGTGCTCCGGCCACGGCGGAAGGAGAGGAAGGCAGGGTTTGCATCGCCTCATCTCCCTGAATCCATTGCACCCATAGTCGGTGATCAATAGCCATCAGAGATAACAATTTCGATCGGGTTGCCATTATCGGTACCGGTTGAAGAATTAAATCCGTTTTCTTTGTTTTCTTTGCGTTCTTCCTCGATTAATAATTGGAATGACGTCGTTTTATTATGTAGAGACCATGCAGCAACTTGGTTTGGCATTTAATCGTACAATTCAAGTTTGACATTTCTTGTTACAGTACCGGTTCGGTACCGATTCCCTAATCCATCATTTCTGGGCAAATTTGGAAGTCTAAAGAAGCCTCTATAAACTCATAGAAGCTTACTGACAACTGTAGATTGTTTAATCTATTTTGAATTAATTTCGAATTTTAAATATAATTATGAAGACTTTGTACTGTTAATTGGTAAATTCACATATTCTATTAATTTAATTAAAAGATATATGAACTTTCATGATAAGTGCATAAGAAGGTGTCAAAAGATATTTTATGAAGTTTCATGATTTTTCAGACTTTCATTTTTATTTTAATATATTTTTTTTTATTTGACAGAGGGGTATAAAAGGGCATATGTGCATTTTTTATATTTAGCAGTTTTTTATATCTCAAATGTTGAACTTCAAAAATTCATAACAAATTAAAAAAAAATCAGAAAAATATGAAATTTGTGTCAATTTTGTGTGTTTTAAAGTCCTTCATTTAACTGTGATATCCATTTTTCATTTTAGTCCCTGTGCTGGTGTGTGGTGGTCAATTTACCAGAGGAGGTCATTTCTCAGTTTTTTAATGCCCTTCATGTACCAGTAGGCACTTGGTTGCCATATACCCACTTGGTACTGTACCAGAAACTGGTCAGAGGTACTGACAACATAGAAAGGGCTTAATTGAATAAGAAACATTGTTATAATCAATTTGTAGCACCATTTGGTGTACCAGTAACAAAGAAACAGAAAATCAAAGCTCCAAAGGAAAACTTAATCACTATATCTAAGCATCAAAAACTTATCAGAAATTGTACTTATGCAGGGAAGCCCCTGATTCTTTGAAAATCATGTTTATAATGTGTTTTGCATTGGATTAAAGGACAAATCTCAAGATGTCATAGGGTTAGTATACAAATGACAGATTTTTAGCATAGCTAATGTCTATTTGCAACTTAGCCCTCCTTCTCTCACTATTTACATATAGTTTCTAATTTTTATCAAAATTTCTGCATATATACATATGCATTAATCTTTGACCAATTAGATTCTTTATGCAAATAGGTCCTTATGGTCTTTTTATTGAGAGATTAATGAAGGAGACTACACTGTCTCAACTTCATTACCTCTTATGCAATGATTTTTTTTTATATATATTTTTTTTTGTTCCTATTAATTATTTTCATAAAATGACTAGTGTAATTTCGACATAGGGAGAGACTACACTAGCTCAACCCCTACATCTCCATTAGTTAATCATTTTTAGAAAGAATCAAAGGCTTGATTTAGGAAATAACAAAAGGAGAGGGAAAAGATCAAAGCTTTTAACACAATTTTTTTGATATATATATGTTTCTTTTTATAACAGTATAGTAATTAGCTTCAAAAAGAGAAAAGTAAACTATTTATTATCTTTACATAGTATTTTATTTACAAAACTGAAAAGGAAAAGAATGAAGGAAAAGGATTTTTTTTTTTATTTGATCATTAGGCTAAATACGACTTAGCTTATTATGAGATAAACTAAGATGAACAAGCCTTCACTCCTCTTTTTTGTTTGAACAAGATATTAATCAAAGAAACACGGCAACTAAAAAAAAATGCAAAGAAACCCGAAAAAGGCAAGAAAAGGGAAGAAGAAAATAAAGAGAAAAATTCTTCATTTCAACATCAAAAATTTACAACCTAGCCCTTTCAAGGCTTACACCTCCATTTTTTTTTTTTTTACCTATTCAAGCTACTGTAGTTGAGAAGAAGAACAATCAAACTTCTAAACTATATCCAATTTTGTAGAAGGGAGATTAGTGCTCTATTACTTGTGTCTTTTCTGTCTCTTTCCTTTTCTGTGTATCTCTCTCTATCTCCTTTTTTTATTTTTTTATTTCATCAGCTTAAATAGCTATAAGGCATGAGGTTTAGGGTTTAGGTTAAGGTCTATGCTGGCATGATCTTCATCCTTTGATTTATTTCTTTTTTGATCCAATGCTCCACATTTCTTCTTAAGGAATCAGATTATTATAACTAAACCAAATAAGGAATCCAAATATCGATTTCTGGTTCCTGTGTGGAGACTTTAATGCAATTAGGAAAAAAAATGAAAAATCTGGTCCCAATTTTGATGCACCAATTAGTAGACAATTTAACTCATTTGTAAATACACATCATTTAATTGAACATAAACTAAACCACTAGGAAATATACTTGGTCAAATGGTCATAGGTTTGCTCTTTTAGATAGGGTATTTACTTTCTTAGCTTGGGAACATCACTATCCTTCCAGTTCCATTCATGATCTTAGTAGTCATGGATCTGATCATTGCCCTATTTTAGTGCATACTTCCTCTAGTATATTAGCCACCCCTCCTATATTCAGATTTGACCCTTTATGGATAGAGCAAGAGGAATTTATATCCCTTATGCAGAAATGGTGGTCTGAATATCCTTTCACTAACCCTGATGTAGCAAAAAGCTGGACTCTCAAATTAAAACATCTTAGAAAAAGGATTAGAGGGTGGGCAAAAATCTTTTATGGGAAAAAAGAGAGAGATAAAACTCACTTAAAACAATTGTTACATGAGCTAGAACTTATAAGAGATACTAGGGAACTTATCAACATTGAGGGAGAACAATGGGTTCACATCACTCAACAGTTAGAGGATATTTATCAAGAAGAAGAAAAACAATGGAAAATGAAATCCAAACAAAAATGGTTGGAGGGTGGAGATTCCAATACTAAATATTTTCATTTACTAGTTACACATAGATAAAAAAAATAGGATTTAACCTTCAAAAAAAAAAAAAAAAATAGGATTAATGCTTTAGAAATAGATGGTCAACTAAACTCTAACCTTACAGATATCAAAGCTCATGTAGTTGACTATTATAAAAACCTCTTAGGAACACCTGGTACTCAATTTGCACACAGAGATGTAGATTTTTGGGACCCATCAGATAAATTATTAGATATAGAACAATGGGAATTAGAGAGACCATTTTCTGAAGAGGAAGTCAAGCAAGCTGTATTTGCTTCTGACCTAAATGGAGCCCCTGGCCCAGATGGCTTTACTTTCAAATTCTATCAATTCTTTTGGGATTTAGTAAAGGCAGATCTGATGCTACTAGCTCATTTCTTTTATGAAAATTCTTTAGATTTACACAAGATTAACAAATCCCGTATTTGCTTAATTCCAAAAGAAAAAGATGCCAAGGTCATTAAGAAATTTAGACCCATTAGTCTAGTAAATTGTAGTTTCAAGATGCTCTCTAAGTTACTTACTATTAGACTAGAACAAGTAATGCATAGGTTGATAGATCCTAGTCAGGCTGCATTCATTAAACATAGATACATTTTAGACAATATGATAGTTAGTCAGGAAATTATCCATTCTTGCCAAGCAAATAATCAACCAGGGGTAGTCATCAAAGTGGATTTTGAAAAAGCTTACGACAAAATCCATTGGGGATATTTAATAGAAGTTCTACATAGTATAAATTTTGGGCAGAAATGGATCCAATGGATTACTCATTGGTTACACAGTTCACAATCTTGCTTGATCATTAATGGTGAATTAACTAACTATTTTTACTGTAAGAGGGGGGTTAGACAAGGGGATCCTCTTTCCCCTTTCCTTTACATTCTAGCTGCTGATACTCTAAGTAAAATTTTAACAAAGGTAGAAGGGCTCATGTTATACAGGGATTAGGTCCAATAGGCATAGATAACACAGCGATCACCAATTGCCACTATGCAGATGATACTATTCTTTTCTTAGATGCTCAAGAAGAGAATATAGAATCTGCTTGGTGGGCCATGATGGCTTTTGAAGCCATTTCTGGAATTAAAGTGAATTATGAAAAAACTGAAATGTACCCTCTCAACATAGATACCCTGACTGACACTCTTCCTCAATTATTTAGATGTCAATGGGGGCAATTTCCAATTAAATACTTAGGTCTACCCCTTCATAACCAAAAGTTAGCTCTTAGTGATTGGCAATTTTTAATTGATAAGATAGAGAATAGATTACCTAGTTGGCAAAGTCAACTTTTGTCTATAGGAGGTAGAATTACATTGCTCAATTCAGTATTATCTACAGTACCTTCGTATGCCTTATCAGTCTTTAGGATTTCATTAACAATTGTTAAACAAATAGATAAGATTAGGAGAAGGTTCTTATGACAAGCACAGAAAAAAAGAGAAAATATGCACTTGTACCTTGGGAAACTGTGTGTCTTGCTAAAAAATATGGAGGGATGGGGGTGTTGGACTTATATGAGATGAATACTGCCCTACTATTAAAATGGTGGTGGAAGTTCAAAAACCAGTCTTATAATAGTACTTGGAAATCTATTATTACTTATAAATATTTTGACCAAAATACTCCTTATTCCCCTTGTTGGAAATGCATCTCTAAATTAGAATATATAGGAGAAATTAGTGTACAATACACACCAGGTCAACAGTCCTACTGTCAATTCTGGACTGACATCTGGCATAGTAATTGTAGCTTAGCCACTAGGTATCCAGTAGTATATAAACATTGTAGTAATAAGGAAAAACTTTTAGGTGAAGTCTTAGAATCACAAGGGAGGCGGGTTCAATTTAGAAAACCTTTGGAAGGATATGATCTCATTGAGTGGACTGAAATTCTTGCCCTCATTAGTACAATGACTTTTACTTCTTCTCAAGATCAACTAATATGGAGATGGGATCATACAGGGAAGTTCACTACTAAATCATTGTACACATTTTTAAATTTTAGAGGGGTTGTACCTTGGGACAATGACTTGATTTGGTGGAGCTTACCAGTGCCTCCCAAAATTAGAGTCTTTATGTGGTTAATAGTCCATAATTCTATCTTAACCAAGGACAATTTAGCAATTAGAGGATGAATGGGGGATCAAAAATGTTACTGTTGTCCCAATGCTGAAACATTTACTCATCTATTTTTAATGTGTCCTTTAACTCAACAGGTTTGGTTCTGGCTTGGGAAAAGTCAGAATTACATGCACACATGGCTGTACTTTTCATACATTGTTCAATTTGCTATGTCTTTACCAGTGACTGAAAAAATAGGGTTTCTGATAGTGCTTAGTGCTGTTTGCTGGTCCCTTTGGAAGCACATAAATGCTATCTGCTTTAATCAATGTAGGGTTAACTCAGCCAGAACCTTAATCTTACAAATTAAATCTTTGCTTTATTATTGGGCAGGAAATGTAAAGACAACAGTGCAAGAGGCGTGAAGAATGGCTACCAGTGGTAGAGGATGCTATCCCTCTGGATCACTATATGCCCTTGAAGATGGTGATATACCAGCACCCAGAGTCCCCACCTCGGCCATGAAGAGTGTTACTGGCCAATTTTTATACTTAGAATATACCATTAGCCCCATGTTGTGTGGCTTAGTTATCTCCTTTTTAGAATACTTTTGGAACTTAGATGTAGTTCAAACTTGGCTACATAGTTCACTTTTATGTTTAAATGTTGAATTGCATGGCTGTCGGGAACACCAGATGAGTGGTGACTCATAACTGGAAGTTTTTTGTAATTATACTTTCCTATTAATGGAATGAGCTTATGCCTCTTTTAAAAAAAAAAAAAAAATCAAATTATTATACAAGGGCATAGGCCAATGAGCTTGAGCCATGTTGGCAATCCGAAAATGCCAAGCAATTATATCCCTTGATTTCTTCATTTTCCTTGATTAATGGTTTGGATTTGGTCATATTTGAGTCATGCACCTCATGCACGGTTAAGGCATTGATTCTTCTATTTTGGAGGTTTGTTTGCAGCTAGTAACAGCTGTGCATAGAGTTAATTAAATGATGCAGGGATGTCAGTAGGCAGAATTACGATGCTCCAGCGCCAATTTTTAATTTCCAACTCGGCTTAGAGCCGCTTAGAATTCTCAACCAATGAGGGAATGACACATAAGGCATGCACAACACAATTTTAATATGCCTTGCGGGGCATTGTACCCATTTCTTTCTCAATTTCCATTTTTGATCGCATACGTCCCTTCTTTGGTGTCTGCCAAGTACCAGTTTCCTGATTTGAGCGCCTCTCTTCAATGCATATTAAATTGAGAGCTACAAGGGTCACATGAGATCCTGGCAGCACCACCTAGAAATTAAAGAAGGCATGTTTCATTTCGGGTTATTCCGATTTAGCTTAAACCCGACTATGAATGCCCTTTTCTATTCATCCGATTTCAATCCCTTTCTTCACAGTTAACTTGCCAGAGGGTATCGCAACTAGGTAGGGGATCATCTTTCCTTGTCAATTTCATCTTTGGTTGAGTGCTAACCTTAGCCCAGGTCCGGCAATGGTTCTCTCTTTATTCATTCCTCTTCTCGGTTGATAAGCAAGCCGAATTGACCATGTCACGGCCATTGCTTTGTGAGATATCGTGAAAGCATTCAAAGACATCAAAGAAATCCGTTTCCTTTCTAGCAAATTTCTTCTTTTTCTTTGTTTCGTTAGTCGCGGGAGCAGAAAGAGATGTGGGAGGAGAAAGGAGACTGACAAGCATGGGACCCGCTTGTCAGCCTCGCTGGGATTAAACCTTTCTCCTTATATTCTTTCTTTTGGATACGGGTGTTCCACCTTGAACCGCATGTAAGTCCTCATTGGCTTAGCGTGCTCCGAGTTCATGGGAAATGGAGGGGTCAAAGGCGCTTAGCGCCCGGGTTTTAATTTGGGTGCACGGCTTGAGTGCACGTGGTTCTTGGTACACCGTTTGATTGACATTTTGGTTCACGTATTCTGTTTCGGTGAGACAAGTCCACTCCTCTTGGCAAACCAGCGAAATTTGTTTTGTTAGACTGACTTGTGGTCCAGACTGCAGATTCCAGGTTCCGTGTACCCCATTTTGCACCCAAAGAAGCATAGTAAAATGCTATGTGCCCACAGGGTCACGTGGCACCAATCAGAAACTCCTGTTTTAAACTTTTGATAACTTTCTGACCAGATTGAGTTAGGAACTGTGTGAAATATCAAAATTCATAATTATTCAAATAGAATTTAATCATGAATTTGATTTAATGAATCTCATTTCCTATTTGATGGTATTGTGTCAAATTAAAGTATGGTTGACATTTAATTGACCAATCTTGCAATTAAATGGCATTCTTGTCCAGATAATTAAATCCTTGTCTTTTTAGGGTCAAACAAAGTCCAAATAATAATACACAAAGCAAATAAAAATAACAAGCTTGTTACCAACCATTTAACCCTTCATCCCAATCTGAAAAAGTTAAATATAACTAGGCAACAACATTAACTAAAGTTCCATAGTAGGCGTAATACTCTTTCATGCATTTTAAACCTTGGTAAGAAGGCAAACAAAGTTTGTTATTTCTCAGACTCTGAGGGCATATTTACAAACAACAACAACAACAACAACAACAACAACAACAACAACAATTGTTATTTGTAAATAATTGTTGAGATCTATTGTATGTTTACATGTTTTCAGGGTTTCTAGGGGCCTATGGGTAAATAGGTCATTATGGAATAGTCTAGGGTGCTATTTGTAAGAATGTGTTGTAAGGCTCTATATAAGCCCAAGTCATTAATCAATAAAGTAAGTTTTCAACTCAATTAAAACAATTATAATAATAATAATAATAATAATAATAATAATAATAATAATAATATCAATATACGAGAAATAATTATTATAAGGTCACTGAACTGAATTTATAGTCAAGATCAAATGTTATCACCAAGTAGTAAAGCATCCCAATAGCATATGCAGAACATGCATGGAAGTTAAATTTACAATCATCAAATCCAATTCCAAATAAAAATAATACACAAAGCAAACACAAAACAAGGTTCCTTGAGTCATAAATGTCCTGGATAGTGCGCTTGACAATGCAAATTATATCGCAAGTTGCTAAGGTAGTATGAGGCCTACAACTTTGCAAATCACATACTTTTGCCGTAAATAAGCACAACAAGGAATTGAGACTCAACTTTATTTTGATTCAAACTGGAAGGATAAACACACAACCAAATATTATTCATTACATAATAACAACCTTCTAAAAATAAAGTGCTCCGAGCTGATTGATGATGCCCGTATGAAATGTCTGAAAGGCCTGCAATATGAAATTGAGCACATATTTCTCAATTGAAGAGTTTTAAGGAAACTTGAAAAAAACAGTGGTTATTTTATACCGATTATTTAATATACATCCAATAAATTAATTTCTAAGCTAGAGAATCTCTCATGTGAATAACATATAATTAATTCATGCATGCATGCATGGGTGGAAAAATATAGAAGGTAAACTTCAAAGAAAAAGCATGGTGGAATTGCAACATGGCCTAATTAGTTTCAGTGTATTCAAAATAACAAAACAATTTAAAACTAATTTGTAGCAATATAATAGATGATGGTAATTTAAAACTTATTTACTACAAAAACATACAACATATAGATTTTGCAAAAAAAAAAATAAATAACAAAAGCAGTTATTTTGTTGTTTCACAAGCTCTTGTAATGTCATTAGAAAATATTCATGATAACAAATAAATGGTAGTGTAGTGGATGTTGCGTGCACAATATTTTTATGCATTTTGACACATTAATGGTACAAATCCTCAAATTTTTGTCAAGTAACGGACAAAAAAATTATATGCACAAGTTCCAGAATGCAAAATGGAAAAAAATAATAGAAGTGGAGGGCATACCTTGCAATCAAATTATTGAGTGGGATATTGGATGCCAGCTAGAAAACACGACAGGTGAAATGAAATAGTTGGTGAGTTCCTTTAGCTAAACCCCCAAATTGAACAGGCATATCTTGGCAGATCATCAACTTGAGGGAAATGAGGTGCTCGATTCCCTTTGGGACCTCCACTACCTGTTCCAATTCCGACAACCAAATCTCTTCAAGACTCGCCATGGTGCCCTGCTCCATCTCCACTTGAATCAGATTAGGCATTTGTACCAATTCCAGTTTCTTCAATTTAGGAAACCACCCTGCCTGAAAATTAGTCGTTGCCCTTCGTATGCTCTTTTGAGGTTCAAGAATGTGAGGTTTCTGCAATGGGAAAGAGATGGCAGAGTATCATTTTGGAGTTGAGACCATCCAAGCCATAGTGTTTGGATACTATCCCGGATATTTTGAATAAAGGTGATTCAAGCACGGTTTCTTTTAATTGCCCTCTGAGATATAACTTCTGAAGTTGTGGTAGGTTCAGGCCTTCCAATTGGAGAATCTCATTCTCATCACTTGCAATAATACATAGTTGGAAAGGAAACTCATCTTTGATAATGATTTGCATAACTCTACTGAGTGGTTTTCATTCACATTCCATATTCGGAAGGTTCTCAGTTGAGTTAAATTACCCAATTCTCTTACTACCACCGCATTTGATTCTAATCCACGTACAGTCTGGAGATCTTTCAGATAAAACATGCCCTTGGGTAAAGAGATTCCAGTACCAATCTGAAATGACTTAGATGTAGAATCTACCACCACCTCAGCAAATAGATGGCGTAACTTTTTTAGCTCTGTTATACCGTCTGGTAACTTTTGTATTTGAGAACGATAGAGATCCAGGGTCTGCAAGTTGTGAAGTTTCTTGATAGATTTTGGTAAAATTTTCACCTTTGTATTTCTCAGACCCAAATAGTGGAGATTGAACAAATCCCCAATAGAATTTGGAACAGTTTCTATTGGCAAGCCTTCTAAATCCAAAACAGTAAGATACCTTGACTTGTCAAAAATGATGGA
>JAJGRW010000920.1:943540-1135637 GCA_025461045.1 Carex parvula
AATGGAATAATGGTTGCAAGCGTACAACCTACCTATGCAGTAAATGGGGTGTCCGTCCACAGAGACAACAGGAAATATCAATTTTCACAATATTAACTAAAATCTAGACTATAAGGTTTGGGGGATTTGGTTGATTGATTAATTTTAAGGTAATAAAAGCAATCAAAATCAAATAGGAACTGGTTGTGGTCTGAATCAGATTATGGAGCTATAGGAGTTTTCGGCTTTCTTATTGGTCAAATTTGTTCTTCTAATTGTATCTGGATGTGATGAGATTTCTAAACCTAATACGATATCAAGTACCACTTGCGTGGGTTAACCGTGCTTAGACCGTTCAGGTTTCACAATTAAGTACTTCACCCTAGGTGATCTAAGCCATCAAGTTTTGATTAGCCTAAATTGTTCATAAATACTGGTGCTTATCCGTTTGGTATTTCACACAAATATCCAAGCAAATCTAGGAATTCCAATTAAACCTTAGGTTTCACGGTTAAATTCTTGGCCTAAGTCTAACATTTGTTTCTTGTAGTTCTGGACTTACATTAAACTTGGTCAAATCTAATCTAAAATCATTATGTATTCATGTATATATCATGGTTTGGTGCTAGCAATTCTTGAACCAATTCTACTCAAGCAAATTTACCTAAGCGGGTTACTAATTTCTATCAATCATTCCATCCAATCACACAAATAAATTCAATCCCAAGAAGCAAACATGCAATCACAAACAAATTATAAAAGAAACAAACCAAGTAAAATTAATTTAAACCAATTTCAAGTTTACAAGCCATAGCCTCCAGAGAGAAAATTAGCCTCTAATGAGTGCTTTAGTTAACATCCACAAAAATCAAAGAAAATACAAAGTAAAAATAACTAAAAATAAGGAATAGAAAAGAATACACCAATCTCTTTGCTTTTTCTCCATCGTCTTCACTTGGTTTCGCTTCGCTTGAGAAATCACTTCAGACCTTCGCTCCTTTGCTCAGATTCACCGTGAAAGATTAGAAATATGGAGTAGAAAGTTCGATATGTAACCAATGATGTCTTCTTCTGCTGCTTGCTAGTCCTTTTATGGCTTCTGGAATGACTTGGGAAGCAATCCAGAGAGATTTTGGAAATCTGGAAGGAAATCTGGCTTTATCCAGGGTGCTTTGCGGCTCGCAAAGTCTGAAATTTGGGGAAGCTCCAACGTGAAAGTTGTGGATCTCGTTATTTTCTTTTCAGCTAACTTTGACTCACCTCAATCGAAGTTCATATAAAAAGTTATGGTCAAAATATTAAGTGGTGTTAGCAGCTTCTATTTCACTCCAGATACACTTTGCGTGCCACAAAAAATTATAAAAATGTAAAATTTGGCCTTCAAGTACAATTTTATATGGAGGTCATGCTCACCGGTTTGTATTGGTTATTTGAACTTTAGAAATGAAGATATAAATTTATAGTAGCATACACGGATACACTCAACGATTCCCATACAATACATATCCCAATAATTGTATTAGATACAGTTGTTGATACGCGTCTGTCTGCGTATCTACATGCTGGAATGAGATCCGTTGCTCTTCAAATTCCTACTATTCCTTGATCTCCTCTCTATCTCTCTCTCATATCTCTCTCATCTTCTGAAGAGAGATAGAAAGAAAAGTGAAAGAGCAAGAAACTCCTATTCTTCTTAAAATAGCAGCAGATTAAGATTAGAGCCACAAAAAAGTGCATTTACTTAAGAGGGGCGTGCATGCTCCTAACTCTTGAAAAGAATTCTATCGCTCTTACATTCGTAGTTGTACCTTGTGGGACTAGTGAAAATTGTTTTTCTTTTTAAATGAAAACTCACAGGTAGGAATCTAATTAAAAAGTCACGGCATGACGGGATACGACATGGCATGGCATGTGTGCCGGTCAAGTGCTGTAATTCGCGTGCCCCATGCCATGACCATTCGTGTAACGTAACCATCTTTTAAAAATTTAGCACGATATGACACGTCACACGAAAGATATGGTTACGACACTTGTCGTATACTAGTGCATGGGTTATTGGGTAAAGCATCGCCGAACGTTTTACAAACAAACAGATATCTGTGAAAGGATTTTTTACATGTGTTTTTTTATAAGGGGAGTCTATATTGAGAATACCTTTTTTTACCCTTTTATCACTACAAAAATATATCACTATCCACGAGGGTAAAAAGTGACTATTTCCGATGGTACACCGACAAAAGGTGACTATTTCTGAGCATATCGGTATTACCGACAAAAAGTAACTATTTCCGATGGTACACCGATAGAAAGTGACTATTTCTGAGCATATCGGTATTACCGACACGAGTATCCACAAAATACCGTCTTTTACTCTCGCGGATAGTGACAGATTTTTGTAATGTACTCTCTCTTCCTTATTTGTTCCATTTAATTATATCATAATTAATTCACAAGTTAATAAATGAAAAAAATTTATACTCAGACTGCAATTGGAATGATGAAACACATAAGATGAAAATTCAAGTCACAAATGGGCCCTTCTATATCCAACACATCACTGACAAATATTTTAAATATACCCCTCTAAATGCAATACATCACAGATTTTCTTGCATAACAAGAAATACTATGCATATACTACTGAAGAATTTTTTTTCTGAGATGAAGTCCCGTATGCCATAAAATCATAAAAAAAACACAAAGTTTGGAGTACATAGTAAATCACAAACACAAACAAATAGAAAAAAAAAGGTAAAACTAACACTTTCCCTAAACTACCCCTTGTGTAAGCAATACACTACTACAAAAACTGGCTTTGTACACTGCACATTGTACACGGATTTGTATATTAAAAACAGTGTACCAAATATGAGTCCAAAAGATCTGCACGATTTCTACACGGATAATTAGTTAATAATCAGTGTAGAATTATTAGAGAGAGCTACACGGTTTATTAGAAACCACAAATCCGTGTGTAAAGAAGTGGGTGTGCAAATAATTGAGAGAGCTACACGGTTTATAACTAAATATCCGTGTAGGAATATTACACACGGTTTTTTTATAATAGAGCCGTGTATAAATCTTATAATTGTACACGGATTAATAACAGAAGAGCCGTGTATAAATAGTTGGAGAGCTACACGGATTATAACTAAATAGCCGTGTATAATAGTGTAGGGTTTTTATGTCTTCCCTTCCAGAGCGCCGTTTTGATCAAGTCTTTTAGTTAATACATCTCGAACTGATTAGCTTTTTCCTATCAGATTTCTACGAATTGATCGAGGCCAGCAGCTGAGATCTGAGATCTTTGAATTAAGTTTGTATTTTCTCCTCTCCATCTTTCTAAGGTTAGTAATATGTATTTAAATCATTTTCTTCCTCTAATTTTCTGTTATTTAGGCTTATTTAGGTCATTTCATGCATGCTTGATTTCTTAATTTTAGATGTAATTAATTAGTGTATTGTGGTCCAATAACCGACCTTTAGATGCTTTTAGGTCCATGCCCGTTCAAAATTAATCCAATAGGGATTAATTTTGGATAGTCCCCGTTTTGGGACTGCTCTTTGAATATTATGTCTCATTTAGGATGTGAACACATATTAGCGGGATTTAATTAGTATTTGAGGAAAGTTCGACAGTATTTTCCCTTATTGCTCCAACGAGTATGTGGTTCGTACGCATACTTGGGGAGTTAAGGGGAAATGCTGCCGAATTTTTCTCAAATACTAATTAAATCTCGCTAATATGTGTTCACATATGAGACAAAATATTCAAAGAGTGGGTTAGGATTGTAAACCGGCCCTTTGTAAGCCCAAAATTTTGTACACGAAGGAGAATGTTGACCATGCATGATTAATTGATCAAATCATTTTTTTAATTTAATTTACAGATGGATCGAAGCTGGATGTATGAAATGCGACGTGACAGTGAAGAATATTTGGTTCGCGTTGATGAGTTTATAAAATTTGCTGAGAGTTATAGAGTGAAGAAAAAAGAAGAAGACATTTTATGTCATTGTAAAGATTGTAAAAATTTATTAAGATTTTTGGACATCGAAGAAATTAGAGCTCATTTGATTTGTCGGGGATTTAAGAAGAGATATACATGTTGGTTCATGCATGGTGAGAAATTTGGAGAAAGTAGTAGTGCCAATAAAGATTGTAATCGTGAATTGAATGATGAGAATGTTGGAATTTCTGATAATTTTGAACTTGATTGGAACGAGGATTATGAGAGTGCTGAATATTCTGATAACTTCGAACCCGAAAATGACGATGATGAGATGGAGAGGAATTTTGATGAAAATGTAGAACACGAGTTTACTGAAAATTTGGAGGATATGTTACGTGATGTGGAAGATGAAATTAGTGATAAAAATTATGATAAATTTTAAAATTTGTCTAATGAATCCAAGAAGCCGTTGTATCCCGGGTGTACCAAATTTACAAAACTGTCAGTTGTGTTGAAATTATTAAACTTAAAAGCAGACAATGGTTGGAGCGATAAGAGTTTCACGTCCTTATTACAGCTTTTAGGAGAAATGCTCCCAGATAACAACGAGTTACCCGGTACAACATATCAGGCAAAGAAGTTGATATGTCCAATGGGGTTGAAGATCGAAAGAATACATGGATGTCCGAATGACTGTGTATTGTACCGTAACGAGTACGAGGCCATGCATGTCTGTCCTAAATGCGGTGTTTCATGATATAAACGTCGTAAGGACCAGGACACTGATGATTGTAACGAGGACACAAGTGGCCGACCTCCGGCAAAGGTGTTGTGGTATTTGCCGATAATACCGAGATTCAAACGGTTGTTTGCGAATCCCAAAGATGCAAAATTATTGCGCTGGCACGAAGAAGAGCGCAAAAATAACGGTAAACTAAGGCACCCGGCTGATTCTCCTCAATGGAGAAACATTGACAGACATTTCAAAGAATTTGGTTCTGAACCGCGGAACCTTAGGATTGTGGTGAGCTCAGATGGAATGAGTCCGTTTGGAAGTATGAGCAGTCGGCACAGTACTTGGCCAGTTCTTTTATGCATCTACAATCTTCCTCCTTGGTTGTGCATGAAACGCAGATATATAATGATGTCATTACTAATCCAAGGACCCAGACAACCCGGAAATGACATAGATGTATATCTCGCACCATTAATCGAGGACCTCCAAAAATTGTGGCGTGATGGCGTCCCGGTGTGGGATGCGTATATGAAAGAGACCTTTAACTTGCGGGCCATGGTGTTTTGCACCGCAAATGATTTTCCCGCGTACGGGAATTTGTCAGGTTACACTTGTAAAGGAGCAAAAGCGTGCCCGATCTGTGAAGATGACACGCAGGTGCTGAGGTTGAAAAATTGTCAAAAGAATGTATTCATGGGGCATCGTAGGTTTCTTCCTATTAATCACCCATATCGTAAGAAGAAGATGGCATTCAATGGGAAAATTGAGCTTGGAGTGGCTCGTCATCCATTAGACGGGGAGAGTGTCTTCGAACGGGTAAAAAATATTGATGTTGTTTTTGGAAAATGCGCCAAAGCACTACCGAAGAATATTTGGAAAAAGAGGTCCATATTTTGGGAGCTACCGTACTGGAAATATTTAGAAGTGAGGCATTGCCTAGATGTCATGCATGTCGAAAAAAATGTCTGTGACAGTTTAATTGGTTTACTATTGAACATTCCGGGGAAGACGAAAGATGGTATTAAAGTGAGAAAAGACATGGTAGAGATGGGAATACGACACGAGCTCGCACCGCAGGAGAAAGGGAAGCGCACATACCTACCCCCCGCACTGTGCACAATGTCAAAGAAAGAGAAAACAAGCTTCTGTGAATGCCTCAATGGTATAAAAGTCCCATCAGGATATTCTTCGAATATTAAGAAGTTGGTGTCGATGAAGGACTTGAAACTGGTCGGTCTGAAATCTCACGACTGTCATGTTTTATTGACACACATAATTCCCGTTGCAATTTGGGGAATTTTACCAAAGCACGTTCGTCAAACCATTACGAAGCTTTGTTCTTTCTTCAATGCAATAAATTCCAAAGTGATAGACCCTCTAAAATTGGACTCTTTGCAAAAGGAGGTCGTCGTTACTCTTTGCCAACTTGAGATGTATTTTCCGCCATCTTTTTTCGATGTCATGGTTCACCTTGTTGTTCATCTTGTGAGAGAAATTAAGATTTGTGGTCCCGTGTTCCTTCGGTATATGTATCCATTCGAGAGATACATGGGCATCTTGAAAAAATACGTAAGGAACCGACATCGACCCGAAGGCAGCATTATAGAAGGATATTCTACGGAGGAGGTGATTGATTTTTGCACCAACTACTTGACCGGTGTGGATCCTATTGGCGTTCCAAAATCTCGATACGAGGGAAGGCTCCAAGGAGTCGGGACAATTGGGTTGAGAGCCGTAGTTGCTGATCTAAATGAACTGCAAAAGGCACATTTTATTATACTACAACACATGACAGATGTTGCTCCCTATATAGATGAGCACATGACATTCCTTCAACAACAAAACTACACGAGGAGTCAGAGGTGGCTTACTAACGAGCATAATCGTTCGTTTATAGGATGGCTGAAAGAAAGAGTGCAGTCACACCCCGTACCTGAAATTGTTAAACTGCTTGGCGAAGGACCCCAAATTGTTGTTAGAACATTCCAAGGATACGAGATTAACGGATATACATTTTACACTAAATCCCAGAGTGATAAGAGCACGATGCAAAACAGTGGGGTGACGTTGGTGGCGACCTCTCAAGAATTCAGTAGATCCGGAGATGGCCGGGCTGTAATAGCATCAAAGTCATATTATGGCGTTATTCAAGAAATTTGGGAGCTCATTTACAGTCCTCGCCTGAGCATTCCCGTGTTTCGGTGTCAATGGGTCGAAGACCGAGGTGTTAAAGTTGATAACGACGGGTTCACACTCGTTGATTTAAACAGGGTTGGGCATGTTGATGATCCGTTTATACTCGCCAAGCAAGCCACCCAAGTCTTTTATGCCACTGACCCGAGTGATGACAGGTTGAGCGTCGTCCTATCCGGAAAAAGAAGGATTGTCGGGGTAGAAAATGTCGTCGATGAAGAAGAGTACGACCAGTTCGACGAAGTACCTCCATTTTGTACCGATGTGCAAACTGAGGTAGCAACACTTGAAGGGGTAGACGAAGCTGACTACATGCGGTCCGACCACAATGAAGGATTATGGGCCGAGGGTACTGTTCAAATAGTGGAAAAAAGGAGAAAAAGGAAAAAAAAAGCATAATGTGTAATATTTATTTTGTTTAAGACCGTGTAGCTTTTAATATTATCAAATATTATCAAATATTGCAACAATGAAGGATTATGTTTAATGCTTATAATATTATCAAATATTAGTATTAGTTTTTGAAAATATTAGTTAAAACATTTAATAATAAAATAAAATAAATATTAGTTAAAATATTAGTTTTCACTAAATATTAGTTAAAATATATAATATTAGTTAAAATATTTAAAATATTAGTTAAAATATTTAATATTAGTTAAAATATTTAAAATATTAGTTAAAATATCTAATATTAGTTAAAATATTTAAAATATTAGTTAAAATATTTAATATTAGTTATTTCGAAAGTATTGCGGCCCATTCAGAGCATTTTACTGAACCTGGGACCCGCCTGTCGGAACGATTTATACACGGACTTTTAGCTAATAGTCCGTGTAGAAATGGAAGAGAGCTACACGGACTATTAGCTAGATGTCCGTGTAGAAAGGTGATTTGCACACGGATTTTTATGTACAACCGTGTAGAATTGGAGAGAGCTACACGGACATTAACTTAACAGCCGTGTATAATGAGGAAACATTGGTTATTTCGAAATCCTTCTCTGCCAAAATTTTCATAAGTCCGAAAACCCTCAGAGAATTAACCCGCGGTTCAGTTCCAAAAACCTCCCAAAGACTCCGAGCTCGATCTTCACCGCTCACCGCCTCGCCGCCTCGCCGCCTCACCGCCTCACCCGTGGTCTCTCTCTCTCTAACCCGTGGTCTCTCTCACCCGTGGTTAGCGTCTCTCTATCTCGTTATTTTTCTTATTGGGTTTGAACCCGTTAGCCATGGTTGGTATTTGTTAGTATTGAATACACTACGGTACTTATTAATTTGTATATGGGGTATTTTAGGGTATTTTAGGTTAATTTAGGATACTTGTTAATTTTAGGTTATTTTAGCATATAACCTAGGTTATTTTAGGTTAATTCAAATAATGGAGGAACTTGCATGCTAGGGTATTTTAGTTTAATTCAAATAATTATGGTACTTGCATATTAGGGTATTTTAGGTTAATTCAAATAATTATGGTACTTGTTAGGTTATTTTAGGTTAATTCAAATAATCTAGGTTATATGTCAAAAATTGATTGATTAATCTATTGATGTTTAATCTATTGATCTAGGTTAGCCATGTAAAAAGTTGTATGGTTAATTAATCTAGGTTATATGGTTGGTTGATTAATCTAGGTTATATGGTTTTGTTAATTTATCTCTATTTTGTTCATTTATCCCTACAAAAGACAAAATATGTAGTAGAATATCAAAAAGGTCATTATGCCAAATTCAGTAAACAAAAGGTATGCCTCGTGCTTTGCTCCTGAGACTAGAATATCAACTTGAGGATTTCAATTATTGGTACAAGAATATCAATTTTTGTGCAAGAATATCAATTATTGGTCACTTATGATTTGATCTTTAATTTCATGCAGAACCATGTCGAATGAGGATGAGTACGTCGATATGATGGCAGAAGAAGAGGAGCAGCAAGCTACTGCCTCATCAGAAAGAAGGAGGAGAGGGCCGACAATGTGCACGAGCATGTCCGAGCAGACCCATCAAGAAATCTGGTTCACAGAAGACGGGCGTGCGCAGGGAGAAAAACGGTAGAAATACTCAAATTGGTGTACGAGCTTCGTGAGGCAAAATGCGAGTATCCTTGTTGAGAGATGGGATCATTTTGAGGATAAGGTGAAGGACGAGTGGTGGAACACGGTGAAGGTAAAGTGCCTAACAACTCTTCTCTTGAATTTTCACTTATGTATGATCTATACTTAAATACACTAAATTTTTGTGTCATTCAGGCTCAGTGGAACATCAAGAATGATGTTGCAAAGGATAAGACTTTGAAGATTATGAACAATGGTTGGAAGCAATACAAGAGCACGTTGAAGACGGAGTTCATGGAGAAAGGGAGAAATCCGGTCGGCTACTACAAATGGCTAAAACAAGAGGACTGGGATGCGTTTCAAGCTTTGAAGTCTACCGAAGAGTTCCAGGTATCTAACTCGTGCCAAATTTATGCTTATTCTTTCTCGATATGTAATTATCTTTCTAAAACTAACTGATCGTTATTGTCTTGTTTCTGTGAAGGCAAAAAGTGATAAAGGCAGGAGGACCGTTGCCTTTAACAAGTATCCACACCATTTAGGGTCAGGTGGTTACGAGGGTAAGTCGGCAGAATGGAGGAAAGTCCTGGACGCGAACAAGGATTCTGACTCACCCGTGGTTAGGATCCAAAATCCTAGGGGCAAAGATTGGGTCATGGGTAGAGCCGAGGTAACCGCTGACGGGAGGATAGTACTCCCAACGGATTTCAACCCGTGGCTCAAAGAATGGTAAGAGTCCTTTATATTTACTTTGAGACATTCACTCGAAAATTATAACTCCGAAAGTACGTCAATTGTTCTTTTGCTTTAACTAATTCTTCTACTTGAACAGTTGGAAGTGGAGGAGGAGGTCAACTCGGGTGCCCGGAGTGTCGAACGACAAAATGATTCCTTGTCCGCAGCGCTCGAGAATCCAGAACACCCTGGTCGAGTAAGGGGTGTAGGGGTCTACAGGGGCTGGAAGGAGGTGTTCCGAGTGGAGGGAGAGAAACCTCGAAGAAAATCTCGTGCCAAGGTAAACAAAGACGAGATAGTTGCGCAGATACGCACGGAGGTGAGCAAAGAGTACGACGCAAGGTTTGCTGAGATGGAAGCAATGTTGACACAAATTAGATCAGCAACTACGCAGCCATCCGAGCAACCACCTCCCATTTCGCCGGGAATTCGGCGAAGTAGTCAAGCATCCGGCACGTGGGGCGCCTTAGATGATTTGGATAATCTCAAGGTAATCAATACTTGTTCATAATCTAAAGGTATTTAAAACCTGTTTGCAACCTTGTTAGACAATATCGCATCATTAAAATAAACAACTTTCCTATAAATTTGCAGGACCCCAGAGCATGCGACCTCATCCTGCGGAATGGTAGTGTTTCTCTGATCGTTGCTAAGGGCGTTGTACATCCACTCGCCAAAAGTGTACACTCTACTCAGCTAAGACCCGACCATGCATGCGTGCAGGTTGATTTAGTCGTGGATGGATGGCAGCGCGTACCCCTTCCTATCCCTACCGACGAAGCACGTGTGCTTGATGACGCACGGATGTCATTTGTCCAATGGCCCAAGAGTCAGATTGTTTTGGATCACGTAATCCATAAAAAAATCCATTTATTTTGTTACATTCAACTCATTCTTTTTGAAATACTAGAATAATACATCTATAACTTGATACAGACACGAGGAGATGATGTTACCGGTACGGCGATGTCACCGGTACGTCAGGAGGTGGCTTGCGACGTCGCGCCTGACGCGCCACAATCACCTTCATGTCTTATGGTCACCGAAGAAGAATACAGCCGTTTGCCCAATGATTTGCGCCTTCTCCACGACTACTTGATGACGGCGCCCGAAGGCATGGAGGCTATCATCATCCCTGTCCCACCTGGTATGTTTCTACACGAAGGCAGGGATCTCCTGATAACGTTCAAAGATTTCAAGGACCTCTTCCACCACTCGTCATCCGACAAATGGCTCGATGTTTCACACATCACCATTTTTCTCATGTTAGTGATATTAAAATATTTTCATTATTGTATAGAACTCAAATATATATTCTAATTACAATATATGATGAGTTTTCAGGAAGCTAGTCCGAAACTGTGATGAGATGGTTGAAAGGAAGAACTTGTGCATGTTTCTGGACCCCGAGAAAGTGAGTGGTACGGCAGTGACATATTATCCGGATATGTCAATCGAGTACATGTGTTCTGCGATGCATCGTGCTAAGGCGGAGGAGAAGAAATTCATTCTCATGCCATACTACGAGGAGTTAGTTATAATCTTAACTTATGTGTTGTTTATATTTTAATTAAAGAATTGTATAAAGGAATTAAAAGTTAAACATAAAAAAATGAAATCACACCATCAATCATAGCAAATACTCGTGTGACTTTTATATGCTAAAGTACTATAATTCTTCTCCTCGATCCCACAGCAAACATTGGTGCACGATTCTCATTGTGCCGTACCTAAATGTGGGCATAATTATTGATTCTTGTAAGCCAAAAGGAAGGACCGCGGCGGCTGCCAAGTGCAAAGTTATCTTGCCTTTTGTGAATAAGTAAGCAATAATAATTCTATAGGTTTGCATTTCTTTCAATCATATCAAATTATAAAATTGCTAATTACATTCACTCACTTTTGTAAGGGCTTTTGTGAAATATATTAAAGAGGGAGGATCAGATAGCACGGGCCCGGGCAAGAAAAGCAAGTTGAATTGGAAGTACATGTTGGTGAGCACACTTTATGAGTTAGAAATTTCATATCTTGTTAAAAAAATTATTGTCATTCTAACAAATGCCGCTAAATGTAAATTTCAGAGCCCGCAACAGAAGGAGGGTTGGAAATGCGCTTATTACACGATGATATTCATGTTTGACTTTGTCGAAAGAATACAATTCCAATTCCCAAAAGCGGTATGTACTTCATATGAATTTCCTATATAATAAGCAATTGATATCTACCTTTTCTGAAATACTAACTATTATCAAATTATAATTTTGTAGAATGTGACAAAGCAAGATCATTACACTTGGAATCAGATCGACGATGTGCGGTGCATGTGGGCAAGGTGGTTTGCCATGGAATTTTGTAATCCTCGATATGGATTTGCATAGATTAATTTGTAATAAAAATATGTTTCGAATGAATTTATTGCTATATGAATTTTGTATAAATTTAGTATATGAATTTCTTGCCAATTAATCTGTTTCGAATAAATATTTATATTTCTGTTGAAAAAAATTAGCTAGCAAAGCTGGAGGCTAGCCCAAAAACAAAATATACAAAAAAAAAAAAAAAGGAATTCATACACGGATATTTCACAATTGTGCGTGTACGATAGAAAAAACAAAAAAAAAAAAATTAGCTATTGCACACGGCTATTTAACAGTTGTCCGTGTGCAATACTAATCATACACGGTTTTTTTGTTAAAAATCCGTGTATGATAGCCTTGCTGGAGGCGTAATACAAAATATCTAAAACTATTTGTACACGGATATTTACCAAAAGTCCGTGTATAATAGCTAAGAGAGCTACACGGACTTTTAATACAAAGCCGTGTAGAAAGAGGAATCGTACACGGTTAATTAGGGGATATCCGTGTAGCTCGGTAGTCTTTGTACACGGTTAATTAGGGAATATCCGTGTAGAAATCATTATAATCACACACGGTTAAATATCCGTGTGTAGTTCCTGACCTATTCATACACCCTGGCTTTAAACACAGCAGGAAATCCGTGTAGCTCTTCCATTAATGTCCGTGTGTAATCTGTTTTTCTGTAGTAGTGCTAAATTGTTCTTAACATATTCTTAACATGTCATGTGATAAAATTCTTATAATTGTGAAACCAAGAATATGAAATTTTATACCGAATAAACTACGAATAAACTAGAAAAAATACGTATTTAAAATTATTTAGATGTTAGTTAAAAAGATTTTATAAAATAAGTTAATACCATGTCTTACAATAATTTTTAAAAAGACCCATATGTTGGCAATATTCTACATATACACTAATACTATACTTCTGATTTTAGCAAATAAAATTTCACACTTAAATTTTTTATTCTAAATTATTTGTACACATAAAAAAAAATTATTCAAAACAAAAGGAGATCACAATTGTATATTTTATTTAAGTAAATAATAGATGGGAGTAAATAGGGAGGAGTGAGAGTGAGGGAAAGAGAGGGAACAAGTGGAGACCAGAAGGACATTTTATTAAGAATTTTAAAAGGAGGGTATTTTGTTCTGTGTTGCAATAGAATAGCACTTTGTAAATTTTTCTCGATCAGCAGTCAATGTCTTAAGTTCTATTTTTTCTGAGAAAGTGGGTGAACAACTGAACCAAAAACATAAACTAACAGCACAAGTTGTCGAGTGCACAACCCTTTCTTCTATTTAAAACCAAAAATCAGAACTTGCTCCAATCTAGTTCCTTTTTCTTCTACAAGATTAACACCTGGTGGACCCCATGCGGCCTACGTCAAAGCACCGCCAGGTCACAAATTTCAGGCATTTTCTGTAACGCTTCCCTTGTTTTTTCACTGTGTTGCTGAAGATTTAAATTTGTTTTAGCAAGTATTCCACCTTTCATATTCATTATGATGTTCCAAATTTGGGCTTTGAAAAAATGCAAAAAATGCAAATTTTTGTTTCCTGTCTTGCTCTACTAATCTTTATCAGATGGCCAATTTTTTTTTTTTTAAAGCTAGAAATTGTTACTTTTATACCTTCAATAAAAAATCCTTCTATTTTATTAGAAGTCCTCGTGACTTCTGAACAGATGCAAAATTTGTATCAGAGCAACGGCACAGAAAATGGCCCAGGCAAGAAGTTGCGTAAAATCCCATGGCCATGACAGAGGACATTACAATAAGGTAACTTAAATAGATAGACAAAATTAAACAATATTTCCTAATGGAAAATTAACTGGAATTGATACAGCTGGTGAGTCCGTCCTTGAAATTCACTGGAATTGATAAATCAAGTGAAAAGTGACAAGGAATTATTGTGAGAGATGGAAGCTTGAATGTTTGATTAGGAGCAGCCAAGCTCTTGTTAAGTCAAAGGTTGCAGTCATTTCATGGGTCCAGATTCTCTGTTACAGGTGCATAGAGAGTTCTATAAGAATCAATGATCGCTATTAATTGGTCCTTTGATTCTTTCTCTGTAGAGGGCAATTTTAATTGGTCTACAGTCTGGAGAGCATGAGGCATCCGCACTGATTAATAGAAGCATCTTTGCGTACAGGCAACAGAAAATCTTAACACTTTTGTCTTCGAGTAGACAGTAGGTGAGTAGTCAATGTCTAAGTTTTATTTTTTCTAAGATAGTGGGTGAACAACTGAACCAATTACAGAAAATAACAGTACAACCGGAAATTTTTTATTGGTGATAATTAATAGAAAAGAATATAGACAAACAGTAAGAGTACAGTAATATTTATATTAGTAGTAAGATCGGTAGGAATCTACCGATCTTAAATAAAAAAGTTTAGATCGGTAAGAATTTTACCGATATAAACTAGTTTTTTCTTTTTTTCTTTTAATTTTTTCTAGTAAAATATATATATTTTTTTAAAATAGATAAAGTACCTTAAAATTTAGATATATCAAAGACATTCCATCTATTTTTTGAAAAACTTTTCATATTTGACTAGAAATCAAATATAAAAATTCTCTCCTTCTATACATCAGATTAAAAAAAAAATTAAAATCGGTAGAATTCTTGCCGATCTTACTACCAGTATAAATATTAATGTAATCTTATCATTTGTCTCTCTTATTTTCTGTTAATTACTACCAATAAAAAATTTCCAGCACAACCCCTTCTTCCATTTAAAACTGAAAATCATAACCTGCTCCAGTCCAGTTCCTTTTTCTTCTACATGATTAACACCTGGTGGACCCCATGCGGCATATGTCAAGGCACCGCCATGTCACAAGTTTCAGAAATTTTCTGTAATGCTTCCCTTGTTTTTCTCTGTGTTGCTGAAGATCTAAATTTGTTTCAGCATGTCTCGCACCTTTGATCTTCATCGCGACGTTCCAAATTTTCGGCTTTGAAGAAATGCAAAATTTTGTTTTGTTTCATGTCTTGCTCCAATATAATATTGATCAGATGGCCAAATTTTTTTTTTTTTTTGTAGTCCTCGTGACTTGTGAACACAAGCAAAATTTGGTTCAGAGCAACGGCACAGAAAACGGCCCAGGCAAGAAGTCGCGTAACATCCCATGGCCATGACAGAGGACATTACAATAAGGCAACTTAAATAGGTAGACAAAATTAAACATTATTTCCTACTGAAAAATTAACTGGAATAATTGATACAGCTGGTAAGCTAGCCCCAATACAAATTTTATCTGATCGAAGACATTCTTTGTTCTGCAACAAACAGCCCATATTGGCCCAAATCAGACCCAAGAACAATGGATCAAAGTAGGAACAGTAATCAGGAGGTGATACACTCTGCCGTTTTGTTAAATTTTCTTGCGAGTTGCTAGGCTGTAACAGAACCGTTGTAAATATGTGTAATAATTACTAAATAATTTATTGGCAAGATGGATCTCTTCCGATACGCACAAGGGTGTTCGATAAAATTTCACATAGAAAAAAAAATTAGGTATCTTTCATGGTTTCTTAAAGTTAGACGGCTCTGACATAAAATCTAGTCCGGCCTACTGATAACTATTTCTTAAAGGTCCTGGCCAGCTAACCAAAATGCGAGCTTGAACTCGCATTCTGAGTACTGAATGTCTGCGCTGCCTTGTATTCTTCAATGTGGTTGTTTTATACCTGTGATTGGAATTGCCCCGGTTTCAACTCCAATGTGTTATATAAGACCAATAACCACAAAATTGACACTTAACAACAAAAGCCCCATCTTAAAACTTGCTAATCTGCACAAACATCAAAGGATCTCACCCGCCACATGCAATCTTCTTGAGGAATATCAAGAGATCTTTATTTTCTTAAATAATTACCTGCTAAGCTACATTTGTGATCACTGCTTCAACTAATTCAGCGGTTTGATCTTTTCCGATACAACAGGTCCATATAGCTCCTATGTTCGATATTTCTATGCAAAATTACTTTGCTCTGTTTTTGCTGCATTGGAAATGCCCCCACCTCAACAAAGCCGCTATTAATGTGATTGATGCGGTGTACACCCCCATCAAAAATATTGTCTCCAACTGTCAAGAGCCCTCGTATGTCCCCTCTGGAAAGTGGAAACCGGTAGTCTATGCAACAGTCCCACTCATTCACATATCTCCATGCTAACATCCTTCTCATTTATAGTCTGGCCCAAACTCATCCTGACAATTGACAAAGTCAAACACTCGCCTTGCAACTGCCTCTCCTGAATTCATCATCTCCATGCTAACATCCTTCTCAGTTGGTATGTATTTTACCGATAGCGAAAACTATTTTAATGAACGGAAGGTGTTTGATGAAATTTTCAAATCAAGATTTGTCTGGTGCACACCTGGATCTGGAAAGTACAACTATGATCTGACACCCGTGTTACTGAAACTGTTTTATTACTCAAGCATCAACATGCAACACATAGTCATGTATTGGTCCGTAGCGTTTTCTAACCTGACTGGAACTGGTACCAATTTGTCGAGTTCCCTCTTAGATCTTGACCCACGGAGGCTTTGACTAGATGAGGTCAACATTGGCTCTTTTAAATTACACTCCACACAGAGACAAACAAACACACATCAATACATGAGTATCGTAAATTCTTGACTAAGATTTTTGTTGGTATCGTGTCCTGAAAAGTATTTTGAGCGACAACATTATTATAAAATATTTATGCAAGGTAGAGTTGTGTATGTTCACAGACAACTGGCAAATGGGTTTTCTGTAATTATTTTGATGTTTTGTAGGATATAAACTGGCACATTATTATAAATATTTATGCAAGTAATGAAATTCAACTCATTTTATTTTCTTATCTCTTCCCATATCCGTAACACCATTCTGTTATTTCCATTGGTCTGGTACTTATGTTTTAGGCTGAGCTTGCATCTCCAAAATTAATTACTCCTTAATTCTCAGAAATATTCTCTCAATCACATGATTGCATGATGGATAGCTGGAGAGATGAAGAATGGTACAGGGTTGAGAAATGGATAGTCAGTCTTAATCAGTGGAATGATTCCATTAACATATTACAGACATAATGGAGAGAATAATGGATAGGCTAATGAACATGTGCGATGCCAATTTTTCCCCAAGGAAAGGGACATGAGTTCTGATTTTTTGGACAAAAGCAGAGTTAAAAACAAAGATTCCCAGCAGAACAAATCAATTTTTATTTATTTCAACATATTTCGCGCAAGCCTAACAAAATTGTAGGCACTGATTATTTATTATCAAAAAGAAAAACTGATGACAATTCAAATTTTTCAACTGTTAAAAAATAATAACTTCAATTTACAAAGCACACGAGCCCTCAGATCAAATTAAGCAGTATCTGCATAATAATCTTGAATGATGGTACGGACAACAATTGGAATCTGTACCGAGTGGTTCAAGCTGTCAGACCAAGTCAAGCTTCCAAATGTGTAATCTCCTTGCACCTTGCGATTTGCCACAAAAGTCACCTTAAATGTCTCTACTTTCTTACTGCTATCAAAAGAAATCAAATTTGGCTCAACAAATACAGTGACTCCAGCCGGAGGCTGTACAAAAACCTTGTATGTCGAGTTAGAGGGCCCCACATTAGTAACTGTTCGAAAAACAGAAACGATGTCTTTAAGATCCGGTACAACAATTGATGGGACATTTAGCTGGTACAGTTGACCTACGTATGTCTCACACTTGTCAGATGGGCCGAGAGTGCAGTTGAAGAACTTGGTGTAATCACTTGGGTCTATGTCATACACTAGACCAGGATCAGCCGCCTTGTTCGGGTCAATGTGACCGCCGCCATAGTCAAATGGATCAGCAAGTTTCCTCGGAGTTGCCTCGGCTTCTATTGGTACACCATAAGCATCAGCAACAGATGCTGAAAAAACATTCAATTACACGTTAGTTTATACTAATAACAAGTTTGATAAATTGGTTGGGTCAAAATTGAAGTCAATAGTTGGTCCATTGTATCAAGAAAAGTAATGCAAGTGATCAAAATTGGTAATATTAATTAATCTATCAGGTTTTTGTACTGGTACATGTCTCTTTAGTGCAAAACAAGCAGAACCCAAAAAAAAAGAGAGGAGGAATTAAGAAAAACATGATCTCATTTTCGAACATATTAGTTGAAAAGGAGTCACTTTTCAACTTAGAAAATGAAGGGATGAACTGATAACTTTAATTGCATGCATACATAGTATATGTGAACGGGCTGTTAAACTTGCAAATATCAATATCAAAGTCCAAATAATAATACACAAACCAAATAAAAATTACAAGCTTGTTACCAGCCATTTAACACTTCATCCCAATCTGAAAAAGTTAAATAGAACTAGACAACAACATTAATTAAAGTTCTGTAGTAGGCGTAATACTCTTTCATGCAAATTTTAAACCTTGGTAAGAGGGCAAACAGAGTTTGTTATTTCTCAGACTCTAAGTGCATATTTGCAAGAATAATATTGTTATGAAGTTTAATAGCTTTTTCCCCTTCCAGTCAATAAATTCCTCATCGCAGTGACGAAGTTACAATATTTATACATTCTTTCCTCACCATTACCGCAACAACAACAACAACAACAACAACAACAACAATAATAATAATAATAATAATGCATTCCAATAGCATACACAGACCATGCATGGTAGTTAAATTTACAATCATCAAATCCAATTCCAAATAAAAATAATACAAAAAGAAAACACAAAATAAGGTTCCTTGAGTCATGAATGTCCTGGATAGTGCGCTTGGCAATGCAAATTATATCGCAAGTTGCTAAGGTAGTATGAGGCCTACAGCTTAGCAAATCACATACTTTTTCCATAAATAAGCACTACAAGGAACTGAGACTCAACTTTATTTTGATCCAAACTGGAAGGAAAAACACACAACAAAATATTATTCATTACATAATAACAACCTTCTTAAACAAAGAGCTTCGGGCTGATTGATGCTGCATGCAATTCAACTGTGTGAAAGGCCTGCAATATGAAATTGAGCACAGATTTTTCAATCGAGGAGTTTTAAGGAAACTTGAAAATAAATGTAAAACAGTGGTTATTTTATACCGAGTATTTAATATACATCCAATAAACTAATTTCTAAGCTAGAAAAAATCTCTCATGTGAATAACATATAATTAATTAATGCATGGGTGGAAAAATATAGAAGGTAAACTTCAAAGAAAAAGTATGGTGGAATTGCAACATTCTCTAATCAGTTTGAGTGTATTCAAAATAGCAAAACAATTTAAAACTAATTTGTAGCAATATAATAGATTATGGTAATTTAAAACTTATTCGTGACAAAACATATTTATTACAAAAACATACAACATAGATTTGCAAAATAAAATAAAATAACGAAAGCAGTTATTTTGTTGTTTCACAAGCTCTAGTAATCTCATTACAGAAAATATTCATGATGTAAAAATAAATGGCAGTGTAGTAGATGTTGCATGCAGGAACAAAAAATAAAATGCAAATAGTGAATAAATAAGTACAATTGTTACAATCATAAAGAAGCTAACTCTAGTTCAGTTTCACAAGCAAATAAAAAAATACAGACACAACAATCTTTTTTATGCATTTTGACACATTAATGGGTACAAATCCTCAAATTTTTGTCAAGTAATGGACAAAAAAGTTATACGCACAAGTTCCAGAATGCAAAATGGAAAAAAAATAATATAAGTGGAGGGCATACCTTACAATCAAATTATTGAGTGGGATATTGGCTGCCAGCTACAAAACACGACAGCTAAAATGAAATAGTTGGTGAGTTCCTTTAGCTAAACCCCCAAAATGAACAGGCATATCTTTGCAACTCATCAACTTGAGAGAAACGAGGTGCTCCATGCCCATTGGGACCTCCACTACCTGTTCCAGTTCCGACAACGAAATCACTTCAAGGCTCGCCATGGTGCCCTGCTCCATCTCCACTTGAATAAGATTAGGCATTAGTCTCAATTCCAGACTCTTCAATTTAGGAAACCACCCTGCCTGAAAAATTAGTTGTTGTCCTTCGTATGCTCTTTTGAGGTACAAGTACGTGAGGTTTTTGCAATGGGAAAGAGATGGCAGAGGATCATTTTGCAGTTGAGACCACAAAAACGATAGCCTTTGGAGACTATCCCCAGATATTCTGAATAAAGGTGATTCAAGCACAGTTTCTTTTAATTGCCCTCTGAGATATAACTTCTGAAGTTGTGGTAGGTTCAGGCCTTCTAATTGGAGAATCTCATTCTCATCGCTTGCAATAATAGATAAGTGGGAAAGGAAACTCATCTTTGATAATGATTTGCATAACTCTGCTGAGTGGCTTTCTTTCACATTCCATATTCGGAAGCTTCTCAGTTGAGTTAAATTACCCAATTCTCTTACTACCATAGCATTTGATTCTACTCCTTGTATAGTTTGGATATCTTTCAGGTAAAACATGCCCTTAGGTAAAGAGATTCCAGAAAAATTCCGAAATGACCGATATGTTGGATCCACCACCACCTCAGTGAAGAGATGGCGTAACTTTTTTAGCTCTGCTATGCTGTCCGGTAGCTTTTGTATTGGAGACCAAATGAGATCTAGTGTTTGCAAGTTGCGAAGTTTCTTGATAGATTTTGGCAAAACTTTTACCTTCGTTTTTCTCAGACCCAAGTAGTGGAGATTGAACAGATCCCCAATAGAATTTGGAACAGTTTCTATTGGCAAGCCTTCTAAATCCAAAACAGCAAGATATCTTGACTTGTCAAAAATCATGGATAGCAAAGGAGATGAGGCCACATCATCGTCAGCTGACAAAAAAGTTCTGAGTTTGGGAAGAAAACATCATGCATGACCGTCTCCCTTAGATTGATTATTGAGAGCCGACGAGTAGAACTATCAGGATTTTCTGAGTTGTTATCCTCATGCAACAATCCCAAATTTTCTTTTCTACATAATGAGATGGCCAACTCTCTCACTGTATCATGCATTTGGCACCTCCTCACCCTACCAAACTCATTTTTTTCAACCACCTGTAACATGCTGCGATGTATGAGCTCCATGAGATAACCCTCTGCCACCTCTTCTAATGTGCTTCTTCCCTTTTGTTCTATAAAGCCTTCGGCTATCCAAAGCCTTAAAAGTTTCTTTCTTGGAAGGGGAAAATCCTCTGGAAACAAACAACAATATAGAAAACAATTCTTGAGGTATTTCGGTAGGTACTTGTAGCTTAGATTAAGAATATTTTTAATGTTATCCAAAATTGGATTGTTGTCTAGCTCCCAGGTAAGTTGATCATGTACACGCTTCCATTCAGATTCGGTCTTCTCAGAGAGAGATAATACGCCACCAATGGAAACAAGTGCCAATGGCAAGCCATCACACTTCAAAACAATATCTCTTGCCCACTTTTCTAGGGAAGGAGGACATTCATGGTAATTTTCAAGAAGAAAAGCCTTTCTACAAAACAAGTCCCATGATTCCCTTTTTGATAAAGGTTTTAGTTCTAGCCTATTTCTTTCAGAAGCAAGGTTAGCTACCACAACCATTCTGCTAGTAATCACAATTCGGCTGCCTCGATGGTTTTTAAGGAGTGTGTCGCTTATTTCCATAAATGCTTTTGGATCCCACATATCATCTAACACAATTAGATATTTCTTTTCTCCCAAGAGACCCCTCACAATTTCTTTTAATCCTCTGAGATCCATGTCGATTGAATTATTTTGCTCTTTTGTACAGATTTCAGATATTATACTTCGGAGAATATTCTCAATGGAATAAGATTGAGAGATATTAATCCATGCATGACAATCAAAGTTACTTTTTTCTCTCTTGAAAACATTAGTAACAAGGGTTGTTTTCCCAACACCACCCATTCCCCGAACAGATATTACAAAGAGTTTTGGATCCTGAGAGTTTAGCCAGCTTGTCATTTTCGCCCTATTTTCTTCAATTCCCACAATTTGATCTTCATCAATGAAATGGGCAGAGACGGCCACATTTTGTGAGTAGTTAGAGTTCTTTCCATTTTTTATATCTATTGTTGGCAACCATCGTTCTTTCATCATTGCAAGATGAATAGGGCTTTTCTCTGCTTCGATCAATTGAGAGGCAATTCGTTTAAAGTCTACCAATAACTTTGGCTCTTTGAAAATTTTTGTCACAGAAAATAATATTCCATCGAACTTCTGGTTACCAATTAGGTATGCGAATTCAACAACGATATCTTCAATATGATTTGCTAACTCTCGTACCTCTTTTATCCAGGCAACTTGAGATTGATTGCTCGGTTGGTCTGTTTCTATCTCACTAAGAAATCCTTGCATCACCCGAAGTTCACTACGAATGTTCTTCATGCTTGTTTCAAGGTTTGCGTAAGTTGAGCAAAGCTTTGAAATTTTTGAGATTGCTAGCACGACTACCTCTTTAGCAAAGGTTTCTCCAAGGACCTTAAGGGCAGAAAAAATGGCTACCTCGGCCATGCTCAGTTGATATGCTTTAACAGTAATTCTTTATTTATTCATTCATTTGTGAGCTGCATAAATAAAATATTGAGATTAGGCAATCCATTGAAATATACAATTTCTTTATATACAAAACTTTCAATTTTTCTCTATTATTGATAACTGATTTTCATTTTGTTAAAAACAGATAACTATTATTCTAACTATTAAGTAAAATATTGTTGGATTTTTTAGCATGAAACCAATTGGTGATGCGTTCGTGGACACTTTGGAAAACTTATAAATGATTTGGATGGCCATCAGATGAGTTGGATTGATATAGGCTTAAAACAGTGAAACAAATGGTGCCGTAGCCCATGGAAACTAAGACAATGGGTTGCGGTTTTTCTGTTATTCTTCAGTCAAGAATTACGTGGCTTGATCAAGGATGTAGATCTTCACTTAGTCAATTAAACATTTGGTTGGAGAGAAATGAATAGGTTGGATTGATATAGTCAGGGCGCGATGCTTCAAACAGAGTGAAAGAGACAAAATCAGTAAAAATTTGTTCTTGGTTTTTGCAAAGTCAAAACTGCATGCTCCGAAAGGGTAAATCAGGTCGAGGTTATTGAGCCGTGCCATAAAGGAAATTCAAATATCCGAATCCACAAAAATTTGAATACGGATCTGGATATGGACGGATATTATCCGATCCATTTGCACCCTTAGGTAAATGGTAGTTTATAAAACTTTATCCACCTTAGATCCATCACAAGTGATATTGTCGCATGAGTTTGTGATGCAATCAGGTAGAAGGATGGTTGATTGGGGTGTTGGCATTGCTTAATTTAATTTTCCATTGAGTTGGTTAAAATTATAGTAGTTTATGGTGTGTTATTTACCATCGAGGTCTGTTCGCAATGTCACCCTGTTTTAATGCACAAAAGGTGTTCGAGGAATGAGATTTTTGTTTGTATCCTGCTCAGGAAAGTTTAGTTCGAACTGGTGCCAACTTATGGAAGCTGGATTGTATGCAAGGATTAAATTCCCACTTGCAATATGGTACTGATAATGATTTAAATAAGAAAGCGTGCTGAAAACTAATGTATTGAATTTTGTTTGAAAATTACGGTTTTCCAATTTAAAATATTTCACAATCTTGTAAGAAGTAGGATCGATAGATCATTTAAAAATTAGCCTTCGATAATATTTGATCGTATATATTATATTTCAAAAATCAAGATGCAAAGTCAAAAGTACTAGGTGTTAGAACGTTTTGCGAAGCAATATCATAGCAGAATTTTTTAATTAATTTAAAAATACAAATTAATAAAAATAAAATGGGATTACCTACAAATTACATCTGGAAAAACAAAAGAGTAAGCTAGCAGCCCTTCAACCGCACAGGCCCACAGAAGCATCTTTGTGTTCGGAAAACAGAAAATCCACAGAAAAACTTCTCTTTTTTAGCAGGGGAGGGAAGGTATGACAGAGAAAAGGAAAGGAATTAGTACTGTAATTTGACGAAGGGCAACATAGTCTTTTAAATATTTTATTAATATTTATCTTCAATTCTAAGAGGTCAAATGAAGAAATGGGGATATAACTAAATTTAGAGTTATGATGGGGATATATTTAAAAAGAGAAGTTTTGATTGGGATATATACAAATTTCTCTAATATAAACAACAGAGCTAGCTTCAACGCAAGTCCGCATCGTCTGCATTAACTCAAAAGAGCATCTTTTGAGTTAATATATCTCGACCGTTTGATTTTAAACGGAGTTAATCCGACACCCACCTATAAAGCAGAGAGTTCTTCAATATTAGTGGAAATCTGATCGGCACGGATCTTAAAGCTGATCGGACGTTACATATGCATTAACTCAATTGATTCTTTTTTGAGTTAATGCAGAGGATACGAATTCCTTCAACGACGGAGATGTGAGAAATAAAAGACGGAATTCCTGTGACCGGATGTGACATTTTTTCATCCCTAGTACATGCTTGGCCATCACTTTCTAAGAATCGTAATGAAAGGACAGCCTAGCTCTGCTACTTGTGAAATCTATGTCGAATCATTGTTTTTAACAATTTACATATAACATGCAATAAGTATATTAATTTAATTAACAAATATGTATGACCTATAAATTTGAAGTCGTTATATTACTAGCGAGTTTGTTGCTTCATTCAACAATTTGATATCTGGTTTAATATTTAATGAGCTATTATTATAAATCGAGAGTTTCAAGATTGAAAAGTGAGCGCCCATACCTCATGAGCTGGAGACGGTCACACTAGTCATTGTCCGGTTCTTGTCCGATTTTGCATTTAAGTTTTCTTAAAATACCCTGAAAGAATTTATGCAAATAATAATCAACTAATCTTGATTAAAACCAGATATGCATTGTAAATGGGCTTCTGATTGCTGCATAAATGCTACTTGAATTCTCAATGTGCTTGATTCGAACCTTCCAACATAATCTTGATATTAAAATGTGCTTGGAGACCAAATTTTATATTTTTTAGAATTTTTTTACTATTTTTTTAGATTTTTTGAAAATCATAGCTTTTCATTAAATAAAATAATAAAAAAAATTCAGAAAAACAATTATTTCAAAAATTCTAAAAAAATAGCAAAAAATTTCCAAAAAATGTAGAATTTGCTCTCCAAGTACATTTCAATATGAAAATCATGTTAAAAAGTTCGGATCGACTTTTTGAACTTTGAAAATAGAGATATGAGCGGGAAGTAAAACACCCTCTTTACTCCCAAAGCATCGTAGCATCACTCTCTCTCTCTCTCTCTATATATATATATATATATATATATATATATATATATAGTTGGGCTATGGTGCATTGCAATGTATATGCCCTCTTGTACATTGGACTATAAATCGTTAGTTTTGACTTTAAAACAACCGATCCAAATTGTTCAATTTGATATCCATATTAAAATGTAATTGGAGATCAAATTTTACATTTTTTGGAAATTGTTTGTTATTTTTTTAGAATTTTTGGAAATTACTGTTTTTCGATGGTCCATAAATTTCTCAAAAACAATGATTTTCAAAAATTCTAAAAAAAATAAAAAATTTGATCTCTAAGCACATTTAACAGTTAGTGTAAAACAAATTAGCATATTTTAGTATAAATATGCTAATTATAAATCAAAAGAAGTAATCCAACAAATATTTAAAACAGTGATTTTAAAAAAGTCTAAAAAATAATAAAAAATTTCCAAAACATATAAAATTTGGTCTCCAAGCACATTTAACAGTTAGTGTAATACGAATTAGCATCTTATAGTATAAATTGCTAATTATACCTTAAAAGAAGTAATATAACAAATATTTTAAAAAAAAAGTTTCAAATTTTTAATGTAAGATTTCAGTATCTTGCTCTTCATAGTGTCTCTAAAAAAAAAATTTGAGGACCGGCCATTTAATAGCCGGTTGAGAAAAAAAAGAAACCGGCCATTAAATGACTGATTTGGACATTTTTAAAAATACCCAGCTAATGTGGGTATATTTATTAATTCGTAATTAACTTTGGATATTAATAAAAATGTCGGCTTTTATGCATATGATATTTTAATATATAAGTATATACGGACTCTTTATCATGCATCCGACAGAAATTGTGTAGAAGAATTGAAAATTAAGATGCGTATCATAAATATTGTAATTATTATATTACCAATGTATAAGTAGCCAATAGATTATTGACAAGCCGATATTAAGTTGAAATTTTCTTGTGTGTTTTCTCTGCTGGATGTAAGTGTGTCATTGCATGACGCTCAGCAATATACACATCATTTAATATACAAATATTACGGTGTCACATGCCCACATGTACCGGATTCATGCTGGTACGTACGATAACATCTTCCACAAATTTGGGCCAAGTCCAATAGGACTATCGGGTTGCCCACTTTGACATTCTTGGGTCAGATTTGGGCCAATATGGTTAGCAGGGAACCTAATAAATGTCTTCGGTTTTACTACCATCTTTAACTCGTAGTAACCATTACCATTTTTGGGTCAATTTGGGCCAACTAGACGGCTTCGTACACCTTATCTTTTACACACGGACTCGATCTGTTAAAGAAAATGATTGAATATCTGGGGCATAGGAGTTCACAGAGAAGCTGGGTCCCTATTAAATGTATTAAGCAAATGGTTGAAAAACTCGTTTTACTTCGCGAAGTACCATAGCCGAACTCTATATATATAGTTTTTTCTCAGTTCGATAAACAACCAGAGAACAGATCAGTGACATGTTTTGGTAAGAAAATTCAATGTGAAGCGTTCTGCATTTCAATTTTGATCATCACTGCTGAAATACAGAAATAAGCACTACTTTAATTTTATGAACAAGGCTGCAGTAGTGCCATTGTCAACTAAGGCAGTATTTTGATAAAGTTTATTATGCTTTTTAATACCACAAAAGAATAAAGATGTTATATTTTGTTAATTAGTTCATACTTGATGGTGAAAGAAGAAGAGACTAATTCCTCTTCAGAAGTTGAAAACTATTAAGGAAAGAAGAGACTAATTTCTTTTAATTTGTTCCAATCAAATCAACCTATAATTTTTCCGTCTAAAATATTAACGGAATATATATTTCCATTCCGTTCAAAATATAACGGAATATGCTAATTCCATCCAAAATATTAACGAAAAAGTTATATTTTATTAATTTTTTTGGATGGAAAAGTTATATGGTGACTTGATTGGGACAAATTAAAAATTCAGTGACTATGAAGGGACAAATCAAACTTGAGTGACCAATTTGTGACAAATGACAAAGTTTAGTAACCTCCAGCGAAATTTACCCTTAAGTTTTGTATGAAAATTATATTTTGTCAAATTTAAAATATTTTACAATCTTTTAAGAATTGGGATATATAGGTAGATCATTTTATATTAATAATTAACCATTCAATAACAATAATTTTTCTTCTCTTATAAATAACTTTTTTTTATCCATATATTGTTAGTGGCGCAAACCATCGAACCTTAAAAAATAACAATAATTCTTCTTCACTCTAAAAGTACAATAAGAAAAAGTTAAATAATATAAGAATTAATTATCCCTCGATATATAATATTTGATCGCATATATATACCATATTTCAAAAATCAAGATGCAAAGTCAAAGTCCTAGCTCATAGAACGTTTTGCGATGCAATATTACCGCACAATTTTTTAAATTGAAAAGGCAAATTAATAAAAATAAAATGGGATTAGCGACTTACATCTCGAGAAACAAAAGAGTAAGCTGGCAGGCCTTCAACCGCACCAGGTGTTGCTTCAGATTTGGGCGTATTTTCACTTCCTTTTTCTTCCCTTTTTTTTTTGTTACCTTTTGGCCTAATATCGGGAGGAAATGAAGATTGGGATGTAGAGAGAGGAAAGCTCGGAGATGGTGTGGTAATTTCGTATGAATAGGAAATAAAAAGAAGTGAGAAGGGACGAGGAATTGTGTGGGAGGGAAGTTGGATTAGCAGCTGCCAAGCTCTAATGATAACTCTTTTTAAGGTCTGTGGTCAACTAGTCAATGTGGCTGTGAGGCTGTGAGCTCTCTAGAAGAGTCTAGATTCTCTGTTACAGAAGCACGGATGTATATATACGACTGGTCCTTATTTATGGATCTGTAATTCTTTCTTCTTTTGTACAGGGGTAGTTGTAATTGGTCTGGATTCAGGACAGCATTTGGCATAATAGCATCTGTGTACGGGAACAGAAAATCTTAATTGCTTCTAGTCTGCCGTTTGGTGATGATACTTGTTTGTCGTACAAGTGCCCAAATGTGCATTTTGCACCATTCAATAAATATCTATGTTTCTTTTTCCTAATAAGTTGAAATGCACCATTCAAAATCCATATCTCTGTTTTATTTTTATTTTTTTTAAGTTGCATGAGTGGTCCTTGACTCCTTGTAGTACATAAAGCTTATCCAGTTCTGGTAAATATTGTTTGAAAGCATTTTTTCTAGTCTGGTAATTTCAGTATTTATTAGGCTCCCTATCGCTTCATTCTGTGACTAATGTATAATTGAACATCGACAACATGAAACTAAATCCCAAATTTCACAAGGTTACTTTACAGAATAAATTTTGTTCATGCTTTTCTTTTTCACAAAAAAAAAAAAAAAAAAAAAAAAACAGAGAAGAAATAGAAGTCTGACCAATTCCCTTAATGCCACTATACAGTTTTTAACCCAAGGAAAAAAAAAACATAAAGTTTAAAATACCAAAGTAGCGAGAAGGAAATACTTCCATTTTTGTATTTGCGAAATGCTTGCATTTATAATTTTATATAGGGCCCGCCTAGCTATCCCCTGTAACCTTCTCCCATTTCTTCCTCCGGTCATTAACTACTTGAGTAACTACTAACTATTTGGGGGGACCACTTACTATTTCGGGACCGCTTAATATTTGAAATATTTTACAACTGGCGCGCAAGTATTCATATATAATACATCAAGTATTCACATATAATACATCAAGTATTCACCCTAAGATATCAAATATGTAAAAGAAAAAAAAAACTGGACACATTACTCACCCATCTTTTACACGTTTTAAGAGGTAGTTTTTTTTTCTCCGTTCAATCTAACAATATTTCTAATGATCTGTGAGAAATTTTGCAAATATAAAACTATGAATGTCTTCTACATAAATTTTTCTTTCAAATGAGATCCATGATGACTTACTTTCGAGTTGTCCGTTGCACAAATATTCATATACGTTGAAGTATTTATACTAAGATATCAAGTATTCATTCATACACGTTGAAGTATTCATACACTAGATATCAAGTATTCATACATATATGTTGAAATATTTATACCCAAGATATCAAGTATTCATTCATACACGTTGAAATATTCATACCTAAGACATTAAGTATTTATTCATACACCTCTAATTTTTTTCAAAATTTGTTTTTTTCTGTCATTTCTTAATACTTAGTACGCAATGGCCTAATTCACCATTAATGAAACTTTATTATTTGCAAATAACTCGCTACTGCATGAGAAAGAGGAACATAGACACGATGGATCTGACCCAGCGGCCGACAGTGATGGATCTGATCCGGCGGAAACGTATTTGATTGGGATGGAGTGACGGAGGCGGAGGTGGGAGAGGTGGACGTGGGAGAGGGAGGTGGAGGTGGGAGAGAGAGGGAGAGACAGGAAAGAAATAAAAGGAGACAAAATCTGCTAATTAATTTGTAGGGACCACAAAGTAGTTATAATTGGTAATTATAGCTAAAAAAGAAAGTTAGTTGGAGGAAGAAATGAGGAAAAGAATGAAGGGGAAGATATAAATACCCTTTCATATATTCCCAAGTTCTAAGTGAATTTTAATTATTTTTTTTGTGTGTGGAAGGAATAATGGGATGACAACCATACTAATCATGCTAATATTGTATTGTCCTCTGAGATGGGATGTTTTAGATCTTAACCTTTTTTGTTTGGAAAAAATGTGATAGAGACTAACATCTGTTTACCATAGAACAACCAGTTCATACAAATTTTTAAGTAATCCCACAATTGTTTAGAAAACCTAATTTTTTTTTTGAACTGTGAAATATGAATTTGGGAAGCGGGGGCGTTCCGATGCCCATCGGACAAGGTCTTGTCCGATGGGTAGCGTTGATCGTTCGATTTTATTTAGATTTGCGTGAAATAATTTCGCTAGATGATACTGTTTAATTGAAACGAAGTTTAATTTCTCTCCGTCTCCGTCAACAGGAAGGGACAAAAAAGAGAGAAAATAATCTCTCCTCTCTCCTCTCCTCTCTCAACTCCCTCTATCTCTCTCACCTTCGTGTTCTTTGGTGCGACCGAAGAGGAGAGGCATCCCAAGACCCACAACCCTGAGAGGCGACCCACGCCATGACCTGCTTCTCTCCTCGACTCCGATTGATCAGACCGTAGCGCCTCGCACCTAAAGCATCGAGGCATTGAGCAATGAGCGATAGTCAGTACTGTTTCTCTCTCACTACTTTCAGGTTCAATCTCTCTCTCTCTCTCGCACCTCAAGTAAGTAACTATCTTAAAATTAAACCATGTACATCGGATTTTCTTTTTTTCTTTTCATTTTTGGGTAAAATTGGTACAAAGTACCACCTGTTTCGAATTTTATTTGAAATAACCTAAATCTAAACCACATATTAAGATTATCTTTTGTTGAATTTGAGGCTGATTATTATGGGCTTGTATGAATTTCATATGTTTTGTGTTTATTTTATTGCAGGTTCAAAATATTCAATTCGTGACTCTTAATATTGGAGTTGTACGTATACAGGTAAGTTTCTACTTGCATCTTTCCCTCTGAACTATTGTGCTTGGATGCTAGAATTCATTACAAAGGCATGTTTGTCATTTCTTATCATGTTCTACCATCACCAACCAATAGATGGTATCCTGCCAGTATGTTAATTCTTACCCGAAACAGCACGACCTGGTCTACCGTGACCTGGCAAGGTCCAAGGCATGCAGGCATTGTAGGGTTTTTTTCCCAAATGTGCCCCTTAGAATTTTTATTAATTTACATTAGAGACAAGAGACGTCTGAGGTTGTAATTATAATTGTTATTACAACACCTCGATTAAATCATTGTTTCAGATTTGTATATTGGTTACTTGTCTAAAGGTAGAGTTTATTTGTTAGTATTTTCAATCTATCTGATCCTTTCATTCTTATTTTTGTTTGAAGAGAATGAAGGATGGAACTTCTTTGAAGGATCGACAATAAATTTCAAGGGCAGAAGAATATGACTATTGCTTAAGCTTGGATTTGAAACAAAACTTCATAAAAGACAAGAGAAAAGAAGAAAGACACCACACTCCCAGAAATCACCCTGTCCCTCCCAAATTTATTGCTCATAAGAATTTAGTACATTGTATTACAAGACTTCAATTTTTACAGCCATTCATCTCTCCTATTTATCAAATTCAGAGAGATATTTTAGGACAGTAAATCAAACCAATTATCAATGCTACATATAGAATTCTAATTCTAACTTTAGAAGAAAATTCACCACCACCTGTTTCCTCCTTAGATTTATTCTTTCCTTCTTTGAGTAGATGCATATCTTGACACTAGCACATATATACTTGCCTTATAACAAATCCTGCTATGTAATACACATAAATATAGTAAGCAATGATTTACCATTCCTTAACACTCCCCCTCAAGTTGGTATGTACAGGTCAAACATACCCAACTTGACCAACATGTCATGAAATATGGTCCCTGACACAGCTTTGGTGAGGATATCTGCCAACTGTTCACTAGAACGTAACATGTGGAATTGCAATAACTTCCGTCTCAATTTTCTCTTTGATAAAATGTCTGTCAATTTCAACATGTTTCGTCTTGTCGTGTTGTACTGGATTATGCGCCATATCAACCGCTGCCTTATTATCACACAATAATTCCATTGCTTGTCCTGGAGGATAGCCAAGTTTGGTAAGTAACTTCTTTAACCACAACAGCTCACAAATTCCCTTAGCCATGGCTCGGAATTCAGCTTCAGCGCTCGACAATGCAACCACACTTTGTTTCTTGCTTCTCCAAGTCACCAAATTCCCCCCTACAAATGTGAAGTAGCCTCCAGTGGATCTCCTATCACTACGATTACCTGCCCAGTCTGCATCAGTGTACCCTGAGATATTTAGGTGCCCATATTTTTTAAAAATAAACCCTTACCAGGAGTTCCCTTTAAGTACTTCAAGATTCTCACAACAACACTCATATGTTCATCACTAGGGTTATGCATGAATTGACTGACCTGGCTTACTGCATAAGCTATATCTGGGCGAGTATGAGACAAGTAGATCAGCTTCCCTACCAATCGTTGATACCTCTCCTTGTTTGCTGGCACCTGGTCTTGAGTTTCTTCCGTTTTATAGTTCGGCATCATTGGGTATCTACAGGCTTGCAATCCAATAATCCTACTTCACCTAAGAGATCCAGGATATACTTTCTTTGTGACAATACAATTCCTTGTTCAGAGTGAGTTACTTCAATACCTAAAAAATATTTTAGTCTCCCCAAATTTTTCATCTCAAAGGTTTCGGATAATCTGTCCTCCAATTTCTTGATTTCTTCAGCATTATTTCCTGTAATTATCATGTTATCGACATAAATAATCAAAACAGTTAGTTTATCTAGATCTCTTTTAAAGAAAAGTGTGTGGTCAGAATCTCCTTGATTAAACCCATAGTGTTTCATGGCATGACAAAATTTTCCAAACCAAGCACGAGGTGATTGCTTCAAACCATACAGTGCTTTCTTCAAACGGCACACCTTTGCTCCTTGAAACACAACTCCAGGAGGAGCTTCCATGTATACCTCTTCTTCCAGATCACCATGCAAAAAAGCATTCTTCACATTAAATTGGTGTAGTGGCCAGTCAAGATTAGCTGCAAGAGACAATAAAACTTGAATGGTTTGCGTGTACCCTTTTGCCACTAGCCTTGTCTTATGCCGATCGACATTACCATTTTAGTCATATTTAATAGAGAAAACCCACTTACAACCTACTGGTCTCTTGCCTTTGGGAAGGTCAACTACCTCCCATGTTTTATTCTTTATAAGTGCCTCAATCTCGACTTCCATGGCTTTCAACCAATTCGGATCCTGTTTAGCTTCCTGCACAGTATTAGGTATTTTGAGAGATAAAGAATTATCACAGAAAGATCTTAGTTTTTCCGGGAGATGTTTAGTGGTGACATAGTTAGCAATCCCATATTCTTTACTACTTCCATCTTCTGGTATATACCGTTTTGGTGCCTTACCTCTAGTGTCACGAGGTGGTAAAACATACCCAGGGTTAGGGATACTTACAGTGTTATCTCCAGGAGATCTTGGGCTAGGCGGAGCGTGTACCATCTCATCTCCATTTATGTCATTCCAAATACGGGCATCACCTTCTAAATTCTTACCAAAGACACCTCTGTTCTTATCTCTAATATACACTTGTTGAACTGTTTTTCAGTTTTATCCCTCATTTCCTCATTAATTCCAATGCTAACCGAATCTTCGTTTCCCTCAAGGTTGTTCGGTTCTGGACTTTCTGAGCCCAGTTCACTATTTCTACCATACAGGCCGTTTCAGGACTTTCAGGCCCGAGCACTGCACTAGGCACCTCTCTGTCCAGCAACTGTCCCGCTGGACTGTCGTTGTTTCCTTGGGTTACAGGCCTGGTTTCTTCACTTTCAACTGAGCTGTTGGTTCCGGAATCACCACTGGGTTTGGTGTTTCGGTTTTGGTTGGTAGGTTGATCATTTTGGGGATTAGAGTTGGTGCCAAAACCAGTAAGTATACTGTTACCCCATAATTCTCTAGTGTGCTCCCCCTGAAAGGGATAACTTTCTTTCTGGTAGAAGGGTTCATGTTCGATAAACATTACATCACATGTCACATACCATTTTTTGGTTACATGGTCAAAGCATTTATATCCCTTTTGATTTATATCAAGACCAAGGAAAACACACTTAATGGCACAAGGTTCAACTTTGGTACGATTTATTTTGGGAACATGCACAAATGCTACACAACCAAATATTTTCGGGGTGAGACTCGAAATAGAGGGTATGGATCTAAACTCAGACAATCTTTTCAAAGGGGTTACAAAATTGTTACTTTTGGTAGGGAGTCTATTAATAAGATATACAGCCATAGTTACCGCATTCTCCCAGAACTTTTGAGGAACATTATATTCAAAGAGTAGAGCTCGCGCCATTTTGAGTATGTGCCGGTTTTTCCTTTCAACAACTCCGTTCTGTTGCGGTGTTCCTACACAAGAAATCTCATGAATTACTCCTTTTTCAGAAAAATATTCCTTAACATCCCTGTTCACAAATTCACCTCCATTATCGCTTCTAAAATATTTGATATTTTTTCCAAATTGATTTTTAATGAGGTTAAAAAATTCCTTTATAATTCGTGACACCTCATCTTTCCTTTTCAGTAAATACACCCAGGTCATCCTAGTGCAATCATCAATGAATAAAAGAAACCACTTAAAACCATTTACAGATACCACTGGAGAAGGGCCCCAAACATCAGAATGAATAAGATCAAATGGTTCCAAGCATTTATTTAAACTAGAAAAATAGGGTACACGATGGCTCTTGGCCATTATGCAAGTCTCACATGATATATTATGGATATCAATCTTATTAAAAAGGTCAGGTAAAAGTTTTTTCATATAATCAAAAGAGGGATGCCCTAAACGACGATGCCACTGCCACATTTTTTCCAAATTTTTTGATTCACTCTCAACAAAATTTGCCAGCCCAACTTTCAAATCTTCGAGATGGTACAGCCTCCTGCGCTTAACTCCACGCCCAATGATCTCCCTGGTGTGGATGTCCTGGAAAATACAGCAATTTGGGTACATTAGCACAACACATTTCAACTCTTCTGCAAGCTGTCCCACAGAGATAAGTTTAGTAGAGAGTGAGGGAACCACAAAAATATTTGTCAATCTAAGAGATTCTGAGAGATGCACATCACCTGCTCCCGTAACGGGATAAGAAACACCATTTGCGTTTAAAATTTCTATTTTTCGAGGTTTATTAAAATTCATCACATCATCCTTAGAGAAAGTCATATGGTCAGTAGCACCAGAATCAATAATCCACGATTCATTTTTATGAGGGTTTATTAAGGTGAAATTATTACCTTCTTCTTGATTATTATTACCAGAATTGGTGGTTGCAAGAGTTGCCTTGGGTAAGTCACCACTTGATTTCTTCTTCTTCAACTCCTTGTACCAGTCGGGTGTACCATGCAGTTTGAAGCACCTATCCTTTGTATGACCTTTGATACCACAATGGAAACATTTCATATCGTTGCTAGTGCGATTCTTACTCCTTGCATAAGCAGCTGAAGGTGACGGATCAACCCTGTTTCCATCTGTAGCAGCAACAGCTGCAACAGAGCTGCTACCGCTGGTCGGTTCATTTTGGCTGGCTGACCCAGTCCAAACCCGGGTATAGGCAGCACACTTGACAACACCTGTCCTGCAGCCCTAGTTGTGGTATTAGTAGGATTTTGACAAAAAAAATTTTGCTAAAGAGTAAGTACCTTGAGCAACCATAGCCATCGGATTATTAGAGGCACCAAGTTGGCCGACCATAATGCCTTGTCGAACATCTTCCCTTCTAACATGCCCAAAAGCCTCTTCAACTGTGGGAAACGGTCTCATACGCAATATCTCTGCACGGATATTGTCAAGCCTACTGTCTAGCCCTCCAAGAAAAATATGTAACCTATCTTATTGCACAATTTCATTATATTTTTTCGCATCCCCAGGACTACTCATTTCATTAGGTCTTCTAAAATCTATTTCCCTCCACAAGGCACACAAAGTATTATAAAATTTCTCTAGACTATTCCCTCCCTGTTTGAGACTCCAGACCCGCATTTGTAACTCATATAATTGAGAACTATCACTTAAATAACAAAAACCCGACTTTAATTGCATCCCATACATCTTTTGCAGTAAGCAAACTCACAAAATTACCCAAATGAACAGGTTCACGAGAATTAAGAAGCCAATTCCTTACCATAGCATCTTCGGTGTGCCATTTTTCAAACTCGATGTCATCTTCCAACGCCTTCTTTGTCTTCCCATTGATGTAACCAAGCTTCTTCTTTGAATCTAGGTAGATGTTCACTGTTTGTGCCCACAACCAATAATTTTTTCCATCAAATTTGACAGAGGGCGCCAGGTTGAGTTCTTCGGATATGGTGCCTTTAGTGGAAGAGGGCCCAGCAGTTTGGAGTATCATCTTAGTGATCTTATCGGTCAAGGCATCAAGAAAATCTGTAGGCAAGGTAATGGTTTTAGGAGACTTCGGGGTTGAGGTCTCATCATCTAGGGCCATGGTTGGGAGTTACAGGAAGAGAGATAAGATTTAACTTAAGTTAGCTAGGGTGTCAAGGTTCTGGTAACTATACCAGAACAGCCAAGGCAAAGTGAAGGAGAACAATAAGAGGAGGTATTATGAGGTAGAAATACAAGCTAGACCCACTAGTTCACCTTCGGCATAGCTATCAGCAAACTAGAGAATCGAACCTGTGCTCTGATACCATGAAACAAAACTTCATAAAAAGACAAGAGAAAAGAAGAAAGACACCACACTCCCAGAAATCTCCCTGTCCCTCCCAATTTTATTGCTCATAAGAATTTAGTACATTGTATTACAAGACTTCAATTTTTACAGCCATTCCTCTCTCCTATTTATCAAATTCAGAGAGATATTTTAGGACAGTAAATCAAATCAATTATCAATGCTAGATATAGAACTCTAATTCTAACTTTAGAAGAAAATTCACCACCACCTGTTTCCTCCTTAGATTTATTTTTTCCTTCTTTGAGTAGATGCATATCTTGACACTAGCACATATATACTTGCCTTATAACAAATCCTGCTATGTAATACACATAAATATAGTAAGCAATGATTTACCATTCCTTAACAGGATTGAACAAGCAGTAGATGCATTTGATCTGAGTGTTGCTTAAGCTGTTGTATAGAATACAATAGATGAATCTTGTGCAGTTACTGTTATTTTCTATTGTTACTGTAACTGACAATGTTTATTGAGTCTGTTGCTTAAGCTTCAATTAGTTGTAGCTTAAGTTTGTGTGTAGTTGATCAGAATTCAATAGATGATTTTTTTTTCTCAATGTTGAGTGTGTACCAGTTTTTGTGCATTATTTTGAGTATTATGTTGATTGTTAACTTGTAATATGTTATTTTTTTTCTCAACCTGGTAGTGTTGATTCATTTTTTCTGATGTAACTTAGCCTCACTATTTAAAATTATGGAGCCTTGTTAATCCATTTGAAATATACGACTATCTGTAGTACCATCTTCACAATTAATTTTTTGGTTTAGTACCAGCAAAATCAGATAACTTCTAATTTTGAAGAAAATCAACACCATCTGACCTAACCAGCTTATTTTTTTAAGCTGTTGTTGTTTGAATTGCATGTAAATGTATTGCTTGGCCTTTATTTATTTTTATGACAACAATGCCCCTCGAAAAATATTTGAAGGAAATGCAGTTGCATAATGATAAATGTAAATAATATCCATGATAATCGAATGTTTGTACTTCTGGTTGCTGCAATTTATAAAGTTACTACTTTTATTTTAGCCGATTGAAAGCATAGAACAACCTAAGTGCTGCTTTCGCGAAATTAGTAGCACTTATTTTTTTACTTAAATGTAACATGACACAGTACTGGTTAGTTTGAATGAAGACAATGAACAACCTTAAGTGCTTATGTTAATAAATTGATAGCAGGAACTAAATTAAGTAATCATGTATGAGAAGCCAAAATGAATGTCTGACAGTGCTTTAAAACTAAATTGAAGGTAGACTTTCTACTTAAACTGAATCTATACCAGTACAACTATTATAGCCAAATAAATATACTACAAATAATAATGAAAAATTGAATCTATTATTTCAACTATTATAGCACTACTCTTTCAGTTGCACTTTCACCTATCTTTCTTTTTTTCTTGTTTTCAAGAGAATTTGGATACCGACGACGACGTCCTCGCTCACCGTCCTTTTTCCTTATGCCAGTTGGCTTTTTAGATGTTGCTTCCAAAGTGATCTTGGATGTATTATTTGTTGGTAATTGACTGCCATCTATCTGGGTACTTCCACTATCTTGGGAAGCAAGCTCCTCCACCTTAGACATGACTCCTTTTGCTATTCCAAGAACATATCTATATGCCTTGTCACTCTGTGATGATGTAGAGAAAATATCGGTGAATGTTCTCATCAAAACACTATAGCGTTTTGCCATATGAACTTCAGATTCGACCTCTGTGTCTGGAAGAGCTATATTTTTACCGGTCTTTGCATTCTTTTGCCATCTTTTTAAAAAGTATTTTTCAGGAAGTCGCTTGATATTCATAAAATCCAAAGCCTTCAGAAATTACAACATTGGATTCCCATGAACTCAAACTTACGGCAGGTGCAAGTCATGTCATCTGTTGAAAGGTCATGTCGGACAATGCGCTCCCGACATCTGTTTGTCACAATATACTCGTGCACATTCTCTATTTGGCCCTTGTCTTGTATTGATCAATCAAGAAAGTGTCCATATTGACTTTCAAACACTTTGTAGACACTTGGAGTGTACATAAGTGCAGCTTGTTTAAGCATTTCTGAGAACGGGACTTTAGGGTTGCCTTGACTCGCTCGAGAATCTGCCATTAACTCTGCATGGCGTCGATCTTCTAAAAGTCTCTCCCAATGATTAAAGAAATCCAACAGCCTCTGTCTTGGATCCAAATATTTCTTAATAACATTATTTATGCTCTCACTTCTCTGAGTTGACTTCATATCTGCACAAAAGACTTGATGACCATAAACAAGAGCCCATTTTTCTCGAATTTGAACAAATCAGCCAACCATTTGTTATTGGTTAAATCATAGTTGTTAAGCATCTCTTTCCATGCCTGCACAAACTCCTCATCCTCGCAATCATACACACAGTGACTAAAAACATTCTTGAAAGATTTAGAGCCGCCGAATACAGTACTCAAATGTTTAGCGGCATTTTGATACATGTGCCAAACACACAAACGATGAGTAGTGTCTGGCAGAACCTCCCTAATTGCTTTACTCATGGCCAAATCTTGATCAGTCAAAATTACCTAGAAGAATTTTGCAAAGTTAATTAGATTAAAAAAATGACATACATAATCACAAATTTAACCAATTTTTTTTTTATGAAAGTAATTTATAACCTCACCTTAGGAGCCTTTCCACCAGTAGCTTTCAAAAGAGCACGAAACAACCACTCAAAAGAAGGAGCTGACTCATCATAGAGTAGTGATGCACCAAATATAACGGTTTGTTTGTGGTGGTTAACACCTACAAAAATAGCAAAAGGTCTCCCATATTCATTTATTTTGTAAGTACTATCAAAACAAATGACATCACCAAAATATTCGTAGTGCAACAATGATCTTCCATCAGCCCAAAAGATGTTAGTAATCTGATCATCCTTGTCGAGTTGAATCGCATAGTAGAAAGATGGATCTTCTTTTTGACGATCTTCAAGATATTGCAACAGTGCCCCAGCATCTCCTAATGCCATAGCACGCTCCCTTTTCGTTCTCAAGTAATTTTTATAGTCATCAGGAATGAAAGTAAGATTACGTCGCCCTCCAACTTGTTTGGCCAAGAGCTCATATGTTTCTTTTGGTTTTATACCAGCAGCATCAGCCAAATCTCCCATTGCCATTTGTGCCTTGCTTATTTTTCTATGTGACCTCAACATTTTCGTTTTTGTTGGAGTTGTGGTGGTATGATTGTGGTCTGGATCAAAAGAGGTTACCTTGTAAACTCCCTTACTACAAATATTAATTTTCATATGTGCGTTACATCCAACTCTTTGCTCTGTCTGTTGAAATTTTGGTGGACATTTGGTCGGTGATCTTACTCTAGGTTTGCCTTCTCTGTTACAAGTGAAGCATTTCATAGTAGTCACATTTGACTTATTCTTCCTATCAAGATTTGTTCGCACACTAAATCCGACCTGCAAAGCATAGTCATTATAGAATAATATGCCTCTTCTACCGTTGCAAATGTCATTCCAATCATAGGTACCAAAAACTCTGATATCGCATCAGAACCAGCTTCAATATTGCTTGACAAGGTTTCTAGCAAAAAAAATTACTATCAGTACTATGTTTCATAGAGCGTATCAATATTAATGGATTTATAACATAGAGCATATCAAGATAGTACTGGAGACTAACCTTGAGAAGGGATTAATGGCGCATCAAGTTGTGGTTGAGGTAGCGGTTGAAATTCTGACTCCAAAGTGCTCATATTTATGTTGGGTGTGTCATGATAAGAGACAGTAGAAAGTAACGAATATTGTTGTGTAGGTGGTGAGAATGGTTGGTCCATCATCAGTAATTCTGCACAACAATTGTTTGATGAAATGTCAGACAAACAGTTCCAATGATTTATCAAGGTTGTGCATGATTTTGGTACAAATTTATTAAAAGAAACAATAGAAAGGGGAGATCTTAACGACCAGTAACCAGATAACTATAAGCCCATACTTCTAGAACAGATTAAACCAAACAAAATAATAATAAGAACGGGAATAAAGACCAGGAGAAATAATATTTATTTTCTAATATTTCATCAGTACTAATTTTGTTGACCTAAAGAAGAGAGAAGGGGCAGGAGAAGCGGCGGAAGAGAGGAGGCTGTTCGTTCAATTTAGGGAACCAAATAGAGGAGAATCGGGAAATTAATTTGCTTCTGTAATTGGGAGAGGAGGGAGCGAGCGTGAAGAGAAGGCAACAGCGAAGAAAGAAACCAAGATCGAAGAAGGTGAAGCGACGGAAATTGGCTGAGGAGCTCAGTTACAGTGATTAACCGAAGCGCTCCGTTAGCGAAATTAATTGATTTTTGGCACGAATTTCAATGCATAATCGAACGGTAGATCTGCCCATCGAACAAGACCTGGTCCGATGGGCATCGGAACGCCCCCGCTTCCATGAATTTGGAAAGGTTAAATGAGTACCGTACTGATTTGGAAGAATTGTGCAGATGCCTCTGAATTGGATAACTGGAATATTCAATTGTCGTATTGCATTCAATGCAACAGTACAAGTACACAATTAGGAAGATATTTTTCCTTAAATAAGCAACCAATCCCAAAATAAATTTCATTAATTGTCAATATTAGAAAATTATTATTGTCATGCATTCATACAGGGGCCACCAACTGGTCACAGATATGATGCTCCTAGCCAACTTTGAATGTTCATCCAATCTACAATGTATTCTTTTGGGTACGGTATGCCTTGTTCATACTATAGGATTCTACTTTTTGCGATGACAAACTAGCAAATTATTACATGAAACTCTGCAAAAAAAATAGCCATTTTCATGCGCCAATTGTCATTGGAAATTTGATCTCCAGGGAATTTCATCACAGTAAAGAAAAATAAAACCAATTTCAGCAACAAATTAAATGATCAGTACAGAATCATAAATTAATTTCGTTCACATCTGTACTGTTTTGTCTGTTTTGTGCTTATTCTCGCAGTTGAGTTGTAGTTAGGCTCAGTACTGTTCTACACTGATACCATTGCAAACTTTGATTGGCACAGTAATCCTAGATTAGTAATTAAATAATTGTAAATTTAAATATGCATTTTATCATTTTTGTTGTTGGTTACCCAACTAAAAGTTCCGACTATTGTTTTCATGATATTATTTCAATTTTTTTTCTCTAGTCGATTTCTTATTCAAGCTATGTACTATGCATATAAATATGCTTTACAAAATATCATATAGTTACTATAACTGCTAAAAGATTAACCTTTTTATAATTTATTGTAGTATCCTAGTGGCTCTGGCTCCTAGTGGTTTCCACCTCAGGCAGGCTGGGCCCAGTTGAACTTTTAACTCGATTGGGCCACATGGGCTTATTTAATTTGAATTTGTACTCAACAAAATGGATAACACAACCCTTCAAAAAACAATGAAGAACTCCGGACCAGTGTAAAGACCCAACTCCAATGACAGTTTTTCTATATGATATTTTCAGCGTTCTCTGCTAGTGATTATGTTATTTATTTATTTTTTTCTCAGATCAACTATAAACTGCCAGAGAACAGATCACTGACATGTTTTGGAAAAGTCAATGTGAAGCGCTCTGCATTTTAATTTTGATCATCACTGCTTAATGAAATATAGAAATAAGCAGCACTTTAATTTGTATCAACAAAAAGCTGCAGTAGTTCCATTGTCAAAGGCAGTATTTTGATTAAGTTTATTATGCTTTTAAATAGTACAAAAGAACGAAGATGTTTCTTATATATTATTCACTAGTTGATATATACTTGATGGTGAAATAAAAAAATACTTTACAGTTGTAGTAGTAAAGTGGAAGACGTTACTCCGATATAATTTGGAGCTCGTATTTCTTAGACCGCTGCCAGCTCCGATGACGACCTGATCACTCACTATTAAAAATTATATTGTTAATAGTTTTTTTCCCTTCCAGTTACTAAATTTCGCATCATTGCTAGAATGTTACAATATTTATACATTATTTTCTCACCATTACAACAATAATAATAACAACACAACAGCAATAATTAATAAACAGAATTTATCGTCAAAGCTCCAAATGTTTATCACCAAGTAGTCAAACATCCCAATACCATACGCAGTATATGGTAGTTAAAATTACAATCATCAAATCCAATTCAAAATAAAAATAATACACAAATCAAACACAAAACAAGGTTCCTTGAGTCATGAATGTCCTGGATAGTGCATTTCGAATTGCAAATTATATCGCAAGTTGCTAAGGTAGTATGAGGCCTACAGCTTAGCAAATCACATACTTTTTCCATAAATAAGCACTACAAGGAATTGAGACTCAACTTTATTTTGATCCAAACTGGAAGGAAAACACACAATGAAATATTATTCATTACATAATGACAACCTTCTAAAATAAAGTGCTCCCGACTGATTGATGCTGCATGCAATTCAATTGTGTGAAAGGCCTGCGATATGAAATTGAGCACAGATTTTTCAATCGTGGAGTTTTAAGGAAACTTGAAAAAAAAATGTAAAACAATAGTTATTTATACCAATTATTTAATGTACATCCAATAAACTAATTTCTAAGCTAGAGTATCTCTCATGTGAAGAACATATAATTAATTAATGCATGTGTGAAAAAATATAGAAGGTAAACTTCAAAGAAAAAGCATGGTGGAATTGCAACATGGTCTAATCAGTTTGAGTGTGTTCAAAATAGCAAAACAATTTAAAACTAATTTGTAGCAATATAATAGATGATATGTTAATTTAAAACTTATTCGTGGCAAAACTTATTTATTACAAACACATACAACATATAGATTTTGCAAAAAATAAATAAGTAAATCACAAAAGCAGTTATTTTGTTGTTTCACAAGCTCTTGTAATCTCATTACAGAAAATATTCATGTTAAAAAATAAATGGCAGTGGAGTAGATGTTGCGTGCAGGAACAAAAAATGAAAGGCAAGTAGTGAATAGATAAGTACAATTGTTACAATCATAAATAAGCTAACTCTAGTTCAGTTTCATAAACAAATAAAAAAATAAGAGCACGACAATCTTTTTATGTATTTCTACACATTACTAATTGTTACAAATCATCAAATTTTTCTCCAGTGACACAGACAAATTAAAAACATTATACGCACAAGTTTCAGAATGCAAAATGGAAAAAAATAATAGAAGTGGAGGCATACCTTGCAATCAAATTATTGAGTGGGATATTTGCTGCCAGCTAGAAAACACCACAGGTAAAATGAAATAGTTGGTGAATTCCTTTACCTAAACCCCCAAAATGAACAGGCATATCTTTGCAGCCCATCCACTTGAGGGAAATGAGGTGCTCCATGCCCTTTGGGACCTCCACTAGCTGTTCCAGTTCCCACAACCAAATCTCTTCAAGGCTCGCCATGGTGCCCTGCTCCATCTCCACTTGAATCAGATTAGGCATTACTCTCAACTCTAGCTTCTTCAATTTAGGAAACCACCCTTCCTGAAAAATTAGTTGTTGTCCTTCATATGCTCTTTTGAGGTTCAAGTACGTGAGGTTTCTACAATGGGAAAGAGATGGCAGAGGATCATTTTGTAGTTGAGACCATCCAAGCCATAGCGATTGGATACTATTCCCAGATATTTTGAATAAAGGCGATTCAAGCATGGTTTCTTTCAGTTTCCCATAGAGATCTAACTTTTGAAGTTGTGGGAGGTTCAGGCCTTCCAATTGGAGAATCTCTTCCTCATCACTTGCATGAATAGATAAGTTGGAAAGGAAACTCATCTTTGATAATGATTTGCATAACTCTACTGAGTGGTTTTCTTTCACATTCCATATTCGGAACCTTCTCAGTTGAGTTAAATTACCCAGTTCTCTTACTACCATAGCATCTGATTCTCATGCCTGTATAGTTTGAAGATCTTTCAGGTAAAACATGCCATTAGGTAAAGAGATTCCAGTACAAGCCCGAAATGACCTATATGTAGGATCTACCAATACCTCAGCAAATAGATGCGGCAACTTTTTTAGCTCTGCTATTCCGTCTGGTAGATTTTGTATTTGAGAAAAGATGAGATCGAGTGTTTGCAAGTTGCGAAGTTTTTTGATAGATTTTGGTAAAAATTTCACCTTTGTTTCTCTAAGACCCAAGTAGTGGAGATTGAACAAATCTTCAATTGCATTTGGAACCGTTTCAATTGGCAAGCCTTCTAAATCCAATACATTAAGATATCTTGACTTGTCAAAAATCAAGGAGAGCAGAGGAGATGAGGGCACATCATTGCTAACTGACAAAAAGGTTTTGAGTTTGGGAAGACAAACATCACGCATGACCGTCTCCCTTAGATTGATTATTGAGAGCCGACGAGTAGAACTATCAGGATTGTGTGAGTTGCTATCCTCATGCAGCAAACCAAAATTTTCTTTTCTGCATAATGAGATGGCCAACTCTCTCTTTTTTGAAAAACTTGGCAGCGGCTGCCAAGGTCTATATTATTAAAGTTAAGAACATCTTACATCACTTGTTTCCCTCTTACACCCAGAAAGATTAAAGAACTATCTAACCCACTGATAACTACGCTAGGAATAAAAATAACAACAATTTAAAACATCAAAACAATCTAGAGCAACAACAAACAACAATGGTATCCAGGTGGCTGAATGAGAGCCTTGTGTATCTCCTCAGTGGTTCTCAGAGATCCCCTATCTGTTCCGGAATTGTTCCTAGACCCCGACATCAGCAGTAGCGCACCCACAGCCTCATCTCCTCCCAGATTCTGTCGACCAGTATTTGTGGCAGTACCTGTTCTCCATCAAAAATTCTGGCATTACGTTGCTTCCAGATTGCCCAGATTGCGCTAAGTAACATGGGCATGCCCCTGGCTTTCCCCTGTGAGTCCCGCAGGTTTAAGGAAGATAGTGAACGTCGCCATGTGGTCTCTAGATCAGACCCCAACCGAATTATGGTAAAGCCAATCTTCCTGCCCAGTAGGAACCATACATGCACCGCATAGGGACATAAGAAGAAAATGTGGAAAGCTGACTCCACTGGGCAGTTATTGCACAGAACGCACGGCAAGGCGCACGTCATGTGTCTCCTCGACATCACCTCGTGCGTAAGAATCCGGTTTTTAAGAAGCAAGTACCCAAAGATTCTCACTGTTGGAGGTGTCTTAGCATTCCACACCTTTGCATGTTCGTCACGAATCAGCCCTCCCTCTGATAAAATTTTGTAAAACGACTTTGCCGTATATACCCCTCCATGTCCCCATTTCCACCCAATTTGGTCTCGGAGATGTGTGAAACTGATGCCTTGTACGTTGTCTGCGTACTCTGGTGCAATATATTGGATTATTGGCACCGCATCCCTCAAGGGGATAAATGGGTACTCCGGCCTATCCTGCACTTGGTGGTCCAATGGTAAACCACCCCAACCATCTTGCCAAAACGAAATTTCTGCTCCAGTGCCTATTTTCCAGGTTGTTGACCAGCAAAACAGTGGTCTGAGCTTGATTAGCTGGTTCCAAAAAAAGGAGCCCGTGACTACCCAAAATTTCGGGCCATTAGCATGATGACCAGTCCTTCTCAATTTGTTTACCGTTACTGTCCAGAGAGCCTCTGTCTCTGCATACAGCCGCCACCACCACCTAAGCAAAAGTGCAATATTCTGTATTCACAAGTTTGTCACTCCCATACCTCCATACATCTTTGGCTGACAAACCATCTCCCAGTTAATTAAAGATATCCCCACCTTATGTTCCACATTGTTGCCCCAAAGAAACCGTCTGCGGATTTGATCTAGCCTCTTTATAACCCAACCCGGTAGTAGAAAGCAGCACATGAAGTACACCGGTATTGATGATAATACCGACTTAACCAATTGCAGCCGACCACCCCTTGATATGAATTTTCTTTTCCACCCCTGCAGCCTCATTTCGAGCTTGTCAATTAGAGGCAAGAACAACTCCTTTGTTGGCCGTTTGACGGTAAGTGGCATCCCTAGATATGTGACGGGCAATTGCGTTTGCGGGCAACCAATGATTGCGTTTACTTTGAGTAGCCTTTCTCCTGATAGGTTGAACGGTACGAAGCAACTCTTACGGAAATTAATGTGCAAACCAGAAATTTTTGAGAATAGCCTAAGCACAACTTTGAGTGCAATGACCGACTCTAAATTTCTTGATACATTCGCGATGAGGGCTGTATCATCCGCATACTGAAGTGCGAGAACCGATTCCGGTACCCTTGCAGTAATCGATTGTGGAAGCCTCGTGTCGATCGCTTGAACCATGCGTTGTAAGACATCGGCCGCAATTATAAATAGCATCGGGGAGAGAGGGTCGCCCTGACGGAGTCCTCTTTTATGAGGAAAAAATTCAGACATGTCTCCGTTGACCACAACCCGAGATGTAGAGGTACCTAGGATGTTGGATATCCACCTAATCCATCTCTCAGGGAAACCCCGAGCTTGCATCACCTTGACCAGAAATGACCAGTGAACCGAATCAAAAGCTTTGGTGAAGTCGAGTTTCAGAAAAATCGCCTCTGCCTTTGAAACCGTAATCTCTTGTAGCAGCTCTCTTGTGGATGTGAAAGTTTCTGCTATGTGCCTTTTTTTAACAAATGCAGTTTGGTGCACCGAAATAAGCTGAGGCAGTTTAGGCCGCAATCTATTGGAGAGGACCTTGGATATTAGTTTGGGTATAAGGTTGATTATGCTTATTGGCCTAAACTCCCCCACTTCCTCTGCTTGCTCCTTTTTTGGTACGAAGATAATGTTGGCTTTGTTAATGTGCTCCAGATCCAGCTGCCCCCTAAAGAATTTTTCAAAAATTTCGGTTACCTCTTGCTTAAGCAGTGGCCAGAAGGTCTGCACAAACTCGTTTGGGAGACCGTCAGGTCCTGATGCCTTGTTTTTCGCCAATTGTCTAACTGCCCTTTCTATTTCCATCTCTGAAAACGGCACCTGAAGTTCATCTAAGCATACGGTTTGGGGGTACAACCTGGTGGGATCAAAGTTAATTGTAGTGGTTTCGGTTCCCAAGAGGAGTTGCATGTGCTGTAGGAATGCTTGAGTGATTGCTTCTTTGTCAGTAAAGGTTGCTCCTCCGTAGCGAATGTTCGATATCGCATTCTTCCGTGCCCTAGCTGATGCATAGGCATGGAAGTAGCGTGTATTTTGGTCTCCGCTTTGGAGCCAAGTCACACGTGACCGTTGCTGCCAACGAAGTTCAATTATCCGAGCTAGCTCATATGCCCGAGCCCGGATGTTTAAACGCAACTTGAATTCTCTAGCATCGAGTACCCTTTTTTCCTCTATGGTATCAAAGAAACTGATTGCTTTTCTACAGTTCTGAAGTTGCACCTCCAGCAAGGAGAACTTGTTTAGATGCCAATGGCGCAAGGCCTTGTGGACCTCATCAACTTTCCCTTGGAACCGCCTTGAGTTGCCCGGTTGCTGCTGCCGCTGCGACTGCCAAACATTATGAACTATCTGTTTTGCTTCTTCATAGCCGAACCAAAAGTTCTCTAGCCTAGGCGGTTTGCAGGACTTGTGCTGCATGTGGCATGAAAGTAAGAGCGGGACATGGTCCGAGACCAGCATCTCCAGAGCATGTAGTTTGATAATCGGGTAGGCCAAGGTCCAGTGAGGTGACAGGAATATTCGGTCTAAGCGCGAGAATACCGGCACCGGTCTCTTACTTGTCCACGTGTAAGCTCGATTCTCCAAATTCACATCCATCAAGTCAAAATCTCGTACCATGTCATTGAACGCACACATGAGCCCATAGCTTCTATAATCTGCTGACCGATCCGAGTACCATCTTACCATATTAAAATCCTCCAACAGTGTCCAAGGAGACTGGACAAGCTGCTGGACCGATCTTAGCTCCTCTATAAACTCCAATTTTTTCAACTCATCGCTTGGTCCATACGCATTGGTCACCAGGAATTGCCCCCCCGTCTCTTCTTGCCTCAATAGCACCGAAAGTGTATGTTTGGTTGCCCAGCTGTTTAGTTGTTGGTAGTTTCTCTTCCAAGCTGTTAAAATACCCCCCGAGCTGTGCACGGCACTAACCATCGCACAGTTTTTGTCAAAGAATGACGGGAGCACCCTATTCACACATCGATAGTCAAAACTATTCCATTTCAATTCTTGCATACAACATACATCGCATCTTGAGTTTTTAATCACATTCCGCACTACATCGCATTTGTTGCCATCTCCCAGCCCTCTCACATTCCAACTAAGAATTTTTATTTTTTTTGTATTCATAATTAAACTTTGAACATCAGTTACAACACTGTCTGAAGCACCCCCTACTAATCCTCTTCGGATTCCTCTTCTTCCTGATCGAAATGCACATGTGTGTTCTGCGGCTGTGTCATCATAGGTTGTCGGCAAGTTCGATCGGCATTATCTTCCTCCACCGTGACCACTACCTCCCCGGTGCTAACCCCGACCATTCTGGCAATGTCGATACATGTGTTGTAGTCAACATTGATAGTAAAAAATCCCTCTGGGTTCAGATCACATGTCATTTGTGCGTCGGCCATAGAGCTGCGGCCTCTTCCCTGATGTGAGGTACTTGGGCCGCCATCTACATATTGTGTTGGTTGAGTTGCAGTTGACTTGAATTGAATCTTCTTAGATGGGCCTGGGGAAGCCTTTTGGGCCTTGGATCTCCTTCTTTTCCTTTTAATTCTTATGGTCCTGCGCAGCCCTGCTAAAGTAGTACCTGGATTGGAGTCCGCGCTGCCTATGGACCCGTTTGGAGTATCTGTTGGTGCTGCTCCGTTTTGCGCGCCACACTCTTCCCCAAACTTTCCTTGTTGAGTAAGGCGTGTAGAACTGGAGGTTGAGTCGGTCAGAACATTCTCTTCTGGGGTTTTATCCCGTGACCCTTTACTAGTCACGCCTCCTCTAGTCCTAGGTAAAGTCCTGAGCACTGTACCAAGAGACAGTCTAGGGGGGCGACTTTTGTCTCTCCTTTCACCTAGGGATGTCTGGGACGTGGCCGTACCTGGCTGTGGCTGTCTCAACAAAAGGTGTATGGGTGCAGATTTAATAGTGGCCTCTCCAGCGGTCCCTGTTTGTTGTAACGAGTCGCTTCTCCTTTCCCTGTGACCCACCTCACTCGGGCCTGCTGAATTACCTATCCTTCCACTATGCACTTGTGTGTAGTTCAAAGGATTCATTGTGGCAGAAAGCTGTATGGCTGGAGGTTCGGCCTGATCCTGTGACCCCTGTGAGGCTGGTCCCTGTTTCCCTTTCTCTTGTGCTGAGGCTCGGCCTTGTGGCAGTGCTAGGTGTCGGACCTCCTCCGGCAACGAAAGTGGGTCTTTTCCTCGACAAATCTCCCTTAACGTTCGTCTAGTGAGCGACACTTTCTCCAGGTCTTCCTTCCTATTGTTTTCATCATCTGAATCCGGTGGCGATGGGGTGGGGGAACCCTCCGGTTGCCGCGGACCGTTGAAGATTGCTGGAGCCGGAGGAATATCGTCCTCTGAGTATAGTTGGCCCCTCTTCCATTTCATGGGGGTTATGTGCACATCATAGCTGAGCCCTCCCGAATGCATTACCGCCTCCTGTGGTACGTGCAAGAGGTCGTCGACCCCTGCCGCCACCCACCAGGAAACCCGGTGAGAGGGATGCTCTTGTTCTACAGTGCCCAGGTACACTCCAAACTTCCTCACGATGTTCATAGCCTCCTTTTCATTGTAAAGGTGAGGTGGAATGCCGTCGAGACTTAGAAGCACTTTAAACTGGGGGATCGAAATTGAAGCTCCATCTGTAGGTGACCACTGCTGAAAATTGAAACCTTCTTCCCATATTTCCAGCGGCATGGCATTGATGAAGGTATCTGGGGCTACCCCAACCGGCAATGTGATGAGGAACCGAGAATTTGTAAGGCAGCTGACTGTGATTTCATCCCTAGAAACCAAGTTGGATCGCACGGCGTAGGCCGCCACATTCTCAGGAGACAGGTCCCATTGGTACGTGCCCATATTCATCACCACCGAGTGTTGCTGCAGCACAATCAGTTGCCGAAAGTAGGCATCATCCCTATCGGCAAACACATGAATTCGTTTTGGACGCCCCACTGGCATGTCTGGTGTTAAATAGGGGAACGAGTCCGTCAGCAGTTCCTCAAACCCCGGCTCTCCTTTAGAATCGACCTTTTGAGTGGGTGTCACCTTGACGGTGTTTCTCGGTCTGGCAGCTCCTCTCTTACAATGAGCACCCACATGACCATCACGCCAGCATTTTCCACATTTTTTTGGGTTGCGACAAGTCGCCATGGTGTGCCCTACCCGGCAGCACTTGAAACAACGGCCCCGCCACTCTCCAAACTTGGTAGATGGGGGGAAGCGAAGGTGAGAGGGGCTGTGCGGTGACACATAGTAGTAGGTGCCTGGGGGTGTAGGTGGCGTGGGAGGTCGAGATGGTGCTGGAACAAATTGGTAGTGACGGGCTGGGGAAGCGGCCGGGCGTCTGGCCATGTCTGCATAGGTGGCCTGGTCTGAGATAGGCTGGAAGCCTCCCACTCCTGGAGTGTTTGCTGCTGGAGTCCTCCAGTTTGGAGGAAACCGGCGTCGCCGGTGCACCACCTACCAGTCCGCTTGTCCTTCTCCCACTTGCTCGGTGGTCATTTCTCTCCTTCGAGCTTCCTTTCCTTGCAGTCTCCTCTTCCTGTCTCTCAAAAATCTCTCTCTCAAAGCGCTCCTTCGAGCTTCCTTCCCTCCTAAAGAGTGATGTCAATGTTGCATCGATGGCCAACTCTCTCACTGTATCATGCATTTGGCACCTCTTCACCCTACCAAACTCATTTTTTTGTACCACCTGTAACATGCTGCGATGTATGAGCTCCATGAGATAGCCCTCTGCCACCTCTTCTAATGTGCTTCGTCCCTTTTGTTCTATAAAGCCTTCGGCTATCCAAAGCCTTAAAAGTTTCTTTCTTGGAAGGAGAAAATCCTCTGGAAACAAACAACAATATAGAAAGCAATTCTTGAGGTATTTTGGAAGGTTCTTGAGGCTTAGATTAAGAATATTTTTCAATGGATCCAAATTTGGATTGTTGTCTAGTTCCCAGGTTAGTTGATCATGTACATGTCTCCATTCATATTCTGTTTTCTCATAGCAAGATAATACACCACCCAACAAAACAAGTGCTAATGGCAACCCGTCACACTTCAAAACAATCTCTCTTGCCCACTTCTTCAATGGAGGTGGGCATTCATGGTTTTTTTCAGTGGGAAACGCCTTTCTACAAAACAGGTCCCATGAATCTAATTCTGCTAAAGGTTTTAGCTCTAACCTATTGCTTTCTGGAGCAAGAGATGCTACATTCGCAATTCTACTCGTAATCATAATTCGGCTTCCTTGATGGTCATTAACAAATGTATCCCTTATATCATGAAATGCTTTTATATCCCACATATCATCTAACACAATTAGATATTTTTTTTCTTTCAAGAGTTTGCTCACGATTTCTTTTAATTCTCTAAGATCCTTCTTGCTTGTGTTGATCGAACTAGTTTGCCCTTCTTTACAAATTTCGGAGATTATATTTTGGAGAAGATTATCCACGGTATAAGATTGAGAGATATTAATCCATGCATGACAATCAAAGTTAATTTTCTCTCTCTTGAAAACATTAGTAACAAGAGTTGTTTTGCCTACACCACCCATTCCCCAAATAGATATCACAGAGAGTTCTAGATTTTTAGAATTTAGCCAGCTCGTCAACTTCGCCCTGTTATTTTTTATTCCCACAATTTGATCTTCATGAATGAAATGGGCAGAGATGGCCATTTTATATGAGTATTCATTTGAGTAGTTTGAGTTTTCCCCAATACTGACATTTGTTGTCGGCACCCATCTCTCTTTCATCCTTGCAAGATTCACAAGCCTTGTTTCTGCTCCGAGCATTTGAGAGGCAACTCGTTTAAGGTCTACCAATAACTTTGGATCTTTAAAAATTTTGGTAACGTAAATGGATATTCCATCAAACTTTTGATTATTAATTAGGTATGCAAATTCAGACACGATATCTTCAATGTGATTTGCCAACTCATGTACCTCTTTTATCCAAGCTACCTGAGGTTTATTGCTCTGATCGTCCATTTCTATCCCATCAAGAAATCCTTGCATCACCCGAAGTTCACTATTAATATTGTTTATGTTTGCTTCAAGGTTTTTGTAAGTTGAGCAAAGCTTTGAAAATTTTGAGATTGCTAGCTTGACTACTTCACTAGTCAAGGTCCCCAGGACCCGGAGGGCTGCAAGAATGGCCACCTCAGCCATGCTCAATTAATCGGGTTCAATTGTACTATTATTTATTCATTCATTCGTGAGCTGTTCAAAGAAAATATACATTAAAATTAGACAATCCTATAAAAAATCTACCATTTCATTTTATAAACAATTTTAAATTTTCTCTATTATTGGCGATTGGTTTTCTATTCATTCAAAATTAATTTCTGAACCGGTTATGGTTTGTCTCAAAGGTTAGCCCATTGGCACCCGTACTGCCAACCTTATCGAAACTGGATTTGCTACGCAAGGATTAACCACTTGCTATATGATATTTGATAATAATTTAGATAAGTAAGCTTGCTAAAACTATTGTATTTAAGTTTTGTATGAAAATTATACTTTGTCAAATTTAAAATATTTTACAATCTTTTAAGAATTGGGATATATAGGTAGATAAGGTTCTATTAATAATTAACCATTCAATAACAATAATTCGTTTTCACTATAATAGTATAATAAGAAAAAGTAAAAGAATATGGGTGCTATTCGGTAAGGCTTCCTTAAGACTAAAGGAGTCTCCTTAACTTCTTTAGCTTTTTAATTCCGTCGAACACCAGTTCTTTAGTTACGGATTAAAATCAATTCTCCTTTTGTCCGGATCTTCATTTCTCTGCTCGGATCTTAAGACTTAATTCTAGTAGAGATAGCCCTAAGTAATATCTGATCATATATATAACATTTCAAAAATCAAGATGCGAACTTAGCGGATCGATGAAAGTTTTGCAATGCAATATTGTAGGACAATTTTGTAATTAAATAAAAAATGCAAAATAAGAAAAATTAAATGGAACTGCGGACTTACCTCTGGAGAAACAAAAGAACAAGCTAGTATAACAATCCCCTTCAAACTTGCGCGTCTTTTCTCGTCCTTTTCTTTCTCTATTGTTGGTTATTATTGGACAAATATCAAGAGAAATCGAAGCTTGGCATGTAGAGAGGAAAGCTCTGAGTCTGTTGTGGCGTGGTGTGAAGAGGAAAGAAAAATAAGTGAGAAGGGACGATGAATTGTGAGAGACGGAAGTTGGATTAGCAGCTGTGAAGCTCTAATTATAATTACACTATTTTTAAGGTACGTGGGTATGAAAATGTGAACTGTAAAGTAAGAAGAGTCCACATTCTCTATTACAATATTTGATGCATGAAACGAATGTTCAATACAATCTTTTAAGGTACGTGGGTGTGAAACTTATGTATTGAATTTTGTTTCAAAATTACAGTGATACTATCGCATGAGTTTGTGATGCATTCAGGTAGAAGGATGGTTGATTGGGGTGTTGGCATTGCTTGATTTAATTTTCCATTGAGTTGGTTAAAATTATAGTAGTTTATTGTGTGTAATTTACCAGTGAGGTCCGTTCGCAATGTCACCCTGTTTTAATGCACAAAAGGTGTTCGAGGAGTGATATTTTGTTTGTATCCTACTCAGGAAAGTTTAGTTCGAACTGGTGCCAACTTATCGAAGCTGGATTGTATGCAAGGATTAATTCCCACTTGCAATATGGTACTTGATAATGATTTAGATAAGAAAGCGTGCTGAAAACTAATGTATTGAATTTTGTTTGAAAATTAAAGTTTGCCAATTTTAAATATTTCTAATAGGAACAACAGAATAACTGATTCGGTTAACAATTAATGATGTTAGTTAGACTGTTGAGATGTTAGTTAGGACTTAGGATGTTGACTGTTGTGAATAAATTAAGCTGTTGACTATTGTTAAGCTGATAGTTAGCATTCTCTATAAATACCCCATTGTACTCTCTGTAATTGATAAGACAATTAAGATTAATAAAAAGAATTCTTGCTTCTTCTCTCTATTTCTACTAGGAACAACAGAATAACTGATTCGGTTAACAATTAATGATGTTAGTTAGACTGTTGAGATGTTAGTTAGGATGTTGACTGTATATAGATCATTTAAAAATTAGCCTTCGATAATATTTGATCGTATATATTATATTTCAAAAATGAAGATGCAAAGTCAAAAGTACTAGGTGTTAGAACGTTTTGCCAAGCAATATCATAGCAGAATTTTTTAATTAATTTAAAAATACAAATAAAATGGGATTACCTACAAATTACATCTGGAAAAACAAAAGAGTAATTAAGCTAGCAGCCCTTCAACCGCACAGGTCCACAGAAGCATCTTTGTGTTCGGAAAACAGAAAATCCACAGAAAAACTACTCTTTTTAGCGGGGGAGGGAAAGAACGACAGAGAAAAGGAAGGGAATTAGTATTGTAATTTTGATGAAGGGCAAAACAGTCTTTTAAATATTTTATTAATATTTATCTTTAATTCTATGAGGTCAAATGAAGAAATGGGGATATAACTAAAGTTAGAGTTACAATAGGGATATATTTAAAAAGAGAAGTTTTGATTGGAATATATACAAATTTCTCTAATATAAACAACAGAGCTAGCTTCAACAAGAGTCTGCATCGTCTGCATTAACTCAAAAGAGTATCTTTTGAGTTAATATATTTCAACCGTTTGATTTTAAACAGAGCTAATCTGACACCCGCCTATAAAGCAGAGAGTCCTTCAATAGTAGTGCAAATCTGATCGGCACAGATCTTAAAGCTGATCGGACGTTACATATGCATTAACTCAAAAGATTCTTTTTTGAGTTAATGCAGCGGATACGAATTCCTTCAACGACGGAGATGTGAGAAATAAAAGACGGAATTCCTGTGACCGGATGTGACATTTTTACATCCCTAGTACATGCTTCATGGCCATCACTTTCTAAGAATCCTAATGGAAGGACAGCCAAGGTCTGCTACTTATGAAATCTATGTCGAAATCATTGTTTTTAACAAATTAAATATAACATGCAATAGTATATTTAATTAACAAATATGTATGACCTATAAATTTGAAGTTATTATATTACTAACGAGTTTGTTGCTTCATTCAACAATTTGATATCCGATTTAATATTTTAACTAGTTCTGTGTAATATATATTTAATGAGCTATTATTATAAATCGAGAAGTTCAAGATTGAAATGTGAGCGCACATACCTCATGAGCTGGAGACGGTCACACTAGTCATTGTCCGATTTTGCATTTAAGTTTTCTTAAAATACCCTGAAAGAATTTATGCAAATAATCAACTAATTAATCTTGATTAAAACCAGATATGCATTGTATATGGGCTTCTGATTGCTGCATAAATGCTACTTGAATTCTCAATTATAATTCAATAAATGTTACCTCTATATACTACTTAAATTGCAAACGGGTAAGTTTGAGCCAACTGACTCAAACTCTAGTTCGATTTAATTATAAGCCGAATCATATGAATCGAGGTCGAGCAAAATATATCAATCGAACTATCGTATTCAAGCTAATTCAAACTCCAAATGATATATCATAAGCTCTACAAAATATCAAATATTAATTACAACTTTTTATATTCATTATCAAATATCTCAATTACTAATATGTAAAACAATTAATGTTATTTTTTTCTTATATTTTATAATAAGATTTTGAAATTTTACATTGTTACATTAAAAAAGTACATTATGTAATATTAATGACAAGTTTTGTCAATCTCAAGCAAGCCATAAATTACACATGTTATATATATAACTTGTAGCGTAACTTGAAACATATATATGATTATTAGTTTCTCTCACAAATTGAAGTAAAAGTTTATTTCAAATAATATGTATACATTTTTCTTAGAGTAAATTAGCTAAAATTAAATCCAAAATATAAACAATACCTATAAAATTAAATCAATTAACTTAGTGGATTGATTATTTAAAAATAAAGTGGGGGGCGGGGGGACAATTACCAATCAATATGTAGGGGAATAAGGAGTATGCTTGCAGCTAACCCATTGCACGCCGTGTTGTGCATCCGTTGTTCCTTTTTCCTTTTCTTCTGGCTTAGTACATGAAGAGAGCAACAAAAACCAGAGGTGTAGATAAGAAAACTCCAAGATTTGGGATTTGATAGGGCAGTTGTGTTGAACAGTAAATGAAAGCCAATAAAGGAGATCTAAAGAGGAAATGCAAGAAGGTGGATTGGTCTGAACACAAAGCTCTGACTTTTTAAGACGTGGGACGCATGTTTTGTTTTATTATAGTTTTTCATTTTTTTTTTGTTGTAAACTTCTTTGCAAACTCTTAATTTGGACCATTTTGCCCCTAACTCCCCAAAAAATCCTTTCCGAGACTGTCCAAATTTTATTGCTTACGCGCATAGATGCAAGAGCAGCTCTATCTCCTCTATTCTGATCAGTATGACCAAAGGAAATGAACCAATTCCAAGAAAAATTGTAATTCATGCAGTGTTCACTACATTGGTACATGGTAGTTTATAAAATTCATTCACTACATTGGTACTATCGCATGAGTTTGTGATGCAATCAGGTGTTGGTACTGTTGCTTGATTTAATTTTCCATCAAGTTGCTTATAATTATTGTAGTTTATGGTGTGTAATTTACTGGCAAGGTTAGCTCGCAATGTCACCCTGTTTATATGCTTATCAAGTTGCTTAATTGCATCTTCTCTAGTAACACTTGCTTGATTTTGTTTTTCCTTTTATTATTTTTTAAGAACACTTGATGTTAGTATAGTAAGTCAAGATGCTCTCCTCTAATTTTTGTTTTGACTTTTGAGAGTTGATAACAATGTTCATGGACATCACGTCGTCTGTCATTTTCAGTCCATGACGTGTCTTCGTATAAATCTTGTACAAATGTAAATTTAAATTTGAGTTCATACTTAATACTTCCATTTGTAATAAAAAATTTCTGAGCGAAAAAATTATTTTTCTTCATGTTTCCTCCTATTTTCGATATTTTCTCATGTAGTGATCTACATAAGATATTATTTGAAGCACTTAGCAAGATCAAACAAAAATTCTCTGAACCTGGTTTCTTCAGATGACAATTAATCAAGCCTCGAGCCCACTCATTCTCATTTTGTCTTATTTGATTCGGTAGTTCGTCCGACCGACCCAAGATATTTACAAGACAGGTGCGATTTAGCCGGTTGACATGCAGAGCAACGTCCGATTTTTGGATCAAGTCCACCTTCATGCTCATGACAATCTAATATATATTTGAGGAGGGATCCACTTATATTTTTTTTGTGACACCGGATTACACTTTATATTTTCAAAGTTCAAATAATCGATCCAAACCGTTCAACATGATGGATATATTAAAATGTGCTTGCAGATTAAATTTTATATTTTTTGAATTTTTTTACTATTTATTAAGATGGGTACAAAAATACTATTTTTTACTATTTATTAAAACATCAATTTTGTAAAATACTTAATAAATAGTAAAACAATTCAAAACAATGTAAAATTTGATCTGCAAGCACATTTTAATATATACATCATGTTGAACGGTTTAAATTAACTGTTTGGACTTTAAAAATGTAGGATATAATCTGATATCAACAAAAAAGGGTGTAAGTGGATCCCTCTTCTATATATATTTAAAAATTCTTTAGGAATCATTCTGAAAAAAAAAATTGGTATGACAAATTAAGTTTGTTCCAACCTATTTTATTCTAACATAAATGAAAAAAAAGATAGAAACCTAGGGATACATATGGCACATTTAATTCGTTTTACACTAAATGCGACAAGTTCGATCTGTGTTTGAGCATCCGATGTGCTGAAATGGAGACGATCGAGGACAGAGTTTTAGCAGCATCGAGTAAAAAAATCTGAAAACATTATTACTCTAGGGCAATGGAAACTTTATTAAACTGAGGAATCTAATATTTCTAATTTCTATGGATTCTAAATAAATATAATTAATTAGTAAAATACATAGGACTCGCAGCAGAATGCGGACTGATCGAGGCACTAATATTTGCAAATATTTCGACTAATAATTAATCTGAGACTTTGACCCCAAAAAAAAAAAAAAACTTGTTTGCCACTACCAAGTCCTTTTCAAATAAAAAAAGACAAATAAAATCAGAAAATTATAATAGTAATAAAATTAGAAAATATAATTAAAAATAAAAATCCGTCCAATATGAGTGTGTCCAAACTCTCATGGAAAGAAAATAAATAGTTGAAAAATTACTAGCGAAAACAGAAACATAATAGATACGATTCATAATTTTAAAAAATTAATTGAAAATTTCTATCGAAAATAAGAAAATAAAATTAGATACTGATATATAAAATTATTGAATGATGGAGTCAGATGATTGGATCTTCAATTTAACAAATCTAATTAACCCCATATAATAATTTTAATAGTTGTTATTGGACATGCGATGGATACACTTTTATGCATAATATTTTAATATATAAGTATATACGGACTCCTTATCATTCGACAGAAATTGTGTAGAAGAATTGAAAATTAAGATGCGTATCTTAAATATTGTAATTATTATAATACCAATGTATAAGTAGACAATGGTATTGACAAGCCGATATTAAGTTAAAATTTTCATGTGTGTTTTCTCTGCTGGATGACCGTGTCATTGCATGAAGCTCAGGCATATAGACATCATTCAATATACAAATATTACTGGGTCACAAAAATTAGGTTGGCACAATAATCTTGATTGTAGTCCCGTACTGTTTCCAAGTGGTTTCCACCTTAATCTGGCTGGGCCGAGTTGAACATTGACTCAATTGGGCCACATTGGCTTATTTAATTGAAATTTGTACTCAACAACAAAATGGATAACACAACCGTTCAGAAACAATGAAGAATTTAGGACCAATGTAAAGACCTGATATTTTCAGCTCTTTCTGCTTGTGATTTTATTTTATTTTTATTTTTTCAGGAACTGTAAACTACCTGAGAACAGATCAATGACATGTTTTGGGAAAATCAACTTGAAGCATTCTGCATTTCATTTTGAATCTTTGATCATCACTAAATAATGAATTGCAGAAATCAACTCTAATTTTGTCAACAAAGCTGCAGTAGTGCCATTGTCAACTAAGTATTTTGGCAAATATTATTATGCTTTTAAATAGAACAAAATAATGATTAATGAAGATGTTTTATTTTATTTTGTTAATTAGTTTATAGTTGATAGTTAAAGAAGAAGAAGAGACAATACTTCCTCTTCAAAAGTCAAAAACTATATATAAGGAAAATATGACGTCATATTTTATCATGTTGCACTACTGGGCCAAACAAATTAGAAACTCTCACAATTTATTAATTATATAGAGTGAAGGTAATGGCAATATTTTCTATTTGAATTCCAGGAAAGAATTTTCAAATTAATATAGGTAATCTCATGGACAGTTGTAAAATGGAAGAATTAAGTTATTCCTATGTAATTTGGAGATCCTATTTCCCATGCATATGGAATACAGTCCAGTGAGTGGAAGTACTGTTAAATTTTATGTCAGGCAAACAATATTCCAATTCTGATAGGGTAAACCAGACTACAATCATGCAAATTTCAAATCCTAGTAAGGAGGAACATAATGTGTTTTTATTTCTTAAACTCTGATTTTTTATAAAATAATGTAGGCCTCAACGTTAGGGGTTTATTTGCATGAATCACTATATTATGTAGTTCACTGCAATTTAGTTTCCCTTCCAGCTAGCTATCAATTCCTCATCACAGTTTACTGCAATTTAAGGGTTTGCAAGTACATATTCATATGGAGATCATGTTGAACGGTTCGGATCGACCGTTAGGATTTTGAAAACTCAAAAAGTGAGCAGTAGCACGGAGGGGCCCTTATATATGCGTAGCATATTAGCCAGATTCATATATATATATATATATATATATATATATATATATATATATATATATATATATATATATATATATATATATATATAGAGGAGGGTTCCAATGCCTCTATTTTTCATGCCTCCACCATGCCTCCATTTTTAAAACTTTAATAACTCAAAATTTAAAACTTAAAAGTCAAAATAAAACCGTTGGATATGATCTACATCATTTTATCTATGTGCTCATAAAAAATTATGATATTTCAATTTTGATTTTATGTGAATCAATAAGTTCAAAAATCAACGTCTAGAAATTATCCACATTAGTACATTTTTTACAAGCTCTTGATGACAACCAAAACAAAATTGAAATGTTATAATTTTTTACACGTGTATAGATATAATGATGTAGATCATATCCAACGGTTTTATTTTGACTTTTAAGTTTTAAATTTTGAGTTATTAAAGTTTTAAAAATGGAGGCATGGTGGAGGCATGAAAAAATAGAGGCATTGGAACCCTCCTCATATATATATATATAGATATATATATATATATATATATAGAGTGAGCCTATGGTGCTATGCATAGCACGGATGGGGTCCGTGCTACGGCCAAAAATTTGACTTTTTAAAATCCTAATGGTCGATCCAACCGTTCAATGTGATAACCATATGAATATGTACTTGCAAACTAAATTTTATATTTTTTCGAATTTTTTTACTATTTTTTTAGATATGTAGAATTTTGATGGTCCAGAATTTTCAGAAAACACTGATTTTTCTACCTATCTAAAAAAATAGTAAAAAAATTCGAAAAAATATAAAATTTAGTTTGCAAGTACATATTCATATGGTTATCACATTGAACGGTTGGATCGACCATTAGAATTTTAAAAAGTCATATTTTTGACCGTAGCACGGACCCCATCCGTGCTATGCATAGCACCATAGCCTCACTCAAATAGATATTAATTCGTACTCCTTAGCATTACTAAAAAGAAAAAAAAATGATGAATGATTATTTTTTAGGATAATGTACTGAAATCATCACCAAAAGTTTATAAATGTTTGGGATACAACTACATTAAAGCTGTACAATAGCATGCATACATAGTATATGTGAACGGTCTGTTAAACTTGCAAATATCAATATCAAAGTCCAAATAATAATACACAAAGCAAATAAAAATTACAAGCTTGTTACCAGCCATTTAACCCTTCATCCCAATCTGAAGAAGTTAAATAGAACTAGGCAACAACATTAATTAAAGTTCTGTAGGCGTAACACTCTTTCATGCAAATTTTAAACCTTGGTAAGAGGGCAAACATATTTTGTTATTTCTCAGACTCTGAGGCAATATTTGCAAGAATTATATTGTTATGAAGTTTAATAGTTTTTCCCCTTCCAGTCAATAAATTCCTCATTGCAGCGAGAAAGTTACAATATTTATACATTCTTTCTTCACCATTACAACAACAACACAATAATAATAATAATAATAATAATAATAATAATAATAATAATAATAATAATAATAATAACAATAACAATAATAATATTGATACGAGAAATGATTATTTATAAGGTCACTGAACTGAATTTATAGTCAAAGTTCCAAATGTTTATCACCAAGTAGTAAAGCATCCCAATAGCACACGTAGACCATGCATGGTAGTTAAATTTACAATCATCAAATCCAATTCCAAATAAAAATAGTACACAAAGGAAACACAAAACAAGGTTCCTTGAGTCATGAATGTCTAGGATAGTGCGCTTAGAATTGCAAATTATATCGCAAGTTGCTAAGGTAGTATGAGGCCTACAGCTTAGCAAATCACATACTTTTGCCATAAATAAGCACTACAAGGAACAGAGACTCAACTTTATTTTGATCCAAATTAACTGGAAGAAAAAACACACAACCAAAAGATTATTCATTACATAATAGCAACCTTCTAAAATAAAGTGCTCCGGGCTGATTGATGCTGCATGCAATTCAACTGTGTGAAAGGCCTGTGATATGAAATTGAGCACAGATTTTTCGATCGAGGAGTTTTAAGGAAACTTGAAAAAGAAAATGTAAACAGTAGTTATTTATACCAATTATTTTATATACATCCAAAAAAAATGTAAAACAGGAGTTTTTAGTATCTCTCATGTAAAGAACATATAATTAATTAATGCATAGGTGGAAAAATATAGAAGGTAAACTTCAATGAAAAAGCATTGTGGAATTGTAACATGGTCTAATCAGTTTCAGTGTATTCAAAATATCAAAACAATTTAAAACTAATTTGTAGCAATATAATAGATGATATGTTAATTTAAAACTTATTCGTGGCAAAACTTATTTATTACAAAAACGTACAACATATAAATTTTGCAAAAAAAATAAATAAATAACAAAAGCAGTTATTTGTTGTTTCACAAGCTCTTGTAATCTCATTACATAAAATATTCATGATAAAAAATAAATGGCAGTGGAGTAGATGTTGCGTGCAGGAACAAAAAATGAAATGCAAATAGTGAATATATATATAAGTACAATTGTTACAATCATAAAGAAGCTAACTCTAGTTCAGTTTCATAAACAAATAAAAAAATAAGAGCACAACAATCTTTTATGTATTTCTACACATTACTAATTGTTACAAATCCTCAAATTTTTCTCCAGTGACACGGACAATTTAAAACAATTATACGCACAAGTTCCAGAATGCAAAATGGAAAAAAAATAATAGAAGTGGAGGGCATACCTTGCAATCAAATTATTGAGTGGGATATTAGCTGCCAGCTACAAAACACGATAGGTGAAATGAAATAGTTGGTGAGTTCCATTAGCCAAACCCCCAAAATGAACCGGCATATCTCTGCAATCCATCCACTTGAGGGAAACGAGGTGCTCGATGCCCTTTGGGACCTCCACTACCTGTTCCAACTCCCACAACAAAAGCTCTTCAAGGCTCGCCATGGTGCCCTGCTCCATCTCCACTTGAATCAGATTAGGTATTTGAAACAATCCCAGTATCTTCAATTGAGGAAACCACCCTGCCTGAAATATTAGTTTTTTTCCTTTATATGCTCTTTGGAGGATCAAGAACGTGAGGTTTTTGCAATGGGAAAGAAATGGCAGATGATCATTTTGGAGTTGAGACCATCCGAGCAGTAGCGCTTGGATACTATCCCCATTAATTTTGAATAAAGGGGATTCAAACACGGTTTCTTTTAATTGCCCTCTTAGTTCTAACTTCTGAAGTTGTGGGAGGTTCAGGCCTTCCAATTGGAGAATCTCATTCTCATCGCTTGCATTAATAGATAAGGAGGAGAGGAAACTCATCTTTGATAATGATTTGCATAACTCTACTGATTGGTTTCCTTTCACATTCCATATTCGAAAGCTTCTCAGTTGAGTTAAATTACCTAGTTCTCTTACTACCATAGCATTTGATTCTAATGCCTGTATAGTCTGGAGATCTTTCAGGTAAAATATGCCCATAGGTAAAGAGATTCCAGTACAATACCGAAATGACATATATGTTGAATCTACCACAACCTCAACAAATAGATGCCGTAACCTTTTTAACTCTGATATATCATCTGGTAGGTTTTGTATTTTGGAAAGTGCGAGATCAAGTGTTTGCAAGTTGCGAAGTTTTTTGATAGATTTTGGTAAAAATTTCACCTTTGTTTTTCTCAGACCCAAGTAGTGGAGATTGAACAAATCCCCAATAGAATTTGGAACAGTTTCTATTGGCAAGCCTTCTAAATCCAAAACAGTAAGATACCTTGACTTGTCAAAAATGATGGATAGCAAAGGAGATGAGGGCACATCATTGTTAACTGACAAAAAGGTTTTGAGTTTGGGAAGACAAACATCATGCATGACCGTTTCCCTTAGATTGATTATTGAGAGCCGACGAGTAGAACTATCAGGATTTTCTGAGTTGTTATCCTCATGCAACAATCCAAAATTTTCTTTTCTGCATAACAAGATGGCCAACTCTCTCACTGTATCATGCATTTGGCACCTCTTCACCCGACCAAACTCATTTTTTTCAACCACCTGTAACATGCTGCGATGTATGAGCTCCATGAGATAACCCTCTGCCACCTCTTCTAATGTGCTTCTTCCCTTTTGTTCTATAAAGCCTTCGGCTATCCAAAGCCTTAACAGTTTCTTTCTTGGAAGGAGAAAATCCTCTGGAAACAAACTACAATATAGAAAGCAATTCTTGAGGTACCTTGGAAGGTACTTGAAGCTTAGATTAAGAATATTTTTCAATGGATCCAAGTTTGGGTTGTTGTCTAGCTCCCAGCTAAGTTCATCAAATAACTGTTTCCATTTGGATTCTGTCTTCTCAATCAAGGACAACATAACACCTATGGAAACAATAGCCAGCGGCAATCCATCACATTTTGAAGCAATCTTTCTTGCCCACTTTTCAATTGGAGGAGGACATGTGTGGCTTTTTTCATGAGGAAAAGCCTTTGTACAAAACAAGGACCATGAATATGTTTCTGACAAAGGTTTTAGTTCTAGTCTATTGTTTTCTGGAGCAAGATTAGCTACCTCAGCCATTCTGCTAGTAATCACTATTTTGCTTCCCCGATGATTATCAACAAGTGTGTCCCTTATATCAAGGAATGCTTTTGGATCCCACATATCATCTAAGACAATCAGATATTTCTTTTCTTCCAAGAGATTTTGTAATGTATTTTTCAATCTCCAAATATCCATGTTGGTTGCATCAATTGTAACACCCTTCTCATCCCTACATATTTCAGAGATTATATTCCGTAGAATATTTTCAGTGGTATATGATTGAGATATAGAAACCCATGCATGACGATCAAAGTTTTTTCTTTCTCTCTTGAAAACATTGGTAACCAATGTAGTTTTCCCTACACCACCCATTCCCCAAACGGATACAACACAGAGTTGCGGCTCCCCAAATTTTAGCCACTTCGTTAATTTCACCTTATCTTCTGTGATGCCCACAAGATGATCTTCATCCACCAAATGCGCAGAGACAGCCACATTGTGTGAGTACTTGTTTGAGAAGTTAGAGTTCTTTTCATTTTTTATTTCTATGGTTGGCAACCATCGTTCTTTAATCCTTACAAGATTCTTAAGCCTTTCCTCTGCTTCAAGCAGTTCAGAGGCAATTCGTTTAAGAGCTATCAATATCTTTGGCTCTTTAAAAAGGTTTTCCACATAAAATGTTATTCCACCAAACTTCTGATTGTTGAATTAATAAACTTAATTTAGTATTTTGTGGAGTATTCTAGAAAGTTAGAGAAATATCAAAGTCTAGAGTTCAAATCCAAATTGTCTTCTAATATGTAATAGTCTTTAGAATTCATGAATGTTCATGAGAAATATCTAGAAAGTAGATAAGGATAGGAGTAGAGATATCTAGATATTTTGTATGAGGTGTAATAGACCTAGAATGTTCTTTGGAGTAATATAAAAAAATAGATGTATGAGCTTTTGTAGGATGAATGCACGGGTAAAATATATCCAAGCTTTGTAATAGAAGAATATAGCCTCTTGTACTCTAGCTTTTGTTATAAGAAAATAGAGTTTGAAGTTTGTGTTCTCTCCACCAAAATTATAATTTTGATCTAACAAAGTGGTATCAGAGCCATGGCAAGTTCCTCCGTGACATCACTTGGACAAGTTTCATTACCGCGCCTTACAAAGACAAACTATGAGAATTGGAGTATACAAATGAAGGCTTTACTCGGTGCGCAAGATGCATGGGAAGTAGTCGAAGTCGGCTATGATGATCCGGGTACGACAGCCCCATGCCGGCAAATCAATTGAAGCTTCTCAAAGAAACCAGAATGAAAGATAAAACCGCACTCTATCTTCTTTTTCAAGCGGTTGATGAATCTGGTTTTGAAAAGATTGCCGGTGCGACAAAATCAAAGGAGGCGTGGGAAATTTTAGAGAAGGCATACAAAGGTGCCGACCGAGTAAAACAAGTTCGGTTACAAACTCTTCGTGGCGAACTCGAGGCGATGAAAATGAAAGAATCTGAAGGTGTATCTGACTATATAACTAGGGTACAAAGCGTTGTTAATCAACTAAAACGAAATGGCGAGACTCTAACCGATGCACGAGTGGTGGAGAAAATATTACGGACTTTGACTGATGACTTTGAGAATGTGGTGTGTGCGATTGAAGAGTCAAAAAACTTACAAGAAATGACCATCGACGACCTCTCAAGCTCCTTGGTGGCTCATGAGCAAAGGAAAAAGAAGAAGAAGCAAGAATTGCTAGAAGAAGCGTTGCAAGCAAAAGCAACATTAAAAGAAGACAAACCGGGCAGCGGTGAACGAGGTCGAGGTCGAGGTCGTGGCTTCCGTGGAGGTCGCGGTTATGGTCGCGGTAGAGGCCGCGGTCGAGGTCAAGGTGAAAATGAAGAAAAAGAAGAGAGGTTCTTCAACTACTCGCGTGGAGGAGGACGCGGTCGTGGTAGAGGCGGCCGGTCAAGTAAGGCACACATCCAATGTTATAATTGCAAGAAGTATGGTCATTATGCATCGGAGTGTTATCACAATGAGAAAAAGGTGGAGGAAAATGCAAATCTGGCTACCAAACAAGAAGCCAATGATAGTGGTATAGTGTTATTGGTGAATAAGGAAGATAGTCCCGACAATGAAAACGTGTGGTATCTCGACACGGGTGCAAGCAACCACATGTGCGGTTACAAACATATGTTTAACAAAGTTGAGGAGATATCAAATGGTCATGTCTCATTTGGAGATGCTTCTAAGGTACGGGTAGAAGGTCAAGGAGATATTTTAATTCAATTGAAGGATGGGACTCAAAAATTTATCTCAAATGTTTATTATGTCCCGGAAATGAAAACTAATATTTTGAGTTTGGGGCAATTAATGGAATTGGGTTATTCAATTTACATGAAAGGAAATACTCTTAATTTGAGAGACCAAAATAATCAGTTGTTAGCACAAGTTGAGATGACCAAAAATAGGATGTACAAGTTGAATTTGATTAATACACGAGCAAAGTGTTTGAAAGCATGTGTAGAAGATAAAACATGGCTATGGCATTTGAGGTTTGGGCATGTGAACTTTGGAGGTTTGAAAGAAATGGCAAGCAAGAATATGGTATTTGGATTACCATCAATCAATATTCCCGACAAGATGTGTGAGGGGTGTATACTCGGGAAACATGCAAGAAGTAGCTTTCCGAAAAAGGCGGAATATCGAGCAAAGAAGCCTCTTGAGTTGGTGCATACCGACATATGTGGTCCGATCAACCCAAGCTCCTTTGGTGGAAACCGGTATTTCATAACCTTTATTGATGATTTTTCTAGAAAAACATGGGTTTATTTTATGAAAGAGAAGTCAGAAGCTTTAGCCATTTTTAAGAAATTTACATTTTTTGTTGAAAAGCAAAGTGGCTATTTTATTAAGGCTTTGAGATCGGATCGAGGCGGTGAATTTACTTCAGCCGCATTTAACTCTTTTTGTGAGTCACACGGTATTCGGCGTTTCTTGACGGCACCATACACACCCCAACAAAATGGAGTCGCGGAGCGTAAGAATCGGACTATTCTTGACATGGTCCGAAGCATGCTCAAGAGTAAGAACATGCCAAAAGAATTTTGGGCGGAGGCGGTGAATTGTGCTGTTTATTTGCTAAATCGGTGCAAGACAACAAGCTTGGAGAACATAACACCGCAAGAGGCATGGAGTGGTTTAAAACCAACGGTAGCACATCTAAAAGTATTCGGTAGCATTGCATATGCTCATGTACCGGATCAAAAGCGTGTGAAATTGGATGACAAGAGTTTGAAGTTGATTTTTGTTGGGTATGATGAGAGATCTAAAGCATATAAACTTTATGATCCAACTAACAAGAAGATGTGTATTAGTCGTGATGTGCAGATAAATGAAGAAGCCATGTGGGATTGGAATTCAATGGTGGAAGTTTCTCATGAGGCGACGAAATATGAGAAACAAATGCCGAAACACATGCCACTTACAACAACAATATCAGATGCACCCTCATCGGATGACGAGATGAGAACCTCGAAAACAAGAAGCATAAGGGACTTATACGAGACAACAAGTGAGTTGCATTTGGTGTGTCTCCTAGCTCAAGGTGACAATATTTCTTTTGAAGAGGCAATTGCAGATAACAAGTGGCAAGCCACTATGGATGACGAGATGCATGCAATCGAGAAAAATGACACGTGGGAACTAAGTTCACTTCCTGAAGGTCATAAGCCAATTGGTGTGAAATGGGTGTACAAGAATAAAATGAATCCGCAAGGTGAAATAGAGAAATACAAAGCAAGATTGGTGGCAAAAGGCTACAAGCAAAAGGCCGGTATCGACTATGAAGAGGTGTTTGCGCCGGTAGCTCGAATGGAGACAATTCGACTATTAATTTCAATTGCCGCACAATCTAAATGGCCTATCTTTCAAATGGATGTCAAGTCGGCATTTCTCAATGGCATCTTAGAAGAGGAGGTATATGTTGAGCAACCCCCCGGGTATATCAAAGAAGGTCATGAAGGTAAAGTTTTAAAATTAAAGAAGGCGTTATATGGTTTGAAACAAGCTCCTAGAGCTTGGAATACCCGAATTGATCAATATTTTAAATCACACGGTTTTGTGCAATGCCCATATGAACATGCACTTTATGTGAAGATTGAGAATGGAGATATGTTGATTATAGCTTTATATGTTGATGATTTAATTTTTATGGGCAATAGTGGAAAAATGATTGATGAGTTTAAAGAGGTCATGATGCGGGATTTCGAAATGACTGATTTGGGACTTATGTCCTATTTTCTTGGTCTCGAGATAAAACAAGGAAATGAAGGAATTTTTGTTTCACAAGAGACTTATGCAAAAGAAGTTTTGAAAAGGTTTAAGATGAAAGATTGCAAGCCGGTAAGCACACCGGTTGATTGTGGTGTGAAGTTGTCTCGGCATGACAAAGGAAAGGTGATTGATGTAACCTTATACAAGAGCCTTGTTGGTAGTTTGAGATATTTGACATGTACAAGGCCGGACATTTTATATGTTGTTGCGCTTGTAAGCCGGTACATGGAGGAGCCGAGATCAACACATTGGAAAGCCATCAAACGGATTCTCCGTTACATTCGAGGTACTCTATCTCTTGGTTTATTTTTTCACTCATCCACTAATAATTTTGGAGTTTTTGGTTATTCGGATAGTGATTGGGGTGGAGACACGGATGATAGAAAGAGCACCTCGGGATTTGCATTTTACATGGGAGATACGGCTTTCACGTGGCTTTCAAAGAAGCAACCAATTGTAACACTTTCGACGTGTGAAGCAGAATATGTGGCAGCAGCGACGTGTGTGTGTCATGCAATTTGGTTAAGGAGATTACTCAAAGAGATTAATTTTTCTCAAGATGAGGCTATACCAATTTATTTGGATAGCAAGTCGGCAATTGAATTGGCGAAAAATCCGGTTCACCATGAAAGAAGCAAACATATCGATGTGAGATTTCATTTTATCCGGGAGCATGTGAAGGAGAAAAATATCGAATTGATACATGTGAACAGTGAAGATCAAGTTGCCGATATTTTTACGAAACCATTGCCAATCAAGTCGTTTGAGAAATTGAGAAATCTTCTTGGCATGAAAGATGGAAAAGAAATTAAGTTTAAGAGGGGGTGTTGAATTAATAAACTTAATTTAGTATTTTGTGGAGTATTCTAGAAAGTTAGAGAAATATCAAAGTCTAGAGTTCAAATCCAAATTGTCTTCTAATATGTAATAGTCTTTAGAATTCATGAATGTTCATGAGAAATATCTAGAAAGTAGATAAGGATAGGAGTAGAGATATCTAGATATTTTGTATGAGGTGTAATAGACCTAGAATGTTCTTTGGAGTAATATAAAAAAAATAGATGTATGAGCTTTTGTAGGATGAATGCACGTGTAAAATATATCCAAGCTTTGTAATAGAAGAATATAGCCTCTTGTACTCTAGCTTTTGTTATAAGAAAATAGAGTTTGAAGTTTGTGTTCTCTCCACCAAAATTATAATTTTGATCTAACACTGATTACCAATTAGGTATGCAAATTCAACCACGATATCTTCAATATGATTTGCTAACTTCTGTACCTCTTTTATCCAAGCTACTTGAGATTCATTGCTTGGGTGGTCTGTTTCTATATCATTAAGAAATCCTTGGATCACTTGAAGTTCAGTACTAATGTTGTTCATGTTTACTTTGAGGTTTGCGTAAATTGAGCGAAGCTTTGAAATTTTTGAGGTTGCTAGGCTCGTTACTTCTTTAGCCAAGGCTGCTCCAAGCACCTTGAGGGCTGCAAGAATCGCCGTCTCAGCCATGCTCAGTTAATCGGCTTCAACTGTACTTCTTATTTATTCATTCATTCAAGAGCTGTTCAAAGCAAACTTCAAGATTAGGCTATCTTATAAAATATTCAATTTTATATAAATACTTTATACAATTTCTTTATATATATATATATATATATATATATATATATATATATAGAGTAAACGGGGTGGTTTACTTTGCAAAGCACCGTAGCCTTACTCTATATATATATAGTGGCTAATATCAAAACGTTTGCACCAAGGCCCTCGTGCAACCAATTTGTTTTCGGATTTTCTAAGTCCAAACAGTCGATCCAAACCGTTAGATGTTCAATCTATATTAAAATCTGCTTGGAGACCAAATTTTACATTTTTTGGAATTTTTTTACTATTTATTAAGCCATTTTGAAAATTGTTTATCCGGGTGAACAGTAAAAACAGTGCAACCAAATTCTGGACCATGTGATCAGCAATTTTTAAAGTGGCTTAATAAATAGTAAACAAATTCCAAAAAATGTAAATTTTGGTCTCCAAGCAGATTTTAATATAGATTGAACATCTAACTATTTGGATCGACTGTTTGGACTTTGAAAATCCGAAAACGACTTGGTTGCACGAGAGTCTTGGTGCAAACGTTTTAATATTAGCCACTCTCTCTCTCTCTCTCTCTCTCTATATATATATATATATTTTTTTTTTTTTTTTTTTCAATTTTCTCAATTTTCATAATTGTTATGCCATTCTTTAAAAACTAATTATTAATTATTCTAGGTATTAAGATAAATATTGTTGGTATTTCGGTTATGGAACAAATTGGTGATGTGTTTCCTAGACACTTGTGATTTGGATTGATCTTAGATCAGTTAGATCGATATAGACTTGAAACAATGAAACAGATGGTGTTACGATTAATGGAGACTAAGACTATGGGTTGTGGTTTAACCTCTATGCTTCGGTCAGGAATTGCGGTACGGATTTTCTGAACAAATTAAAGAATTGCGGTATATATATCATGTTCCGTTCATGATTTCTTTCAAATATACAAAAAAACCTAAATGTACATACATTAGAATTATCCATAATAATAAATTCGGATAGTTTCATACCTCCATGCATGCAGTTGGCATCCCATGGAAGTTTTCATCCAAAACTTTTTACCTTTCAGAAAAATTATCCATTTGCGACCTATGTGTCAGTTTTACTTGGCAAGTTAAATATACGAACTCTCATTAGACATAGTCTAAATATATTGTAGGACTAGGGTGTTCTTAAGCTCACCAAGTCCCTTTGTGAGCTTAACTCAAAAACCCATTGAATTGGTTCCAAGCGACGCATTAAAACTATTGAAACCGATCTACTTCATGAGTGATGAGTTTAAATTTTAAGTTTTTAAATTTTCGAACTAATTTAATATAAAGTCAAGCAGTAAAAAAATAATGACATATGAACACATTAAAATTAACTTATAAACCATCTTTTTTAACCGTTTGACTTTATACTAAATTAGTTAGAAAATTTATAAATTTGACTTGTAAATGCATCACTCGTGAAGTAGATCGGTTTCAACGGTTTGGATGCATTGTTTGAAGCCAATTCAATAGATTTTTGAATTAAGCTCATAAAGAGACTTGGTGAGCTTAAGATCTAGAACACCCTAGTTCTACTCCTAAATATATAAACCATTATCATGTTCATATATATATATAGAGAGAGAGAGAGAGAGTGGCTAATATCAAAACGTTTATTCCTAGCTCCCAGTGCAACCAAGTTGTTTTCGGGTTTTCAAAGTCCAAATGGTCGATCCGAACCGTTCAACATGTTCTCTATATTGAAATGTGCTTGGAGACTAAATTTACATTTTTTGGAATTTTTTTTACTATTTATTAAGCCACTTTGAAAATTGCTGATCCGAGTGAACAGTAAAAACAGTGCAACAAAATTCTGGACCATGTGATCAGTAATTTTCAAAGTGGCTTAATAAATAGTAAAAAAATTCCAAAAAATGTAAAATTTAGTCTCCAAGCATATTTCAATATAGAGAACATGTTGAATGGTTCTGATCGACCGTTTAGACTTTGAAAATCCGAAAACAACTTGGTTGCACCGGGGGCTAGGAACAAACGTTTTGATATTAGCCACTCTCTATATATATATATATATATATATGAGGAGGAGGGTTCCACTGCACCCTCTTTTGGTGCACCTAACGTGGACCCAAAACTCATATGGTGCATTTTCAAAGTTCAAATAGTTGATTCGAACCTTCCAACGTGTTCTTCATATTAAAATGTTCTTGGAGACCAAATTTTACATTTTTTGGAAATTTTTGATTAAACTAAACAATAATTTGAAATTCAGCAAAGATGATTTTCAAAAATTCTGAAAAAATAGTAAAAAATTTCAAAAAAATGTAAAATTTGGTCTCCAAGCACATTTTAATATGAAGAGCACATTGGAAGGTTCGAATCGACTATTTGAACTTTGAAAATGCACCATATGAGTTTTGGGTGCACGTTAGGTGCACCAAAAGAGGGTGCAGTGGAACCCTCCTCCTCATATATATATATATATATATATATATATATATATATATATATATATATATATATATATTTTGGTAATGGTCATTATAAAGCAAAGATGCATTTAATAATATTCATTGAATTCCTGAGTCCATTTTTCGTGCCAACTTTTGGTTCATTACGAATTAGGGGAAATCTATGTTTGTGACTGACGATCGACATCTATATGCACCAATTTTAAATAAGAATTTATACGGTTCCAAGATCAGCTTTTCTTTCAATAATTTTCGGGTTCATCTTCTACCTCACAAGCTAGCAAAGCCCCATAACGCTAAATATGTGACGTGTAATGCTGTGCCGTGATCAAGTCAGATTTTTTACATGTCGTGCCGTGCTGTGATAAAATTCAGAAGGACAGTCACAGCACGTTAGTCACGTCGCGACCACATGTCAAGTGTCCAAGCGTGACTCACATGACCACGTGTTGTACCGTGCCGTGACTAGCTCGATCTTTGGCATGACGTGCCATTCTATTCAAATTTTTCCGAAGAATTGTCACGTACGTCACGCGAATGGTCACGACACGGAACACGCTAGTCACGGGACGTAACTGGTGCTAACCTTCTTGAACTTGGGTTTGCTATGCAAAGATTAAAATGGTACTTGCAATATAACAATTGATAAAAGAGGAGGGATCAAGTTACAACAATTTTGAGTTACAACATAGTTACCACAACCATTTTCTCCACAATAAAATGTATTTCCAGAACAAATTTTACATTTTTTTGAATTTTTTTACTATTTATTAAGATGGGTACAAAATTCAATGGTCTGAATTCACTAGTTTTTGTAAAATACTTAATAAATAGTAAAAAAATTTAAAAAAATGTAAAATTTGATCTAGAAGCATATTTTATTGTGGAGATCATGTTGAACGGTTGAATCGACGATTTGGAATTTCAAAATGTAGAAAATGGTTGTGGTAACTTTGTTGTAACTCAAAATTGTTGTAACTTGATCCCTGCTCTTGATAAAATTTAGATAAGTAAGATTGCTAAACTAATGTATTGAACTTCTGTATGAAAATTAGATTTTTTGTCAATTTAAAATATGTTGTAATCCTTTAAGAATTGGGATAGATAGATTAATTTGAAAAATTTACCATTGAATAACAATATTTGGAGTATGAAAAGAAAAGGTAAAAAAAAAAAATATAAAAATTAGCCCTTGATAACATTTGATCATTTATAATATCATATTTCAAAAATCAAGAGTCGAAGTCCAAGTACTAGCTGATGGATCATTTAAAGAAGTAATATTCTAGAAAGAAAATTATAATTAAATTAAAAGTGCAAATTAATAAAAATAAAATGGGATTGCCAACTTACATCTCGAGAAGAAAATGAGTAAGCTAGCAGCCCTTCAAACCGCACCAGCTTTTCCTTGTCCTTTTATCTTTCTCGTTTTATATATGTTACCTTCTGGAATTGTGAGATGAGAAAATTGGATTAGCATTTGATAAAATTTAGATAAGTAAGATTGCTAAACTAATGTATTGAACTTCTGTATGAAAATTAGATTTTTTGTCAATTTAAAATATGTTGTAATCCTTTAAGAATTGGGATAGATAGATTAATTTTAAAAATTTACCATTGAATAACAATATTTGGAGTATGAAAAGAAAAGGTAAAAAAAAATATAAAAATTAGCCCTTGATAACATTTGATCATTTATAATATCATATTTCAAAAATCAAGATTCGAAGTCCAAGTACTAGCTGATGGATCGTTTAAAAAAGTAATATTCTAGAAAGAAAATTATAATTAAATTAAAAATGCAAATTTAATAAAAATAAAATGGGATTGCCAACTTACATCTCGAGAAGCAAAAGAAAAGAGTAGGCTAGCAGCCCTTCAACCGCACCAGGTCCGGTGTTGCTGCAGACTTGCGCGCCTTTTCTTGTCCTTTTATCTTTTGCGTTTTATGTATGTTACCTTTTGGAACTGTGAGATGAGGAAATTGGATTAGCAGCTGCCAAGCTCTAATGATAATTCTTTTTAAGGTCTGTGGTCAACTAGTCAATGTGGCTGTGAGGCTCTGAGCTCTGAAGAAGAGTCTAGATTCTCTGTTAGAGAAGCCCGGATGTATATATAAAACTGGTCCTTATTTATGGATCTCTAATTCTTTCTTCTTTTGTACAGGGGTAGTTGTAATTGGTCTGGATTCAGGACAGCATTTGGCATAATAGCATCTTTGTGTACGGGAACAGAAAATCTTAATTGCTTCTAGTCTGCCGTTTGGTGGTGACACTTGTTTGTCGTACAAGTGCCCAAATGTGCATTTTGCACCATTCAAAAAATATCTATGTTTCCTTTTTCTAATAAGTTGAAATCCACCATTCAAAATCCATATCTATGTCTTTTTTTTTTTTAAGTTGCATGAGTGGTCCTTGTAGTACATAAAGCTTATCCAGTTCTGGCAAATATTGTTTGAAAGCATTTTTTCTAGTCTGGTAATTTGAGTATTTATTGGGCTCTCTATTGCTTCATTCCGTGACTATGTAAAATTGAACATCGACAACATGAAACTAAATCTCTTTGACATTATATTCTCAAATTTCACAAGGTTACTTTACAGAATAAATTTTGTTCATGCTTTTCTTTTTAAAAAAAAAAAAAAAAAAAAAACAGAGAAGAAATAGAAGTCTTGACCAATTCCCTCAATGCCACTATACAGTTTTTAACCCAAGGAAAAAAAAAACATAATGTTTATAAAGTAGCGAAAAGGAAATACTTCCATTTATGTATTTGCGAATGGAAATGCTTGCATTTATAATTTTATATATTCCCAAGTTCTAAGTGAACTTCTAATTATTATTTTTTTTTGTGGAAGGGATAATGGGATGGCAACCATACTAATCTGCTCAACCATTACAATGCTAAAGAAAAAAAGGAATAAAAAAAATATATTTGCTTCTGACAATTGTAGTTCATATGTGTCAAAAGCATGATTAATTATTCTAAATCAATCAAATTAAAATTGTTTTATCAATCTTCTCAGGAAAATTGTTTTATCAAAGACTACTGGTAATTTGGTTTTCTATAGTAGTACAGTTCTATAAATTGCAGAGGCCTGAGGATATGACCTATAAATGCTACTATATATGCTGTAAGGGGACAGCTAGGACACTAAACAAAGATGGGCCCCGCCAATTTTTGTTGGTGCATGTGACAACGTTCACTCCTGTTAAGAAGAAAACATGTTTCAGAGATTGATCTAATTTTGTAAAAAGAAACTTGAGACCTTTGCTGTATGAAATGCACTTAGAATGTTTGGGTCTCCATTATTGCTAGCTAAATTTTTTTGGGAAGTATTAATCATAGAGTTTCATGCTAATATTGTATTGTCCTCTGAGATGGGTTGTTTTAGATCTTGAAATTTTTTTTATTTGGAAAAAATGTGATAGAGACTGACATCTGTTTACCATGGAACAACCTGTTCTTACATTTTTGAGAATTAACCCTTGATTACTTAGAAAAACTAAAAAAAGTTGTTGAATTGTGAAACTAGACAGGGAAAGGTTAAATGAGTACCGTGCTGATCTGGAAGAATATGTGAAGATATATCTTTGAATTGGATAACTGGAATATTCAATTGTTGTATTGACATGCAGTGCAATGAAGAATTTCTGCTCTGATTTGCTGCAACAATACCTGCTCTGTTTTGCAGCAACAATACCTGTACGCAATTAGGAAGATATTTTTCCTTAACTAAGCTGCCTGCCCTAAAATAAATATCATTAATTGTCACTACTGGAAAATTATAATTGCCATATATTCATACTAGGGTCACCAACTGGTCCCATATATGATGCACCTAGCCCACGTTATGTTTGGTTACGGTATACCTTTTTACATCCAATCTACAATTTAATGCATGAAACCCCTTTTTTTTTCATAAGATAAGATACTACTTTTCGCAATAACAAATTAGCAAATTAATGCATGAAACCCTTAAAATATTAGACATTTTGATACGCCATTTGTCACAGGATCACCAATACAAGTATGAAATTTGAGCTCCAGAGAGTTTTATCACAGTAAAAAAAAAATGAAGCCACCTTTCAGTACTGAACCATAAATTAATTTGGTTCATTTCTGTACTGTTTTGTCCGTTTTATGCTCCAACAGTTATTTGTAGTTAGGCTCAGTACTGTCCGACATTGATACTATTGCAAAAATTAGGTTGGAACAATAATCTAGATTAGTAAGTAAATAATTGGAAATTTAAATATGCATTTTATCTTTTTTTTTTTGTTTGTTACCGAGCTAAAAGTTTCAATTATTGTTTTGATGACATATTTTATAAATTCTTTTTCTGTACTGGATTTCATATTCAACATGGGCGGATGCAGGATTTTTGCTAGGGAGGGGAAGAATCGAATTCAAATAGCTTATCGGGTTCAAACTAGCTTCATGACCCGTTCTGGTGGGGGGCATTTGTTGAATCCTAAAAATTTGAGAATTCATTTAAGAAATTTATCCAATTAATTTAGAAAATTGGTCGATTCAATGCCTTAAAACCTAATTTTTTGAAATTCACAAAAATGAGATGTATTTAATTTATTGAAAATAAAATCCATGGTAATATTCTACGCATTAAACCAAGAATTTCGATATGAAGATGCGAAAAATCTCCAAAGTCCAAACGGTTGATTTTATATGGATTTTACAAGATTTAACGCATATTTAGGTGCAACTTGGGTGTGGTTGATGGAATACGTATCCTCTGCATTAACGCACCGTTTGAGTTAATTTATAAACCGTACGATCAGAACTCGGACCAATCCTGTCCACTCCTATAATGCACGTGTACTTTAGACCAATCCTGTCCACTCCTATAATGCACGTGTACTTAATATTAGTGCAGATCTCAATAGGACGGTTCAGATCTTAACTCAAACTTTGAGTTAATGCAGAGGATACGAATTCTAGTTGATGGAAATCCGACCAGTGGGGCCCACTGTCATACCATTTGAATTAATTTGAAGTCATTCAATGGGATCCTTCATTTGGGTACACCCATAGACCAAAGCATGAAAAGACATGGAGCTCATCATAAACCAAGCCTACCCAAAAATTAAAATAAAACAAGAAGCATTCTATTGGGTCAATCACATGTGAGACCTCTTTGTAAGACTTCTCTCTCCTTTGCTATCCGAAAATTGGTCTAAAGAAGAGGATTTTTAGAGCTACAAAATTCAAGAGAGAGAGAAGCTCGTGGCTTATTCTCACTAGCAATTAAGACTCAAGAGAGAAAGAACCAGGCTCGTTTTTCTCTAGAGAGGGGCAACCTAATTTTCAGGGGGGGGAGGCAACATAGAACTAGATCTGTTTTTCTCTATAAATTTCAAAATCTAGGGGGCAGTTGTCCCCCTGCGCTAATGTGGTTCGCCCCTGATATTCAAGGTATGTAATATGCATCTTTGCATGTATAGCGCGCCCACATATCTATATGAATGTTTTACAAAATATCATATAGTTCCTATAACCATGGTTTGCAAACTTGGCCGAGTCAGACCGGAACCGACCGAATCAGAACAGAATCTGACCGAACCGATCCGATTTTCAACCGAGTAATACGGATTGAGAGTTTTAATGGAAAAACCGGGTTAAACATTGTAAAATAGGGCGAGTCAACCGATTCCAGACCGAATCAGACTGATTATTTTTCTTTCGAAATTAGCATGTAGGCATGGTTCTGAAAATCAGATTCAGAATCGGAATCGGTTCGTTGACTATGTAATCGGAATTGGGTGAATCGGTCGGAATCAGTCGAGTCAAATCGGAAACTCTGATTTTTCCGGAAAAAAACTTTTTTTGTATTAAAAAATAGGAACAAAAATTGTAAAAAAATAATTTGTGCAAATTTAATTATAAGGTCACTTGTTCACCCCTAAAAAAAGAAAAATAGAGAAAGAATATTGAAAAGAAAAGAAACCAACAAAGAAAAAGGAAACAGTTGAGGTAAAAAAATCTGAAAACAAGAAGAAATGGACGTGGCCATTAAAAACAGGAAATGGAGAGGAGAAAAGGAGAAAAAAGTTCTAATCGGAGGGAACCAACATTCAGGAAACGGAGGAAAGAAAAAAAGGAGGCTGAGAGCACGGTTCACATTTGTTACATCTGTGGCCTAGTAGCAGAGTCACGTTGTTCCAAGAACCGCGACCATTCGGGCTGAGCACAACGCTGTTCACCTCTCTCTCATTTAATCCGACAAATGGAGCCCATGCCAAGCAGCCAATCAGCACCTGTGCACTCCTTAGCCTCTAACATCTGATAGTAGGGTCTCATGGTTCATCCTTGAGGTGTATGTGGGCCATGCTCATTGGCAACGGAAAGACTCTTTCTTCTTCATCAGAAAACCACTCGAAAATCAGAACAAATTAGGAAAATTAAGATCCAAGTTTACCAAGAACAAAGTAGGTGAGAAATGGTCTAGGTAGAAAAGAATCGGCTCATCTTAGTGAGAATCAGCTCAACTAGGACCAAAACTGGATTGAATGGCTGAGTTAAATCGATTCTACCGAATTTTCCCACAAAAAACACAAACCGTGTGAATGGGTTAAAACTCGGAACGGCACCGGCCAATTCCATTCCGACACAGCCGAGTCAAAACAGAGTCGGCCTATTTTTGGAACCATGCATGTAGGCATTCATTTCATATATGAAAAGATTACATGAGAGAATAGTGCACCATCGTACATAATTAAACAAAGAAAAAAAAAATGGTGGATATCTGATGCTATTCTAGCAGCGCGCTTGCAAATTAGTGCATATTCTTATGCAAGTTTTTTTTAGCACAAGACTAGTTTCTGACAGAAAAATTCGAGTTTTCGATCTGATTCGGCCAATTCTGATCAATTCGTCCGATTATGATTCTAAATATCTAATTCCATGATCAAGTGTGATCGATTCCGATTCCGATTTTGCGAACCATACCTATAAGGCATAGATACAAGAGCAGCTCTATCTCCTCTATTCTGACAGTTCTACAGAGAATTATGTTTTTCTATGTCTTGATACAAAGGAAATGAACCAATTCCAAGAAAAATTGTAATTCATGCAGTGTTCACTACATTGGTACATGGTGGTTTATAAAATTCATCACAGGTGGTACTATCGCATGAGTTTGTGATGCAATCAGGTAGATAGACGGCTGATTGGGGTGTTGGTGTTGCTTGATTTAATTTTCCATCAAGTTGCTTATAATTATTGTAGTTTCTGGTGTGTAATTTACCGGCAAGGTTAGCTCGCAATGTCACCCTGTTTATATGCACAAAAGGTGTTCGAGGAAATTAATGAGTGAGATTTGTGTTTGTATCATGTCCTGAAAAGTATTGTTCGAGCTGGTGCCGACGTTTCCAAAGTATTGTTTGACGCATAGAAGGCAAAATCGGCCGTTCCGGAGCGGAATCGGCCGTTCCGGAGCGGGATCGGACGTTACCGATCCGATTTCAGGCCGATTTACGCGGTTTCAGGAGATTTCGTTAAATTTCGGCCGTTCCGGTCCCATTCCGGTGCAATTTCGGCCGTTCCCGCTTCATTTCAGCCAAATTTCGGCCGTTTCAAACTGAAATAGACCGATTCAACCGAAACGGCCGAAACACGAATTAAAGTATTAAACCAACTCAAAATTTTTTTTTCGGTGCTGGGATTCGAACTCGCGCACTCCACTGTGGGGACCGAAGGCAACTCCACCACACCACAGCTTCTTTTTTGTTTAAAACTATATTTCGTTTTTATATATCGTTAGTTTATAGTTTTGTATCTCCATAAGGCAAGTCACAGACTAATAATTGAAAGGAGATCAATCATTCACCGATTTCACCCACTGCAACTACGGTAAAAACAAAGGAGCTTCAATTTTTCTAAATTTTTGATTGTAATAATTTTTTTGATTGTAATAATTTTTCTAAATTTTTTTATTAATTTTTTTCTATTTTTTTAGTGTAAAACAAGCTTCTACCAAAAAAGTCCGATTTTCCGATCCAATTTGTCCGATCCCCACCGATTTTTTCGATCCGGATCGGGATCGCTTGGTGCCGATCCCGATTCCGATACCGATTTTTCCTTCTATGGTTTGACGTTTTAAATAATAAAGAATTTAGTGACAAAAGATAGCACTCTCCGTGTGAGAAATCATGAGTTCAAAATTCAAATAATTAAAAGATCATTATGAACATTGTAATTTGAATAACTAGACTTTTATCTTTCTCTAAAATAAAATTTCACATTTCAATAACAATAATTATTTTTCACTAAATATAATAAGAAAAGGTGAAAGAATATTAAAATTAGTTCTTGATAATTGTCACAACCCAGCAACAGGGCCGACAACCCGCCGCGCATAATAGCGCAAGGCGTTTCAATCATTTTACAGAATCACATATATACATATACATTACCAATGACATAACTTACTTTTTTTTTCGTTGCAAGTCCCACAGTCTTCAAGTTCGAAATCGTATTTCCTCATCTTGTGTTTTGTACCTGGAACCCACAAAGTGGAAAGATGAGAGATTGAAAATCTCCCAGTGCGGTATTCAGTTCCAGTCGAGTTATCCCTAGATCCAACCAACTGAAACTGAAACAGCACCGAGCACCAAAATATACACTACAATAATAATATAAGATTTCAATAAACTAGTTTCGACTATAATCAATCAACGAAATTAATAGAACTTTACTTTATGGAATACTCATGTACGATACCAAAAATCAGCAACCCTGAACTTTATATAATCAATCTATAAGACTATAACAATCAATCATAAAAGTGAGTTCACAGTATGTAATGCTCATGTGCAATAGACTTGAAAATTTCAATCCAATTTACTTATGCAACCCTATTGTTTAACCATGCTTTATTCCAAATTTAGCAATTCTCAAATATGCACAAATATTCTTGTAAAGCAATACTTTTAGCATTTCTATCTTGCGATTCAGATTCGACACTTATCTGACTACGGGTCATGCGCTACCACGAAAACGGCGCCTACACAATTTCTGTTATGGCCATAACCTGAAATTGTGTGCTTACCACGAATACGGCGCCTACGTGCCTTCAGTTATGCGCTTCCACGAATCAACAACGCCTACATAACTGGATCACGCGCTACCACGAATACGGCGCCTACGCAATTTCTGTTATGCGCTTCCACGAATTAACGGCGCCTACATAACAGAAATTACGCGCTTACCACGAATACAGCGCCTACATGACCCCGGTCATGCGCTACCACGAAAAGACAGCGCCTACATGACCGGTCAAATTTCCAAGTTCAATATTCAATCAATACATTACCACGGTCATGCGCTACCACGAAAAGACAGCGCCTACATGACCGGTCAAATTTCGGAGTTCAATATTCAATCAATACATTACCACGGTCATGCGCTACCACGAAAAGACAGCGCCTACATGACCGGTCAAATTTCCAACATAAAGTTCTTTAGCATGGTTTATACTATAACTCATAATATTCTAACCATTTACTTCATATCATATCCTATTTCAAGTTCAGAAAATATGGCCAGGCCTCATATGCAACATTATGCATTCATGTTTTGAGAAACTATATTCATGCATTCATATCATACTTTCCAAAATAACATGTAACTATTGTTCGACACAGAAACAAGGGGTCAACCAGTATTAATCAAGAAAATAACAATCAAGCAAACCAGGTCATATTTCAAATATAATATTAAACCAAATGATTCAATCATGTTTTTCTGTAGTCTCAGAAATTGATACGGAAACCAAATACTAGACTTGAGATTTATGCATATCTCTCTAAATTACAATACACACCGATTTGGTTAACAATTCATCACTAGAACAATAAGTAATACAAGGTCTACTAATTTCTAATGCATTCCATTTATATAAAACCTATAGTTCAAGTCATGCAAGTACTTCGTTTGTACCGAATTGATGGTTAAGGTTATGTCTTGCACCATACATATACTGATTTCAGAAATTGTAACAAGAACATATTGTTTCTTATATTATGTCATATAGTATACCATTCAAAGATAAAGTATAGTTACTAAAGAATTTATCTCTACTTATTAGCAAGCAAGCAAACATTTCAACTATGTACGATAATCTAACAGCAACAATTAAATCACAGTCAAGCAACTTGCAACACAATCAAGCAAAGAAACTCACATGCAAATAGAAACAGTAAAATATGTTGGAAGAATCTGAGAATAACTCGAAATCAGCACCTGACCCGAGATATATTTACCAAGGTATTATTGCACTCTATCCTTCATTGTGAGATGCCGTTATCTTCTTTCTTCTCCTCCTCTCCGATCAAGTTCTTCTCTTCAACTTTCCCCTTTTTCCCTCTTTTCGTTATTTCCAAGGAATATCTTGATTCTGGTTCGGATTCCCCAAGAGAGTCTGGAAGCACCGAATTAGAAGTGTTTTTCTTTTTATTATTAATATACGTGTCATTCATCAAGATGGAGAAAGAAATATATATTTATATATTCTCTCTCTTACTTTCCAAAGAAAGAGAATTAAGGTGTTTGACCACATTATTATATTAATTAAATGGAGTACAACTAAGGTAACTCAATTTCAGCCAAGGAATGTTTTAGAATGAACTCGGATAGGTTAATTTAAGTACTTTTGCTCCTAGACCACCAAATCTTTCATATTTTCAATTTGACCCTCTATGATTTCATGTTTCAAATTTTTTTAGGATGTTACAACAATAATCAAATTATTTTACTCAACTTTATGGCTAGTACAACTATGATAGATATGATGTATTCAGAATTTCTCATTTAGCATTTTATATGTATTTGTAGTCTATTAATTACAAATTTTCAAAATACAGATTTATAAATATACTTGAAACTCTATATTGCTATTTTTAAACACACTTCACTTCAAGTCAACTACATTTTTCATATATTCTTAAATTGGGCTGTTACAATAATATTTGATGGTATATATCATATTTCAAAAATGAAGATTCGAAGTCAAAAGTACTAAGCTGGAATGTTTTGCGAAGCAATATTATAGCACAATTGTTCAAATTAAATAAATGATGCAAATTTATAAAAATAAAATGCGTGACCCTTGCTAGATGTTTTTTTCTTTTCTTTTCTTTTAAGAGAATTTGCTCTCTCGTTTTTATTTTGACTTAGAGATGATAATAATCCTCAAGGCCTTCACGTATCTTTGTAATTAAATAATATGTAAATATGTTTTGTATAATTCAATGAGGATATGTACCAAATTTGATGTATTTCGTACTATCTTCAAACTTTAAATTATTACCTTATATATACTGAGAAAAAAAGAAGAAAAAGCTAGAATATTTTATTATTGATTTTTGTTTGCTCGGATATTTAACAGAACTACGGAGTAGGTTTGGTGGGCATCAGACTTACTTTAGGTGCGATAAGCATCAGATAGTCTAATATTGGCTTTAAGATCCGTATACTCTGTTTTAATATTCGTTAGCATTCACGACAATTTTTGTGCCAATGGGCCGTTCTCATTTTTCACAAGGATAAAGTTAATAAATATAACATTGTAACCACCGTTAATTTTTTTTATTTTTTATTTTTGTACAATCAAAATGTAACAGAGAAACAAGACGAATCAGATAAGATAATAAAAATTTATGATAATCTCTCATTCTTATTAATGGAGAATCTGGACCCTTCTTTCTTAATAAGAGATAGGTGTGAAAAAGGAGCGAATATGGATAGTGGTAAAATCATATTTATATCTCTTTTTAATAAGTTGAAATGCACCATTCAAAATCCATATCTATGTCTTTTTTTTTTATATTTTTAAGTTGCATGAGTGGTCCTTGTAGTACATAAAGCTTATCCAGTTCTGGCAAATATTGTTTGAAAGCATTTTTTCTATTATGGTAATTTGAGTATTTATTAGGCTCCCCTGCTTCATTCAGTGACTAATGTAAAATTGAACATACGACAACATGAAACTAAATCTCTTTAACATTATCTTCTCAAATTTCACAAGGTTACTTTACAGAATAAATTTTGTTCATGCTTTTCTTTTTTACAAAAAAAAAAAAAAAACAGAGAAGAAATAGAAGTCAGACCAATTCCCTCAATGCCACTATACAGTTTGTAACCCAAGGAAAACAAAAACATAAAGATTAAAATACCAAAGTAGCGAGAAGGAAATACTTCCATTTTTGTATTTGTGAATGGAAATGCTTGCATTTATAATTTTATATATTCCCAAGTTCTAAGTGAATTTTAATTATTATTTTTTGTGTGTGGAAGGAATAATGGGATGACAACCATACTAATCATGCTAATATTGTATTGTCCTCTGAGATGGATGTTTTAGATCTTAACCTTTTTTGTTTGGAAAATATGTGATAGAAGACTAACATCTGTTACCATAGAACAACCTGTTCATACAATTTTTTTAAGTATTATCCCTCAATTGTTCAGAAAACCTAATTTTTTTTTTGAATTGTGAAACAAGAATTGTGCAGATACCTCTGAAGTGGATAACTGGAGTATTCAATTGTAGTATTGCATTCAATGCAACGATACCAGTACACAATTAGGAAGATATTTTTCCTTGAATAAGCAACCAATCCCAAAATAAATTTCATTAATTGTCAATATTAGAAAATTATTATTGTCATGCATTCATACAAGGGCCACCAACTGGTCACAGATATGATGCTCCTAGCCAACTTTGAATGTTCATCCAATCTACAATTTATTCTTTTGGGTACGGTATGCCTTGTTCATACTATAGGATTCTACTTTTTGCGATGACAAACTAGCAAATTATTACATGAAACTCTGCAAAAAAATAGCCATTTTCATGCGCCAATTGTCATTGGAAATTTGATCTCCAGGGAATTTTATCACAGTAAAGAAAAATAAAATCAATTTCAGCAACAAATTAAATGATCAGTACAGAATCATAAATTAATTTTGTTCACATATGTACTGTTTTGTCTGTTTTGTGCTTATTCTCGCAGTTGAGTTGTAGTTAGGCTCAGTACTGTTCTACATTGATATCATTGCAAACTTTGGTTGGCACAGTAATCCTAGATTAGTAATTAAATAATTGTAAAATTTAAATATGCATTTTATCATTTTTGTTGTTGGTTACCCAACTAAAAGTTCCGACTATTGTTTTCATGATATTATTTCAATTTTTTTTCTCTAGTCGATTTCTTATTCAAGCTATGTACTATGCATATAAATATGCTTTACAAAATATCATATAGTTACTATAACTGCTAAAAGATTAACCTTTTTATAATATATTGTAGTATCCTAGTGGCTCTGGCTCCTAGTGGTTTCCACCTCAGGCAGGCTGGGCCCAGTTGAACTTTTAACTCGATTGGGCCACATGGGCTTTTTTAATTTGAATTTGTACTCAACAAAATGGATAACACAACCCTTCAAAAAACAATGAAGAACTCCGGACCAGTGTAAAGACCCAACTCCAATTAATGACAGTTTTTATATATGATATTTTCAGCATTCTCTGCTAGTGATTATGTTATTTATTTATTTTTTTCACAGATGAACTGTAAACTACCAGAGAGCAGATCACTGACATGTTTTGTAAAAGTCAACGTGAAGCGTTCTGCATTTTAATTTTGATCATCACTGCTTAATGAAATATAGAAATAAGCAGCACTTTAATTTGTATCAACAAAAAGCTGCAGTAGTTCCATTGTCAAAGGCAGTATTTTGATTAAGTTTATCATGCTTTTAAATAGTACAAAAGAACGAAGACGTTTCTTATATATTTTATTATTCACTAGTTGATACTTGATGGTGAAAGAAGAAATACTTTACAGTTGTAGTAGTAAAGTGGAAGACGTTACTCCGATATAATTTGGAGCTCGTATTTCTTAGACCGCTGCCAGCTCCGATGACGACTGGATCAACTCACTATTAAAAATTATATTGTTAATAGTTTTTTTCCCTTCCAGTTACTAATTTCTCATCATTGCTAGAATGTTACAATATTTATACATTATTTTCTCACCACTACAACAACAACAATAATAACAACACAACAGTAATAATAAACTGAATTTATCGTCAAAGCTCCAAATGTTTATCACCAAGTAGTCAAGCATCCCAATATCATACACAGAACATGGTAGTTAAATTTACAATCATCAAATCCAATTCCAAATAAAAATAATACACAAATCAAACACAAAACAAGGTTCCATTGAGTCATGAATGTCCTGGATAGTGCATTTGGAATTGCAAATTATCGCAAGTTGCTAAGGTAGTATGAGGCCTACAGCTTAGCAAATTACATACTTTTTCCATAAATAAGCACTACAAGGAATTGAGACTCAACTTTATTTTGATCCAAATTGGAAGGAAAAACATACAACGAAATATTATTCAGGCGGCGGCGGGCGGCGGCGGGCGGCGGCGGGCGGCGGCGGGTGGCGGGGGGCCGACGCCGCCCCGGCCGGCGGGCGGCGGGGGGCCGACGCCGCCCCGGCCGGCGGGCGGCGGGGGTCCGACGCCGCCCCGGCCGGCGGGCGGCGGGGGGCCGACGCCGCCCCGGCCGGCGGGCGGCGGGGGGCCGACGCCGCCCCGGCCGGCGGGCGGCGGGGGGCCGACGCCCCGCCGGTCGGGGGGCGGCGGGGGGCCGACGCCGCGCCGGCCGGCGGGCGGCGGCGGGGGGACGTTGCCCGCCCTGCGCGGTGGCGGCGGCGGGACGGTGGCGGCGGCGAGCTGCGGGGGCCGCGGGACGGGGACCGCGCCGGCGGCGGGCGGCTGCGGGACGGGGGCCCCACAGGCGGGGCCGGGCGGCGACACCCATCTCTCTTTCATCCTTGCAAGATTCACAAGCCTTGTTTCTGCTTCAAGCAATTGGGAGGCAATTCGTTGAAGGTCTACCAATGACTTTTGATATTTAAAAAGTTTGGTCACATAAATGGATATTCCATCAAACTTTTGATTATTAATTATGTATGCAAATTCAGGTACGATATCTTCAATGTGATTTGCCAACTCATGTACCTCTTTTATCCAAGCTACCTGAGGTTTATTGCTCTGATCGTCCATTTCTATCCCGTCATGAAATCCTTGCATCACCCGAAGTTCACTCTTAATATTGTTTATGTTTGCTTCAAAGGTTTTTGTAAGTTGATCAAAGCTTTGAAAATTTTGATATTGCTAGCTTGCCTACTTCATTAGTTAAGGTTTTTCCAAGGACCCGGAGGGCTGCAAGAATGGCCACCTCGGCCATGCTCAGTTAAGCGGGTTCAGCTGTACTATAATTTATTCATTCATTCGTGAGCTGTTCAGAGCAATTTTTCATTAAAATTAGACAATCCTATAAAAATCTACCATTTCCTTTTATAAACAATTTTAATTTTTCTCTATTATTGGCGATTGGTTTTCTATTCATTAGTTTATTATTTTAAATATATGTTAAGATAAATATTTGTTGGAATTTCATGTATGGAAACTTCAGATAATCTCAAGTGAGCTGGATTGACATAGGCTTGAGACTCAAATAAAGGGTGCCATGACCCATGGAGACTAAGACCATGGGCTTCGATAAGGAATTTTGATTGTAATATTTTTTATGGAGCGACTAAGTCCCATGGAGACTAAGACCATGGTTAGCCCGTTAGCACCCGTACTGCCAACATTATCGAAACTGGGTTTGCTACGCAAGGATTAAAATGCCACTTGCAATATGATATTTGATAATAATTTAGATAATGATACGTCCTATCTCGGGGAGATGATCGCGGAGGGAGGCATCTCCCGAGTTAGGCGATAGTAAGTGATGTACGGAAAGAAGTCATGAAAGAAAAAATTGCGTATAAATAAAATGACCATTGATATATCGAAATCATATAAAGCCTAATATAAATGAACATGAGATGATATTGCATGGAAACTATAGGTAATGCCTGGAAGTATGTTTCCACTCTTGTCTGTCATGTCGCGCCTTCCAAGTACTACGGTTTCCCTACTCAGCAAAAAGACTGGTGTGATGGCTTTTTGCGAAGAGCGATTAACCGAGGACCTCGTTATCAGAGTCCTCGTAGCAATCATCATCATTGAGTTCTTGCTGGGTAGCGGTATGCAACGTTGGTCCCCCGGGGTTGCATTTTAAGCACCTGAGACATTTCCAGAACCAGCGGCGAGGATCCGAGCGGCCGTTGATATAGTAGTGAAAAAAGTGATGCCACTCAAAGCACATCCAGCATTTGACCATCTCATGCTTGGCATCCTGGTCATGGCAGACTTCGCACCAACGCATGGACGGTTCGGAGGTTTGATGTTGTTTTCATCCTCCGAGACGAACGTAGGGTACGCAAGTTTGAAATCGAGGAAGTCTTGTACCCGGAGAGACTCATTATTGAGCATCCATTCCAAGTCGTCCTTGAAGAATTCTTGTAATAAGGCCCACCTCTCCCCAGAGGATAGTATCCTCTGAGGGTTATTTGGATGACCGGGGTCAGGATGAGGCCGTTCTTGACTAGATTGACCCAAGTCGAGGGGCTTTTTTGTTTTGGAAACGACGAGTTTGATAGGCATCTCGGAGGAAGAGAACGAGAGAGCTGTAAAGAGTGATTTTGATTTTTACGTAAGAAAGGCCAACTATTTATAGTCGTAAAATTTAACCATTGCCTTAAAGAAGGTGGGTCCCGGGCAGTCATAAATACACGTCTGCCAACCAATCACTTTTAATAGTAAGGGGTTTCGTGTATTAGGGAAGGCGTCAGGCTTTTGGCCTGCCGTTTCTCTTTTTTGACGTTCCCAAGGCGGTCAAATTGACCATCAAAAGATAATAAAGTAAAGAGAAATATATATAAAAAAGTGCAAATACAAAATTAGATTTGCCAACAACAACACGAGGTAGGAACCTCGGTTTGAATCCATAACTTGGACTCGGACTTGGAATTTAAAAATACAAAAACTAAATATATCTAGTGGATATAAGCGGGTTACTCCCGCGGGATACTGTCCTAGGTTCTAGGCTTTTATTCATGACGGGAGCGCTTGTCCCGGCGTGCTTGGTGAACACAACTTGGGCAAATAAAGGATTTGAAGCGAGGATCACCTCGGCTCCGAGGTGATATTCTAACAATACAGTCGGGATGAAAAGCCTTCTCGCAGCTATCGCAGTGAAACATGTGTTTGTGATGTCCTCGGGCCCCACAGGCAGCACATCGGTCCCATGCCAATGGATCGTCATCCTCAAACTGGGGTTGTCCTTTGATGGGTAAATGTCGACTTCGGGACCTTTCCGCTTTAGAGGGTCGCGAGGTCGCGGGGCGGGATTGCTCTCTGACCCGCGAGAATTGTTCATCTGCTTATTCTCAGCCATCTTGTCTTAATCCGGGTTGTAAGATGTAGATATGTAATAGAAGTATTTTGTGACGTTCCGTTAAAATGAGAAGGTAGGGGTATATATATTAGTTCGGCATTAACTGCCCTGACGCCTCGTCTTCCTTTAAACAGTCGTCAGCCATCAAATCAGTCGTCAGGACGAGGTTTCGAGGCAATCTCGCATGACACCTGACACCTGTCAACTCGGTTGGAGCGTGAGGCCCCAGGCAGTGCGCGGGAAATGAAGCGTCGTCATGATGAGAAGAGAGGAGGGAGCGCCGCGTGGCGTCTTTTTGGATTTTGCGCCTTCCTTGCGCGGGAAAAGCAAGCCTCCTATAAATACTTCGACCCCCGTTTCATTTCGCTACTGTCGGTTATTCAAGCGGTTATCATCTCAGAAGATTTGAGATTTAAGAGAAGCAACTTCGGAGATCTCAGAAAGTGTAGGAAGTCGGTCAAAGACATCGGAGAAGCCAAACGTCGGATAAAGTCCGGGTTGTCAAAGGATCTCGTACTAAGGTAATTATACATCACCTCGGTATTTTTTGAGTAGTATATACTAGATGGGTTTGCTTAATCATTGTCGGGGTTAATGTTAATGTAGTTGGTTACCTCGACATTATAATGTCTTTAATAGCTTAGGTTAAATTACTTGACCCCTTCAATCAAATACCAATTATAAGCCGGTAATTTTAACACCTCGGTAGATGAAAAAAGTGGTTCCCTAAGCCAATTATGTTTCTTCGTATTTAGAAATGGCCGGACAACAAGGCAGATCCCGGGGTCAGTCACCTAGTGCTTCAGAGGGACCTGCCCTTTTGTCACACCTGCCTCCCCGAGAACGTATAAGGCTAGGTGTTAGTAAGGGCTTGATGGGCATGCAAGCCCTGTACTCGGAAGTCTATCCCGAAGAATCTGGATCTGTGCAAGGGAATGATGAGGCTGATGATGAGGCCGCCGAAGGCAGTGACGAGGTTCCACCTCGGGTGAACTTGTTGAGGCCGCAGCGAGGACACCTCGCGGGCCTTCTAAGCCAAAAAAGAGAGCACCACCCAAACCAAAGCAAGAACTTATTGTTGTTCCTCGTGATGGTCACGAGAATGACATGATTTTTCGTGTGTCAGCTACTCGTCCTCCAAAACCTGTCGTCCAAAACCAGGATTACGCGGATAGTTTTTATGAAAGTTTAGTAACGAGGGTTATAAAGAGGATTATCCCCCAGCGTCAATCTCGTTGAAGGCTCTGGGTCAAAATGACCGGGCGCATGATGAGGAGCACGGGATGTGCATATACTGGAAAATACCGAAATGCGGCTTCAGGATAAGGGTATCCACGTTTGAAAGAAAGTTGTTGAGGTTTCTGGAAGTCGCCTTTGCCCAATTAACTGCGCCAGCCTGGTGTTATATTACAAGTTTGGAATGGTTGTTTGAGCAGATCCCCGAGCTACAGGGGTACAAACCGAGTCTAGGGGTCTTTTTTCACTATTTTTCAGTTTTATTCGTTAATAGCTGTCACCTCGCAATACAAAAAAACCCGATATGTAAGAAGATTTTCGACCCCTTGTCCAAGATAGATGAGTGGGATCATGGTTGGGTGTTTGTCGAGGACCTCGAGGAAGTGAGGTGCCTGCGAAATTTGCAGAGGGTGTGGCACCCACTGTTCCAAGAGAAGGATCTTATCCCGAGTTCTTTCCCAGATCTGACGTCAGAGGACCAAGAGATTATCGAGAAGCTCGATAATTATGTTAAAAGTTAGTTTCCTTAATTAGTATCTATATATATTGTAAATATATTTACTTATTGTTTGGTTGCACCGCGAAGTCGTGGATATGTTATTGACACTCTTTATTTATGTCGCAAATCAGGGTTGTATGACACTACTCTTTAAGAGCACCTCCGAGATCCCGGATATTATCATACCAGTAGAGGATCCTACCAAGAAGAAGGGCACCAAGACAGTTCCTCCGAAGTTGGTGTCTTCTAAGGGCCTGAAGGTGCCAAAGCCTTGACCATTTCTGTGATCCCACTGTCTGAGACCCCGACTTTGTCCAAGGATGTAAAGGATGGTGCCTCGGGCCCGGCTGGACCTGCAAAATTACACAAGAGAGATCTTCCCGCAGCTGCAAATCGAACCTTATCGAGGGATGAGAAGGGAAAGGGCATAGCCTCGGATAAGCCCGAGAAGAAAAAGCAAAGGGTGGCATATGGGGTCATTTTTACAGAAGTTGACCCCGCTTCTAAGGAGCCTTCCCAAGCTAAATGGACGCAGCACGGAAAGAGCTAGAGTCGGCTGTCGAGCAGGCTGCAAATGACATGTGGAGCCTACGGAAGAGTGGAGGAGACATCTCGAGACGGTGGTTCCTGATTAGGAGCATTCTACCGGGGTTGTGTGGAATACTAGTATAGCCGCGGGATTCACAGATAGCTTTGCTGCCCATCTTCCCGATCGTACGACTATGCAGGAGGAAGCTGAAAATCCCGAGGTTCACGCCCGTTATTCCTGGGAAACCTTCAGGGTGACCGCGACAGCTCATCAGAAGAAGCTCATTCAGGAGAACCCCGGGGGGGTCATGGACCATATGATGAGAGCGGCGCACGACTTCGGTGCTTATTTTGGTTATTTTAAAGATGCGTATGACAAAGAGAACCGCGGTATGCAATTTGTTGATACCGATCAGGATATGTTAAAGAAAGCTATCCTCAAGAGAAACTACTTTTATAAATTGGCTGCCGAGAAGGACCAAGCTCTAAAACTTTCGCATCATGAAACGAAATTATGGAGAGCAGAACGGGACTTGACGAACCATCTCAGCCAGAAGATGAAAGTGGACCTTAAAGAAAACAAGGAAAAATTAAAGGCCCGAGAACAGGCCTGCCTGGAATATCAAGAAAAGATATCAGATCTTACAGCCCAACTCGAGGCTCGATCCAAGGAGACGGAGGAGGCGAAGGCCGAGAATGTCCGATTGGGGACCTAGATGGTGGGTTTGCCAAAGAGAAAACTTAGTCAGTTTCTGGGTAGCAAGGCCTTTGGACTGGCCGCCCCTTATGCTTGCTTGAATATGATGAAAGCTACCGTGTACCGCGACCTTGGTAAGGAGGCCAAGAAGTATCCATTTCGGCCTGAGCATGCCGGCTTCGCTGCAATTCCTGAAGAGCATATCGTGATCAAGGACCTCTCGACTTATGGCTGGGATGAGGTAAATTACCAACTTATGAACCCGGATGGAACTCTATTTTCCGAAGATCTTATTATCGAAAGCCATCATCCCCTAGGCTTTCCTCATCCATGGCCTATAGAGTGGCCTGTCGATCTGGATGTTCCCGTGATGGAAACCGGGCATGAGGAGAAGGAGAATGTGGAGGAGGAAGCCGAGGAGGAGAATGCGGAGCAAGTTGATGTGGACAGAGAAGAAGATGATGAAGAGGAAGCGGCAGCAGGAGGTATGGAACAGGTGGAAATTCCTAACTCGCCCCATGATGAGGGCGATCTCGATAACAATCTCGATGGTCTCGAGAATTTTGTCCAGACTCCTTAAGATGTAAGTTTTGACTTTTTACTCTTTCTAAAGTGATATCCAGCGTACTTACATAATTCTTTGCCTTTATGTTTTTGTAGGACTGTCCGAGCTGAGGGAGGGATAGCGGTCCACTGGTTATTACTGTTTTTTTTAAGCAAATGTATTTGCACCCTCGGGATGTGGGGGTTTAAAACAGAATCTTTGTATGTGTTGTGAAATGTTGTATTTGTACCCCCGAGATGTAGGGGTTTAACAGAATGGTCTGTATTATCTCTTGTACCCCCGGGATGTGGGGGATTAACAGAACAAATGATGTAACTTTTGCTTGTTTTTTTTATTATGATATTGTCTCTTTTCCGAGTTGCATTTTGTTTATATAACGATCTCGGTTTTTGAAAGTTATACTTGTCTTTGGTTTCCTTTGTGAGTTGCAAACATACCTGATATCATCCCCCCTTTTTTTATTTTTATTTTTGACGAATAGTGGTCAACGTTCGGGGGAAGAAAGGTCGGGAAACGTATGCGTTACCCTGAGGGGTTTTCGATAAATGTGTCCGACATAGCATGAGAATGAGATCCATTTAACTGGATAAATGTTCGTCATCCCGTAGGACATTTCATTTAAGAACATCATGAATCTAGGGAAGAACTCTTAGCCCTTGCATTAATCAAAAACCTACGCGAAGAACTCGATGCAATTTCTCAAAAATTGGACGAGGTTGAAGTAGTACTCGGTGTGAGTCTAGCGTTCGACCCCGGACCGCAAACACCAACCGACTTATTCGAGAAGGGCAATGATGATGAGACCACAGAAGACACTAAAGGCGAACCACCCGACAAGCAACCTGCTTGCATTGTCAGGAGGACATCTGGAAGAAACTGACAAGACACCAAGTCAAGCTAATGACTTTAAACAAGCGCTTCTTGGGAGGCAACCCAATGCCACTTTTGCTTTCTTTTTCATATAAAAATTCAAAAATAAAAAAAAAATTTCATTTGATCCTAAACTATTATACTGATCACAGGTTACTAATCTTACCTACAGGAGAAGATGCTGGAAGAATTAGGTCGAAAAATTCGAAGCCCGTCATGAAGATTTGCTCTCTGTTACGGACTGTATCAGTCTAATACGGGGTAGTACTCCAATACGGACCTTTCTCAGACTTGGCGCAGAAAAGGCAGGGTTCAACACAAAATCGCACAACAGTTACGGACCGTATCAGTTGATACGGACCGTATTGAATGAGCAGAAATAACCAACTCTCTAATTCTGGCGCTCTAAGAAAGAAATTCGAATTTTAACCAAATTTAACCTCCCACTACCATCACTTCCTGCACATTCATCACACCCTTTCACTGCCATATAAACCTTTCATCCACTTTCCTTTTTTCTGCACCATTTCATAGAATTTTCAGATAAAAATTCGCATCCTGTTCACAGAAATTCTCCAAGTCAGCCCCGTATCAGCCCCGTATCAAGTTGATACGGCCCATAACAGAGTCCGAAAATCTAAGAAAAATGGCACACAACAGCCCTCGGCCCTCCAACTCGCAATCCGAGGATGAAAACACCTTCGTGACAGCCATGGAGATCAAATTCCACGACAAATAAGAATTCGACCGTGCTCAAACAATGCTTGATCGCACCATCGCGAACAATAAAACGATGTGTATCAATACCATGAAGGTCCTTGGATGCTATGATTATGTGCGAGTATCCCTTAATGATATCAATTTATGGGATTTGGCGGACCGCCAACGAGCCACAAGAGTCTATTTGAGGCCCTCCATCGAATTTCTATCAACACTACAATGGAATGGCGACATGATCAAATACCGATTATTCAACCGCCCCTTTGCCATAACAATGGAGGAATTTTGCAAGGCGCTATCCATTCCCACCAATGGCGAAACTGAGTTAGGCATAAGGGAGAAACGCATGAAGTACTGGGAAACGATCGCAATTGATGAGCTCAAAATATACCGCAAAGACTCACTCCTCATTTCCGTGGGTTGTTATGCAATCCTCCTTGCGCACCACCACAACATAAAACTCGTCGGCAAAACTGAAGTATTCGGAACCAACCGCCTTAACATGAACTACCTAATGATCAACAATCACGTGCAAGCGGTATCCAATGCACACACAGGAGACATAAGGTACACGTTGAAAATAGGCGAGGGAATGACCCTCCATATCGGAACGGATAAGGGGTCATTCCAGTTTGGATACGAATCTGAACATGGAGATGATGCACGAAACGACGAGGAAGAACCAACAGAGGAGGAACCAATCGAGGAAGAACCAACCGAGGAGGAACCAATCGAAGAGCCCATGGAGGAAATACAAAGCGCATCACACCACTCATCCATCCACCATCATGACATGGCTTTCGTACGCCACCTCATTCCGCCGCGCGATAACACCAACGAAGCAAACTCCATGCCCGCACCAACCGGATGGGAACAAGAGACAACCATATCTCAAGCTCGTGAGCCCGGTCCATCCGCACGTTACGCCAACAATACCCTCAAAAATTTGAAGAAACGCACCCGTTACTTGGAGGAATATTTGGACAAGGTAAACAAAGCCCACGAGAATTTCTATGAATATTGCCTTTCCAAAGGAATACCATTCACACCACCGATTCCATTCACCCTACCACCACCCCTTCACAACGAGTAATCTGTGAGATCTTTCTTATCCTTCTCTTAATTGTTTATTTTCTTGCATTGAGGACAATACAAAATTTAAGCATGGGGGTAGGGGTAAGAAATTAGTTTAGGAATTACATTGTATCTAGGATCATGGCATGTAGGACCCTTATTTTTCATTTTTTTCGCTAGCAGTTTTACTTGATCGGGACCGCTTCTCAAGGCTTAACCAAGAGAAGTTGGGAGGAACGATTGAGGTTTTTATCTAGCGCGCATATAGGCATTTGCATTGATAGAAGCATGTAATTTAGGGATAATTTGCATGTAGATTAATCAAATAGGAATTGTTTTAAATTGAATTAGGCTAAGGTTTGGATAATTGGCCATGATACAAAAATTCGGAATTTTTAAATAATTAGTTATCTCAAAGTGAACAATGAATTGCTAACCATGAGTGTTGACCAAAATCGCAAACCCTAGAATTTTTATTTATTGAGTAATTTATTTGTGCATAGTCTTTTAAGCTTGATAGTATTTTAGAATACCCATTTATTATAGATAGACCCCTAGCGAAACTATGTAATAATTTCTTGTATGAATGAATACTTGGAATTGTGTGTAATCATGGTACTTGTGACACAAGAATATTTTATTTTTCAGAAAAATACAAAAATACAAAAAAATCAGAAATGAGAAAAATCCAAAAAAATAGAAAAATATAGAAAAAGAAAAAAAAATAGAATAAAAGATGGAGGATAAAAAGAGTATGGGTGCCTACGCAAGACTAGTTACCAATAGGCTCGAGAAAACCTCCCAAATTTTAAATTTTGTACATATTTAATTTTTAAAAAATAGTCACAAGTACCAACACACCTAGTTGTCATACTTTGCTCCAATCAATTGAGAAGGAAAATCAAAATTTATATCATTAGAATTCCTATTGATTGGAAGGGATCTATTTATAATCGAAGGGGAAATTAATACTCTCAATCTTAAGGATATTTGTGAAGTAGATTGTTCGATAATAATCTTTTTAGGGTAAGCATAATGAGGTCAATCATGGGGTGAATAAATTGTTCAAGGGAGAGGTCATGAATATTTTAGAAGTTCTAAATTTTTATTGTCATACCAATTGTACCAAACCCAAGTTCTAATTTAATTTTTAACAAGTCCTTGAGATTGTATGATTTAACCTAGACCGGACCTTTGACCAGCTGGGATGTCGTTACTTGAGGACAAGCAACAATTCAAGTTGGGAGGCATGATCAGAGTCAAAATAATGATGATTTATATAAGATTTTGGCTTAGATTTTGTATATTTTCTCACACTTATGTTTAATTAATTAGAGAAAAAGGCTACTGTCACCCTTTTTTATGTTTTATTATAGAAAACAGGTTTTGGGACTATTTTACACCAAATGGAGCTAGAATCGGGTCAATCGGATTAGCGACGCTTATCGACGAAGTCTCTGTTACGGTCCGTATTGCCAAATACGGACCAGGCCTAGCATAGATTAGAAGATAGCGCTGGAAGCATTAAACCCTAACAGTCAAGGTCCTAATACGAACCGTATCAACTGATACGGTCCATAACCGAAGGCATCTCTTGGGGAATAACTGCCGACAGCTGTTTCCAGATCAGTTTCTTAGCCCCTACTCAACCTCCAGATGTCCCTCCACTCCTATATAAGGTCCCTGGGCAGAAGGAATAGTTATCTTTGTGATTAGGGTTATATTTGATTAAAGAGAGAAGAGAGGAGTGCTTGTAACAATGCCGTTTCGCGGCTAAGTTCCTTTTCTTAGGGCTAGGCAGTAAACCTTGTTACTCTTGATGTTTTGATATATATATTTCTGTTGATTATGATTTCTTGTTGTTGAATCTAAATGCTTTTGTGATTTACTATCTCTTCATCTAACTTCAATGATCTAGTTTGAGTCTGTTAGGGTAGTGACAGTACTTTAATGGTAAGAGAAACTATTTGTATGAATTAGCCTCATTGAGATCTATTAGGTTTATGTGAAGAAAACCTTAGCGGGGAAACCATAAACCAGACCAACAAAATGCGTACCAAATTCTATCACTTGCGTAAGGAAAATCGCAGTGATCTGTGTAGTAATTTGGGGTTTTTAGAGATCAGTCATTTGCGTAAGGAAAATCGCAGTGTCCTATATAGAATCTCGATGAAAGATTTGTCATTCTTGCGTAACATAAATCGCAGTGACCTATGTAGTGTCTTTCATAAAACAACAATAGGAAATCAGACGCAACAGGAATATATTATCAAGGTGGATTGAGTAGCAATGGTGTGCCGAAATCCTAGGAATTCTCATCTCTATATTTATTTTAATTACTTTTAATTGCTTCCTAATTTACATTGATCACAACAACATCTCTCAATTTTCAAATTTTGTCTAGCCTTTCGAAAGATTGTGATTCGACCTCGTATATACTACTCGATAGGATTGTGCGCTTGCAGTCCAAACTGATAGCATTTCCGAGTTTATAAATATTAAAGGAAACATTGCTCTCTTTTGAGTGATCAATCACGTGATCGGTGTGGAACTTGATTTTCAAGTGGGAGGGGGAGATGATGGCGCATATCTTATTCAAGGTTCCTCGTCCAAGGATGACATTGTAGGCTGATGGTGCATTGACAATGAGGAAATCCACCATGACCTCCACTATACGAGGTGATGTTCCGAATGTCACTTTTAGTTGTATCATTCCCCTGGGTTGAAGGGTGTCTCCGGTGAAGCCGATCAGAGGTGAGATGTGGTGTTGGAGCACACGGGTATCGAGGCCCATTTGTGTGAAGGTCGATAGGTACAATATATCCTTCGAGCTCCCGGTGTCTACCAGCACTTTCTTTACCATGTGAGTGTTAATTTTGAGATTCAACACCACGGGATCGTCATGTGGGCTGGTGATCTCGCCTTGATCTTTCTCCGAGAAAGATATCGCCTCCTCGGGCTGGGGCCGCTTCTTATCGGTTGCTGTTTCCACATTCAGGATGGTGGGGTATGCCTTGAGGTTATCGCGAGGTTGGATCCTTCGGATGGTGCCGCGGTGGTCCCCGCTGATCACATTGATGACCGGGTTGTTCTGCTGCTCCTGGCGTCTTGACTTTGAGCCATTCCTAGGTTGAGGGCCGCGGTCGTCGATTCGAGGTCCAGTATAGTCTTGCCTGTACGGGATCTTCTTCTTGTAATCCTTCCTTTGCCTGTTGTATTTCCTTGTCAATTTCTTATAGAAGTCGGGTTTGATGTATTCGACCAACTTCCCCTCGCGGGCCAGCCTTTCCAGGATGTCTTTGAGCTGGAGACATTCTGCAGTAGAATGTCCATTGAATTGGTGATACAGACATTCTTGGGTGTTGTCTTGTATCGCGAAGATCTTTTCAGGTAATGGTGGAGGGAGATCGAACATGCTTGCAACGATGTGGTACATCTCATGTCGCTTCTTGGTGAGAGGCGCATATCGCACGAAGTGTGGTCGGTATCCTTCATCGCCGTGTTTACGTTCCTCCTGCTTAGGTGGAACATTCTTCTGGTGTTCCTTTCGATTTCGGGACCGATCTGCTGCGAGCTGCCAGTTTGCCGGTTGATGGGGAGATCGAGATCGAGGTCTCGTGGGGCTCCTGTTGTCTTCTTCTACCCGGATGTAGCCCTCAGCAAAAGCTACAAATTCTCTCAGCATGGTCATCTTCTTCATGTGGGCCTCATAGCGCAACGTGCCCGGACCTCCTTTACGGAGTCTCTTCTTGATGGCGGCTAGGGCAAACTCTTCGTTGAGGTTTTAAATTCACCGGGATGCCTGTATAAACCGATTAACGAACGCACCTGTTCTTTCTCGTGGTCCCTGGATGATGTCCAACAACATCCAGCATGTAGCTTGGGGCGGCTTGATGATCGTGTATCTTTCTAAGAATACCTTGGCGAAATCTTCGAACTTGGTGATAGATTCTCGAGGTAGGGTCATATACCAATCTCAAGCTTCTCCAGTTAAGCAGGTGGTGGAGACTTGGCACATGATTGCATCTGTAGCTCATAGAAGGCGGAGCCGTTCAAGGAATCCATACACAAAGTTGTGCGGATCTTGAGCATCCCCACTGCTGCAGAAACTCGGAAGGGTTGCTGGGTATTTGAAGTCGGCCATTGATTGGCGATAGATGTCTCTGGAGAGAGGTCCATCTTCAATCCTCATAGGTCGTGAATATGTGCCCACCTTATGAGATTCTATCTCTGCCATCTTGGCTGTCAGTCTGGCCTGGATCAATTCCTCAACCTGAGCCATATTAACGCCTCGAGTTGGGGTAGGGGGCGACCTCTAGGTCCATCTTCGATTGTCTCGACGAGTCCTCTCTCGACCTCGGTGTGGACTCCTCTCTCGTTCTCGGTGGGAACGTGATCGTTCGTGACGAGAAGGTCTTGGTCCTCCGCCCAAGTTGAACGACCCACGCTCGTTGCGAAGGGGAACCTCGGGTCCGCTGGTGTGCACCGCCCTTTCAGGATTTGGTCCCTATTCTCGCCCTGCCCTTATGGCTGTCCTTCCTCGTTGGGATGTTACACAAGTGGTGAGACATTCCGGTCCCTCCGATCTGGCTGGGCATTCTGATTTTGCGGGACAGGCGTGACTGTCTCCCCGCTGTTCACGATTCGGACCTCTACGAACTCGAGATCCAAATTCCTTGGGAGATGTTGGCCTGCCGACTTCGGGTGCAATTTGCTGGTAGAGGTCGGATTAACGACACGGCGGGAGGTACCGTCTGGATCACGGGCCGCAGTTGCACTTGCTGGGAAGATGGTGTTGGACCCATCATGGGATATACCCCGGGGGCGCCTCCTGGGCCAGGTTGTCCGGGTGGTGTCACGTAAGGGTACTGAGGACCCGTCGGGGTGTAAGGTGAGTAGAGATACGCGCCGTAGTAGTATAACGGCGCTTGCCGGGAGTAATATGGTATGAACGGTGGCTGTTGAGCACCAGCAAAAGGGTTGTGCTCGGTAAAATGCGGCCTGGTCGTGTGCCCTCAGGCGAACGAAGGTTGAGCTGCCGGACCGGGGCTTGTGCCGCGAGGTTGTTCTGGCTGAGTGACGTGAGGTCGCAACTCCGAGTTGCTAGGCACCGTTCCAGGGGGCAGACTATTAGAGGGAGTCTTTCCCCTGGACATCCCAAAATTCTTTGTTGGCGGGGTTACCACGGGAGGTTGCGTATTGTTGTTTACCCCTGGCGGGGGTGGGATTACTGCGTTTTGCTGGGCCATCTAGTTCGTCGAGTTTGAGCTAGGCGTGGCCCCACGGTGGTTGATATGTCTTATCTCGGAGAGATGAGGCTGTATGGGAGGTGGATTGGGCTGAATTCGTCCTGCCAAGGAATGGCAGGCCGAAGTGTGGATTGAGTTGAGAACTTGGAGAGGTTTGGAGATATTCGGACTCTAACCTGTATGATATCTCTCTTAGCAAAAATTCGGTCCCTGTCTAATGGGAATTCCTGCCTTATATAGTCTAATCATAACCGCCATCCTGGGCGGTTATGAGGGACGTGGGCAGTTATGCCAACCGATTCGGCGGTTATTCTGCACGTCGGTGGCTCAAGCCTATTTTCGGGCTAAGTCATTTGAGGCCGTTTATTGGGCCCAATTTAGTAGAACTTGGGCTTTTCGTATGACTCCGGGTTGGCCTATTTGTTAGGTCCAAATCCCGGATCTTTCATGACCCAGATAAGACTAGTTAAAGGGCCTGTGAAACATGGCCCTATCAGATAAGTAAGCTTGCTAAAACTATTGTATTTAAGTTTTGTATGAAAATTATACTTTGTCAAATTTAAAATATTTTACAATCTTTTAAGAATTGGAATATATAGGTAGGTCATGTTCTATTAATAATTAACCATTCAATAACAATAATTCGTTTTGACTATAATAGTATAATAAGAAAAGGTAAAAGAATATAGATGCTATTCAGCAAGGCTTCCTTAAGACTAAAGGAGTCTCCTTAACTTATTTAGCTGCTTAATTCTTTCGAACACCTGTTCTTTAGCACGTATTAAGATAAGCATTTTTAGTCTCTTTTTGTCCGAATCTTAAGACTTAATTCTAGTAGAGGTAACCCAAAGTAATATCTGATCGTATATATCATATTTCAAAAATCAAGATGCGAAACTTAACGGATGAAAGTTTTGGGATGCAATATTGTAGGACAATTTTTTAATTAAATAAAAAATGCAAAATAAGAAAAATTAAATGAATTACGGACTTACCTCTGGAGAAACAAAAGAGCAAGCTAGTATAACAATCCCCTTCAAACGCACCAGATGTTGCAGACTTGCGCGCGCGTCTTTTCTCGTCCTTTTTTTTATTGTATTTTTGGTTATTATTGGACAAATATCAAGAGAAATGGAAGCTTGGGATGTAGAGAGGAAAGCTCTGAGTCTGTTGTGGCGTGGTGTGAAGAGGAAAGAAAAATAAGCGAGAAGGGACGATGAATTGTGTGAGACGGAAGTTGGATTAGCAGCTGTGAAGCTCTAATTACGCTATTTTTAAGGTACGTGGGTGTGGAAGTGTGAAGTGTAAAGTAAGAAGAGTCCACATTCTCTATTACAATATTTGATGCATGAAACGAATGTTCAATACAATTGGTTGGTCGGCATTTATGGATTTTTTAATTTAATTCTTTTTTGTTCAAGTGGCATTTTCAAATGGAGGGTACCCATAATTTTTGTCAAAATAGTCAATTTTTTAGTTACACACTGATCCATAAAGCATTTTTGACTTCGGTCTTCGGGTAACAAAAATCGGAGAAAGTAGCTTGTTGTTCTCGAATAAAAAAATAAAAATAATAGAAAGTGGGTAAAAGAGCGAGAACGAACCTCCTCTGCTATAGAGTGGTAACACTGGCTTGATATATTTTTTTTTATTCTTCCCTATTTTTCATTAATGAACACTTGCTTGAGGTCGATACCGAAGTGAAGATGCTGTCTTTTCTCATGAGAACAATCCTCAAACGCCATCACGTATGTGGTCTGTACCATTCAGATCAAGTGTTTTTCTATCTATTTAAAAAAATAGTAAAAAAAATTTAAAAAATGAAAAATTTGGTTTTCAAGTATAAATTCATATGGAGATCATGTTGAACGGTTCGAATAGACCGCTAGAATTTTGAAAACTCAAATATTGAGCCGTAGCACGGAGGCCCTCTATATATATATATAGAGAGAGAGATAGGCTATGGTGAGTTGTGCAGTAAAACGTTGTTTTACTTCACACCATATTTTCATTTTGAAAATACAAACAACCGATCCGAACCGGTCAACCTTTTCTAAATATTGAAATGTGCTTGGAGACTAAATTTTACATTTTTTGGAATTTTTTTACTATTTATTAAGCCACCTTGAAATCGCTAATCCACTATGAACAGTAAAAAACAGTAAAATTTTCTGGACCACCAGATCAGCGATTTTCAAAGTGGCTTAATAAATAGTAAAAAAATTCCAAAAAATGTAAAATTTAGTCTCCAAGCACATTTCAATATAGAGAACATGTTGAGCGGTTCGGACCGGTAGTTTGGATTTTCAAAATGAAAATATGAGCGTGAATTAAAAATGACATCTTACTTCACAACTCAACATAGCCCAGCTCTCTCTATATATATATATATATATAGAGTGAGGCTACGGTGCTATGCATAGCACGGATTGGGTCCGTGCTACGGCTCAAAATTTGACTTTTCAAAATCCTAACAGTCGATCCGAACCGTTCAACATGATTATAAAATGAATATGTACTTGCAAACCAAATTTTACATTTTTCGAATTTTTTTACTATTTTTTTGGATAGGATCGACCGTTAGGATTTTGAAAAGTCAAATTTTGAGCCGTAGTACGGACCCAATTGGTGCTATGCATAGCACCGTAGCCTCACTCATATATATATATATATATATATATATATATATATATATATACATAGGACAGTGCTACGGTGCTATGCATAGCATAGAGGCCTCCGTGCTATGGCTCAATTTTTGAGTTTTCAAAATTCTAACGGTCGATCCGAACCGTTCAACATGATCTCTATATTAATATGTACTTGCAAACCAAATTTTACATTATTTAGAATTTGTTTACTATTTATTAAGCCACTTTGAAAAAACAGTAATTTGTACACAACAGTAAAATCTTCTGGACCATTGGATCAGCAATTTTCAAAGTGGCTAATAAATAGGAAAAAAATTCTAAATAATGTAAAATTTGGTTTGCAAGTACATATTCATATGGAGATCATGTTGAACGGTTCGGATCGACCGTTAGAATTTTGAAAACTCAAAAATTGAGCCGTAGCACGGAAGGGCTCTATACTACGCGTAGCATATTAGCCAGATTCTATATACATATATATACATGTATATATACATATATATACATACATATATACATATATATACATACATATATACATATATATATATATATAGAGCTGGGTTATGGTGAGTTGTGAAGTAAGAGGTCATTTTTACTTCACTCTCATATTTTCATTTTGAAAATCCAAACAACCGATCCGAACCGCTCAATATGTTGTAAATATTGAAATGTGCTTGGAGACCAAATTTTACATTTTTTGCAATTTTTTTACTATTTATTAAGCCACTTTGAAAATCGCTGATCCGGTGGTCCAGAAATTTTTACTGTTCACAGTGGATCAGCGATTTTCAAAGTGGCTTAATAAATAGTAAAAAATTTCAAAAAATGTAAAATTTAGTCTCCAAGAACATTTCAATATTTAGAACATATTGAGCGGTTCGGATCGGTTGTTTAAATTTTTAAAATAAAAATATGGCGTGAAGTGAAACGTTATTTTACTTCACAACTCACCATAGTCTATCTATATATATATCACCATAGTCTATCTATATATATGTATATCTTTCTTTCAAAATTCAAAATTTGAACTTCAGTTAATACTTAATTAATATTTGCACATTTTTATACTTAATTTTGTAACAAAATTTTTTTGGATGAACAAAATTTTTTTTGTTTCGTGTTTCCTCCTATTTTGAACAAGGTGACCAGTTCATATCATAGTGACAAACAAATAGTTCGGGTTCAGTTCGGTGGGGTAAAAAATTTGTAATTCAGGTATAATTTGGGAATAATTTGGTACAACAAGGAAGCAAAAAAAAAAAAAAAAAAAAAAAACCTAAAATTTTTTTTAAAAAAATTTCGCGTGTTTTTCGCATTTTTATCGTGAATAATTCGGAATTCTCATTTTTTATTCGCGAATAAAACGCTATATACGTTTTTTGCATTTTTTTTAGAGTTCGGTTCAGTAATGTCAAAAAACAAATAATACGCAAATAAAACTCAAATTTCATATATATGATGTTCTGCGTAATTAAGAAACCATTATTTAATTACGTGGATTTGATATTTTCTTATGTGGTAATCTACGAGAAAGTTAATATTTAAAATATATAGCAAGCTCAATCAAAAGTTGTCTGCACCTGTCTTAATCTGATTCGGTATTTCGTCCGACCGGCCAGGCCAAGAGATCAATTGGCCACATTTGGTCGGGTCAAGTTGGATCGGGCAAAACCAAATATGTTCGTTTCTAAGGTCAAGCCCGCCTTTCATCTCTACAACCTAATATGATTTCAGGAATTTGTATTAATAATTTTAAGAAATAAGTAGGACAAAGCATTAGCAAACCTATTTTATACTAACATAAGACATGAAAAAAATGATATTTACCTGGGAATGGATTTGAAAATTAATCCGGTTAGATGCATGGGGCTATTTTAATTCATTTTGGATCAGATGTGGCAAGTTCAGGCGATATTTTTATTAATACCAAAAAAAAAACAAATTATCAAATCTGCTCTCACTCCAAAATTATTTTTAAAACTACCCCAACCGCCCGCCTACTGGGCGGTCCACTATGGACAGCTGACCGCCCAGCTGCTGGGCGGTCCGCTGTGAATTTTTTTTTTAAAATTTGTTTTTATGTTTTAATTTGTTTTAAATATGGTACATTTATTTGTTTGAATGTTTTATATTAAATTGTTGTAATGATTTATATGATATATATTTATTATTAGTTGACGATTATATTTTTATAATTGACGATTATTTTTATATGTTATGTAATTGTCTAGTTTTTAATATAATTGATTAGTTTTATATTTAGTTTGTTAATGTTTAAATGTTTTTAAATAATAAGTCTAAATGATAATCTAAATGGTAATCTAAATGGTAAGAGTAGGTAATCTAAATGGTAAGTCTAAACATGAAACATAACAGTCTAAACATGAAATATAATAATCAAAACATAAAATATTAGAAATCTATCAAACTAAAAAAACATAAAAATCCTAACGACGATGACGAGGGCGAGGTCCGGGTAGCTCCAACCTAGCAGGTGCACGGCGGTCCCTCTGCCACGGCGGACGCCTCTGGTGAACCTCATCCACCTGCATGTCATCGTGTACGGCCTCGAGCGCCCATGGGTCTTCCCCCAGGTGTAATGCATGCTCCTCATGGATCCCCGCCTGTGTACACATCACCCATGGATCGGCTTCCCAAGTAGAAGGATACGTGGCCGGAGGCGGTGTGCCAAATATAGCAGAGGCAAAGCCATCTGCAGTCTGCGCCCCACTCTCACTGGCCTCGCTGTCGTGCTGTCTGGTCTCCATAAATAGCGGTATATGGGAGCTAGTTGGCTCCCATTTGCCCTCATCTCCAGTGAGGTCATCCAATGAAGTCAACTCTGTCGGCAGCTACATCCTGCATGTAAACATTGTTACTTTTGCTACATAGAAATAACGAATAAATTAATTAAACAATGAAGTTTTGCTACCTCGGTGAGCTGCACTGGAACTCCATGCTCGTTGTAGTACGCGTTCCACGCATTGTTGTTCAACACCCATTGGTGGATCGCCCAACCCGAGTCATCATCTGCAGAAACGAAGATAAATTAATAAGAATGGACTTTTAAAGAGACACTTAATAATGTGGATGACATATTATTACCTGCAGGAGGTGGCGGCATCTCATCAGGGTAGACAGCGGCTCTAGGCTGCTCCGGATCTGGTGGTGGGGGCTTTATCTCGCTCCAATTGATGTCCTCCCCAGAGTCGTGCAACATACCGACGAGGCGCCTGTCCCAGCCAGAGTCCTCCACGATCGGTGCACTGTGTTAGAGCATTTGACATCCTATCGCTCTCCAACTCTTTCTCGACATGCACACCAAGCTGTGTGCCACTCCTCTAATACCGGTCAAAATCTGCACACAATGTTTTTTCATTATTATTTTTAGAAGATGAATAAATAAACTATTAAAATTTTAAGTATGTCAGTTTTATTTAAATTTTAAGTATGTCAATTTTAAGTATAGATCAGGCCGAAAGGCAAGTAAGACCTAGATCATTCACCCGTGAGTCTTTGTCGAAGGGCATCACCATAGTCTCCCTGTAGGTAAACCGACGGCATGCCCCATCTCTGGTACCAGACTAAATATCGCAATCTCCAAGGCCCATGCGGCATAGAGGCATCAACAGCTGAAGGCGGGGTCCATAAGTGATCCTCCGGTGATGCAGCACGCTCGTAATGCTCCAAAAAACGCGTGCTCCAGTCGACCTTGGGCTTGTTGTGTTTAGTGCTGCAATATAAATTAATTAGTAACGTGCATGGCTGAACAAGTAATAAAATAGACAAACAATAAGGCGGTACAGAATACCTGTGCAGCTGGGTGGTCTGCTGCTCGCCCAACTCTGGAAAATTCGAGACATAGGCATCCAAGCCAAACTGACGGGGCACTTGATCAGGATAGTGATACTCAACTATCCAGAAACATACACACGACCCCCGATAAAACGAGAGATATCTCTGCTCTAATGTCAGCCGGCACAGAAGGTTCCTATTGTAGAACACCCGATAGGGGTACCAGGTGACGCTCGTCTAGTGAAGCATATGGAGCTGACCCCGGACATATGAAATTCCCACGGTCCTCCCCTTGCCCGTGTTCTCGTATGTGTAGGGAGGACTCCATATAGCATCGTATGTTGGACGTCTCTCGGGGTCATCTCCCGTCCATAAACCCTCCTGAGCTGGAGTAGAAGAAGTGGCCCGGCAATCTGCTTGTTCTTCACCTAAATTTTAGACATGCAGTGCAATTCTGGTAAATATTGAACTCTAATATTTGTAATAAAGAAATTAAAATATTTGTATAAACTTACCAGACAAGCGTGACACAAGCCCCGGTAAAAGTGGGCGAGCACGGCTTCACCCCAGTTCCACCTCGACAGCCGCTCAATGTTTCTCAGCAAAGAAAGGAACATAATTAGAACTGTGTCTCCACTGGAATCGACAAACATGACGCTGCCACATAAATCCATGACAAATGTCCTCACATACCAGCAATGTAAATTAGTCAACATAAATAACTACAATTATTGTTGACTCCATGACATATTTTAATTTTCAACTATTTGTGATAACCCTAAAACGGCCTGCTCGTCAGCGGTATTGCGGGTGATCCTACGCCGGTGGAAGAACCTGCGGAGCGCCATAAGACTAATGCAATATCCAGAATACGGGTACTCCTCCTCCTCTCATCTCTTCTTCTTCTTCTGCAAGTCCGTCAGAGCGGCCCCTAGCAGCTCTGGTATCATCCCCGTCAGCTCCGGATGGTCCGAGACACCACCGATGGGGTCGCCATCTATCCGTAGACCCCACAAGGCGCTGACGTCACCTAGTGTGACTGTCATCTCCGCAACCGGAAGGTGAAATATATGCGTCTTCGGTCGCCATCTCTCCACTAGACCGCAAATAAAAGCCTGGTCTACCATACTGTGAGTCATGGTGGCCAACTGATACAAGCCGAGATACATGATGCACCGCTCCATCAATGGATGAGCGACGTATGGTATCTCGGGGGTGCGATGCCTCACTGCAATCATTGTCTCGTCCTGTATTTTACAGTGATTTTAAATTAAACGACTGATTATCTGTAATATTAAATAATGCTATTTAAATTAGGAATACAAAACCAACGTACCTCCATAGATGCAAGTGAGACACGGTGACTGACATGTGGGGTCCACAGAAGAGGACTAAATGTGTCAGGATAGTGAGGGGGATAATCTCAAAAGGGAGCCTCTGCACCGGATGCCCTTGCACCGGATGCCGCTGCACCGGATGCCTGTGCACCGTGATCATGTGAACTCTCCTCCGTCTCCAGAGGGGTATCCCATGCACGTCCCCGTCTAGTTCTGACCATACTACATTTCAATAAACAGAAGATTCTACTTCATAAATTCTGATTTATGAACTCTAACTTATAAACTCTAATTTTGTCAACTCTAAATCCCAATTTAATAATTCAACCTTAACTAACACGATAATTAACAATTCAACCCTAACTTATAAACTCTAATTTTAACAACCCTAAATCCTAATTTACAAACCCTAATTTTGGAAACCCTAATTTTTAACAATTAAATCGCGACGGGAAATCAACAACCCGCACACGATAATTAACAATTCAACCCTAATTTATAAACTCCATTTTTGTCAATCCTAAATCCTAATTTATAAACTCTAATTTTGGAAACCTTAATTTTAACAATTAAATCGCGATGGGAAAATCAACAACCCGCACAAGATAATTAACAATTCAATTTCTACCAATCGTTCCAATGCCAATACAAGATACAAAATATAAATTAAAAAAGTTATTTAGATACTTACCCGAAAATAATCGGATTGTCGCCGAGATGGCCGAAAATTACTGTTTGGGTGAGAGAGGGCAAGAGAGAGAGAGAGAGAGGAAGAGGGAGAGGAAGAGAGCGAGAGAGAGATTCTAGATAGAGAGAGAGTTCGGAATAGAGAGAGAGAGAGGAAGAGAGGGAGAGAGACCTCGACAGTGAGAGAGAGCAAGTTGGGGGGCCGGTTTCGGGCGGCGGGGCGGCGGGAAGGCAGAGAGCAAAAGAGAGAGAACAGAGAGAGAGGGGTCGGGCCCGCCCATATAAAAAAAAAATCAATAGCAGACCGCCCAGCGGCTGGGCGGTCAGCTATGCATAGTGGACCGCCCAACCAGTGGGCGGTCAGCTATGGAAACTGGACCGCCCAGTGGCTGGGCGGTTGGGGTAGTTTTAAAAATAATTTTGGAGTGAGAGCAGATTTGATAATTTGTTTTTTTTTAGGGTATTAATAAAAATTTCGGCAAGTTCAGTGCTCCAATGATTTGACCGATTCTTTTTTAATAATGGAGCTTCGTTTTGAAAACAAAAAAAAATATATGCGGAAAGTGATTTTAGTTTTAAAATACAATTATTTTCTGTAAAAAATCATTTCTCCTCAAAAAATTTAGACATAAAAATATTTGTATTAGTTAAAGTTATATTGCATCTTAGGTACTAGGTACAACAAATACATTTTTTTATATAACATGAGAAATATGATACAAGAGCAATTTGATTACCAAAAAAAAAAATTAGAGAAAAATTCAATCAGATGGATAAAGGACGCAACAGGCCCCACTAGTTACTGCACGTGGTGACACGTGTTCATGTACTGGCGGACGAATTCGGATCTCCTAATTCTAAATAACTAAAAAATTGAGTTTGGATCCTGAGTACGGTCGCAGTGATATTAAAGGGTCTGTGAATTTTATTAGGGACGGATTAGTTCGGATTCCGATTAGACGGTTGTCGGTTCGAATCCGAATTCAAATATTGAGTTACTCTAGGAGATCCGGAGCCCGGGCGGACTAAAGTTGCTCAGTCATGCGATGTGCTGAAATTGAAACGGAGAAGAGGACAGAGTTTGTGTTCTTCCTAAGATCTATCTTGGGGGTGCAGATCCCCTAAATTAACTTAATTTTTGGATTTTGGATCGGAACCGTCCGATTTGAATCCGTCGCTCGGGATCGCTTCGAGATTCTAATCTGTCGCTCGGGATGTGTGTGCTCCACTTTGGAATGGATTGTCACGAATTTGAATCGGACGGTCCCGATCCAAAACCCAAAAATTTAGTTACTTCACTGGATTTGAATTCCTATTAGGATTTTCTACCTTATGCAGCACGCTAAGCAGTAGGTCGTGCAAAATTCATTCCTTCCTGCAATCTTTCGTTGAGGCCCTGTTACTTTTCCTTAATTAATTTCAAAAGGTTATTGATCTGGGAACCTTTCAATATAATGTTAATCTTATTTTTCTTAGCAAAATGCGATTGATATTAAATATATTTGATTATACTTTCAATCTTATTTCGGAATGCCACTTGCGATTAAGAAGCCGAGTAGACATGACCTCCTACCTCTAATTGTGAAAATGCGAAGGTGGCTTCATGGATGGCAAGGTAAAATGTTGTCAAGAGGAGGGAGCTCCAGTTTATGATGTGTAATTTACTGGCATGGTCGGCTCGCAATATCACCCGGTTTTAATGCACTAAAGGTGTTCGAGAAAATTCTTGCCGATTTTTTTATTAAAAGGAAAAAAAAATGAAATATTGAATTTGAATCTATAGAAATGAGTGGTGTAGATCGTTTGTGATACATTTTTTACACCTTCGAAGTGCATATCTGGTTCGATTAATTACTAGATTCTGCAATATTTAGTTTTTAATTTTTCACCATAATGTATTTATTGGCGAGTCGTATTACTTATTGTAACTGATTCAAAGCTGCTGGCATTATTTCTTGCATTGGTTATTTATTTCTTAATTTCTTAAGATTATATCATATACATAATTAGTATATTTTTATTGAAGCATAAATATCTTACTAAATTGTTCTTAACATGTTCTTAACATGTGATGTGATAAAATTCTTATAATTGTGAAAACCAAGAATATGAAATTTTATACTGAATAAACTAGATAAAATACGTATGTTAAAATTATTTATATGTTAGTTAAAAAGATTTTATAAAATAAGTTAATACCATGTCTTATAAATTTTTTTAAAAAGACCATATGTTGAAAATATTCTACATATACACTATACTATACTTTCTGATTTTAGCAAATAAAATTGCACACTTAAATTTTTATTCTAAATTATTTGTACACATAAAAAAAAATTATTCAAAACCAAAGGAGATCACAATTGTATATTTTATTTAAGTAAATAATAGATGGGAGTAAATAGGGAGGAGTGAGAGTGAGGGAAAGAGAGGGAACAAGTGGAGACCAGAAGGACATTTTATTAAGAATTTTAAAAGGAGGGTATTTTGTTCTGTGTTGAAATAGAATAGCACTTTGTAAAATTTTCTCGAATGTCTTAAGTTCTATTTTTTTTGAGAAAGTGGGTGAACAACTGAACCAAAAACATAAAATAACAGCACAAGTTGTCGAGTGCACAACCCTTTCTTCTATTTAAAACCAAAAATCAGAACTTGCTCCAATCTAGTTTCTTTTTCTTCTACAAGATTAACACCTGGTGGACCCCATGCGGCCTACGTCAAAGCACCGCCAGGTCACAAATTTCAGGCATTTTCTGTAACGCTTCCCTTGTTTTTTCACTGTGTTGCTGAAGATTTAAATTTGTTTTAGCAAGTATTCCACCTTTCATATTCATTATGATGTTCCAAATTTCGGCTTTGAAAAAATGCAAAAAATGCAAATTTTTGTTTCCTGTCTTGCTCTACTAATCTTTATCAGATGGCCAATTTTTTTATTTTTTAAAGCTAGAAATTGTTACTTTTATACCTTCAATAAAAAATCCTTCTATTTTATTAGAAGTCCTCGTGACTTCTGAACAGATGCAAAATTTGTATCAGAGCAACGGCACAGAAAATGGCCCAGGCAAGAAGTCGCGTAAAATCCCATGGCCATGACAGAGGACATTACAATAAGGTAACTTAAATAGATAGACAAAATTAAACAATATTTCCTAATGGAAAATTAACTGGAATTGATACAGCTGGTGAGTCCGTCCTTGAAATTCACTGGAATTGATAAATCAAGTGAAAAGTGACAAGGAATTATTGTGAGAGATGGAAGCTTGAATGTTTGATTAGGAGCAGCCAAGCTCTTGTTAAGTCAAAGGTTGCAGTCATTTCATGGGTCCAGATTCTCTGTTACAGGTGCATAGAGAGTTCTATACGAATCAATGATCGCTATTAATGGGTTCTTTGATTCTTTCTCTGTAGAGGGCATTTTAATTGGTCTACAGTCTGGAGAGCATGAGCCATCCGCACTGGTTAATAGAAGCATCTTTGCGTACTACAGGCAACAGAAAATCTTAACACTTTTGTCTTTGAGTGGACAGTAGGTCAGTAGTCACTGTCTAAGTTTTATTTTTTCTGAGGAAGTTCATGAACAATTGGGATTTTTTTTAAAAACAATAATTAAAATAATTAATTTTAAATAAACAACATGATTGCTGCAAGATTTACAAAAACCATCAAAACCGAATTGCCAATTCGGTCCGACGGCATTTTTTTTCTTCGGACCGAATTGGTAATTCGGTCTGGTTGTTTTTCACCGGGTTATAGAAAGAACGCCACATAAAATCAAAAAACATGCCAGACCGAATTGCCAATTCGGTCCAGAGGCTTTTTTAGTCTGGACGAATTGCCAATTCGGTCCAGGCTTTTTTTTTTTTTTAGAGACAAGAGCAAAATAAAGAAGAGGGATGCTTCTATGCACCTAAGGACCTATTTGTAAAATGAGCATATTTTCATTTTCAAAGTTCAAACAGTCGATCCGACCGTTCAACATTATCTCCATATTAAAATGTACTTGGAGGTCAAATTTTACATTTTTTTTGAATTTTTTTACTATTTATTAAGTATTTTACAAAACTAGTCAAATTCTGACCATTGAATTTTGTACCCATCTTAATAAATAGTAAAAAAATTCAAAAAAAATGTAAAATTTGACCTCCAAGTACATTTTAATATGGAGATAATGTTGAACGGTCGGATCGACTGTTTGAACTTTGAAAATGAAAATATGCTCATTTTACAAATAGGTCCTTAGGTGCATAGAAGAATTTGCCAATAAAGAAATCTAACACTGAAAATTTGAATTTTTTTGTTTAAATTATTTGATAGATTACTTCTTTTGACATATAATTAGCATATTTATACTAAAATACGCTAAATTACTTGAAATTATGTTGAATTACACTATATTAAGTTAAATTACACTAAATTACATTACATTACGCTAAAATACGGTAAATTACGGTAAATTACATATGAATAGGGACGATATCTTCACTAAAAAGGCGAAAAACGACGGCGAAACTTCAAACGGTCATAAAACGGCGCTCGAGTGTCCGATTTCAGCAAATGACCACTTTTCGGAAAGCTTGCAAAAATATGCATGCGTCCGTGTCCGCGATGCCGGATTCCAAAATTCAGAATCGCCAAAAAACAAAGGGAAGAGCCTCAAAACTTGAGTTGAAGTTTCCGATTAAGATTTTCATTTTTATTATTCAATCCAAGTAGCTCAGTAAATTAGTTACATAATGAACTTGTAGAATACCAATTTTTACTATTTTTGGAATTTTTTTACTATTTTTTATGATTCATGAAAGATGGCACAGAATCTGTCTACTTTAGCGTAATTTACCGTATTTCAACATAATTAGCGAAGTTATTGTAATTTAGCGTAATTTAGTGTAATTCAACATAATTTATCGTAATATAGTGTAATTCAACATAATTTCAAGTAATTTAGTGTGTTTTTTAGTATAAATATGCTAATTATAAATCAAGAAGTAATCTAACAAAAAATTTAAACAAAAAATTTAAATTTTCAGTGTTAGATTTCTTTATTTTTGCTCTTTCTAAAAAAAAAAAATAACCTGGACCGAATTGGCAATTCGGTCCAGGCTAAAAAAAGCCTACACACGAAAGGCAACACAGTTTCATTGTGAAATTGAGCTGGACCGAATTGCCAATTCGGTCCGAAGAAAAAAAATACTGTCGGACCGAATTGGCAATTCGGTTTTGATGGTTTTTGTAAATCTTGTAGCAATCGTGTTATTTATTTAAAATTAATTGTTTTAATTATTGTTTTTAAAAAAAATCCAAACAACTGAACCAATTACAGAAAATAGCAGCACAACCCCTTCTTCTATTTAAAACCGAAAATCATAACCTGCTGCAATCCAGTTCCTTTTTCTTCTACAAGATTAACACCTGGTGGACCCCATGCGGTATATGTCAGGGCACCACCATGTCACAAATTTCAGGAATTTTCTGTATCGCTTCCCATGTATTTCTCTGTGTTGCTGAAGATCTAAATTTGTTTCAGCATGTCTTGCACCTTTGATCTTCATTGCGACTAGGGGTGTCAATGGGTATGGTACGGGTCGGGTGGAGGCATTTTCATACCCATATCTATTAAAATTGACTTAGCCCATACCCATTAAAAATTGACCTTAACCTACCCTACCCTTACCCATTAATATTATCGGATAACAAAACGGTAGCAAATGAATAACGGATATTACTAATATAATAATTAATTTTATTATATTTTACAAATTAAATATAAAAAACTCATTCATTCTAGTAAAAAATAAAAATGAATGTGCAATCAATTCCAACTAAATTGTTTTTTATAAATGAAAAAAATTCAAAAACACGAATACATATTTAGGTGAGTTGGAAATTGAATTGAATATATATTTAGATTTTATAATTACCCTTAGGGTAACAAGTACAAAATAGTCATTACCCATACCCTTACTCATTTGGTTAATGAAAAAAAATTCTTATCCATACCCATACCCAATAAGCTAACGAAAAAAAAAACCTTATCCATATCCGCCTTATCGAATACGATACGGGTCGGGTAAATGGCTAAAAAGGTACCATTGACACCCCTAATTGGGACGTTCCAAATTTTCGACTTTGAAAAAATGCAAAATTTTGTTTTGTTTCATGTCTTGCTCTAATATAATATTGATCAGATGGCCAAAATTTTCTTTTGTAAAGCTAGAAATTGTTACTTCTAGACCATTAACAAAAAATCCATGTATTTTAGTAGTCCTCGTGAGTTGTGAACATATTGTATTAGAGCAACGGCACAGAAAACGGCCCAGGCAAGAAGACACGTAACATCCCATGGCCATGACAGAGACAGAGGACATTACAATAAGGCAACTTAAATAGGTAGACAAAATTAAACATTATTTCCTAATGGAAAATTAACTGGAATAATTGATACAACTGGTAAGCAAGCCCCAATACAAATTTTTATCTGATCGAAGACATTCTTTGTTCTGCAACAAACCGCCCATATTGGCCCAAATCAGACCCAAGAACAATGGATCAAAGTAGGAACAGTAATCAGGAGGTGATACACTCTGCCGTTTTGTCAAATTTTCTTGCGAGTTGCTAGGCTGTAACAGAAACGTTGTAAATATGTGTAATAATTACTAAATAACTTATTGGCAAGATGGATCCCTTCCGATACGCACAAGGTGTACGATAAAATTTCACATAGAAAAAAAAATTAGGTATCTTTTCATGGTTTCTTAAAGTTAGATGGCTCTGACATAAAATCTACTCCTGCCTACTGATAACTATTTCTTAAAGGTCCTGGCCAGCTAACCAAAATGCGAGCTTGAACTCGCATTCTGAGTACTGAATGTCTGCGCTGCCTTGTATTCTTCAATGTGGTTGATTTACACCTGTGATTGGAATTGCCCCGGTTTCAACACCAATGTGTTATATAAGACCAATAACCACAAAATTGACACTTAAGAACAAAAGCCCCATCTTAAAACTTGCTAATCTGCACAAACATCAAAGGATCTCACCCGCCACATGTAATCTTCTTGAGGAATATCAAGAGATCTTTATTTTCTTAAATAATTACCTCCTAAGCTACATTTGTGATCACTGCTTCAACTATTTCAGCGGTTTGATCTTTTCGGATACAACAGCTCCATATAGCTCCTATGTTCGATATTTCTATGAAAAATTACTTTGCTCTGTTTTTGGTGCATTGGAAATGCACCCACCCCAACGAAGCCGCTATCAAAAATATTGTCTCCAACTGTCAAGAGCCCTCATATGTCCACTCTAATTACTTTGTGATGCTCTACATTTCTAGGACCCCACTCGTCACATGACTCCATGCTAACATTCTTCTCATTTATAGTCCGGCTCAAACACTCGCTTTCCAACTGCCTCTCCTGAATTCATTATCACCATTGCTGACAGTTGCTATATATAATTTCCCAGTGAATAGCTTTGGTATGTATTTTACCGGTAGCTAAAACTATTTTAATCAACGGAAGGTGTTCGACGAAATTTTCGGATCAAGATTTGTCTAGTGGGTACCTGGACCTGGAAAGTACAACTATGATCTGGCACCCGTGTTACTGAAACTGATTTATTACTCAAGCATCAACATGCAACACATAGTCATGTATTGGTCCGTAACGTTTCCTAACCTGACTGGAACTGGTACCGATTTGTCGAGTTCCCTCTTAGATCTTGACCCTCGGAGGCTTTGACTAGATGAGGTCAACATTGGCTCGATTAAATTACACTCCACACAGAGACAATCAAACACAGAAGAAAAACCCCCACCCACTCACAAGGAAAATAACTCGAAGGTTTCTATTTGAGTACCAAACATAACAAGTCTGCTTTACTGCAATCCAGTAGGAGAGGTACCAAATAAGGTCATACCTGTGCGTGCAATATGGTACAATGATTGATGACCATCTAAAATCAATGTTTTGTTGATTGGTTTAAATTTTCACTTAATTTCTTGAACTTATAGTAGTTTGTGGCGTGATATATATTGACTTGTAATTTCACCTATTTTAATGCACAGGTGTCCGATTTTTTTTTCAAAGTGAGATTTTGTTGGTATCAGGATATGAAAAATATTAATTCAAATTTCAAACCAGTTCAATTCAATCTTACCAAAGCAGTACTTTTTATGCAAAGACTAAAGTAAAAATGTAAAATGCCACATGAAGTCTGGTATTGATTCATGATATTCGCGCCTTTTAAGTATTAACCCTTGATTACTTAGAAAAACTAAAAAAATTGTTGTTTTGTGAAACTAAATTGGGAAAGGTTAAATGAGTACCGTACTGATTTCGAAGAATTTGTGCAGATGTCTCTGAATTGGATAACTGGAATATTCAATTGTCGTACTGCATTCAATGCAATGAAGAATATCTTCTCTGTTTTACTGCAACAATACCAGTACACAATTAGAAAGATATTTTTTCTTCAATAAGCAACCAGCTAGTCCTAAAATAAATTTTCATTAATTGTCAATATTGAAAAATTATTATTGCCATGCATGGATACTAGAGTCTTCAACTGGTCCCATAACTGATGCTCTTAGTCCAGAGGCAGATCCATATATGTATATTGAAAGGGGTTATTGATCTCCATTAATTTTCAAAAATTATGTGTTTATATGTGATTTTCTATATAGTTTAGAGTAAAATTCTATGGATACTGCAAAATTAAACTTATACACAACATGAAAATTTTATATGATAGACCACCAATGTATTTTTGACTGCCATGGCTTTAAAGTCTAGCTCCATCCCTTGTTCTAACCAACATTATAACTTCCAGTACATATAACTTTTTGGGTATGCTATACCTTTGTCCCATCCAATATACAATTTAATGCATGAAACCCCGGTTTTCATACTATAGGATGCTACTTTTCGCAATTACAAATTAGCAAATTAATGCATGAACCCCTAGAAAATTAGCCATGTTCAGGCGCCACTTGTCATAGGATTGCCAAAACAACCAATTTTCAGTACTAAATTTGAGCTCCAGAGAATTTTATCACAGTAAAGAAAATAAAACCAATTTTCAGTACTGCACATAGACTGTTTGTCTGGTTTGTCTGTTTTGTGCTCCAACAGTTGAATATTGTAGTTAGTCCATGTACTGTGCGACACTGATACCATTGAAAAAATTAGGTTGGCACAATAACCTAGATTATTAATTAAATAATTGGAAATTTAAATATGCATTTTATCAATGTTTTTGTTTGTTACCCTTCCAAATATTGTTTTCATGACATATATATATATTTTTTTTTTTCTGAACTGGATTTCATATTCAAGCTATATGTATATGCATCTTTGCATGTATAGCACACACACAGACACACACACATCTGTATGTATGCTTTACAAAATATCATATAGTGCCTATAACTGCTAAATGTTTCACCTTTTTATAATTTATTGTAGTCCCGTACTGTTTACAAGTGGTTTCCACCTCAAGCAGGCTGGGCCAAGTTGAACATTGACTCAATTGGGCCACATGGGCTTATTTGATTTGAATTTGAACTCCTCAACAAAATGGATAACACAATCCTTCATAAACAATGAAGAATTTAGGACCAATGTAAAGACCTGGTATTTTCAGCTCTTTCTGCTTGTGATTTTATTTTTATTTTTATTTTTTCAGGAACTGTAAATTACCTGAGAACGGATCACTGACATGTTTTGGAAAAATCAACTTGAAGCGTTCTGCATTTCACTTTGAATCTTTGATCATCACTAAATAATGAATTGCAGAAATCAACTCTAATTTTGTCAACAAAGCTGCAATAGTGCCATTGTCAACTAAGTATTTTGGCAAATATTCTTATGCTTTTAAATAGAACAAAATAATGATTAATGAAGATGTTTCTTTTATTTTGTTAATTAGTTTATAGTTGATGGTGAAAGAAGAAGAGACAATACTTCCTCTTCAAAAGTAAAAAAAAAAAAACTATATATAAGGAAAATATGACATATTTTATCATGTTGCACTACTGGGCCAAACAAATTAGAAATTCTCACAATTTTTTAATTATATAGAGTGAAAGTAATTGCAACATTTTCTGTTTGAAATCCAGGAAAGAATTTTCAAATTATAATAGGTAATCTCATGGACAGTTGTAAAATTGAATAACTAAGTTATTCCTATGTAATTTGGAGATCCTATTTCCCATGCATATGGAAGACAGTCCAGTGAGTGAAAGTACTGTTAAATTTTATGTCAGGCAAACAAACCCCGGTAAGGTAAACTAGACTTCAATCATGCAAATTTCAAACCCTATTAAGGAGGAACATAATGTGTTTTTATTTCTTAAACTCTAATTTTTTATAAAATAATGTAGGCCTCAACTTTAGGGGGCTTATTTGCATGAGTCACAACAATTTAGTTTCCCTTCCAGCTATCAATTCCTCATCACAGTTGAGAAAGTTTCCATGTTATATATATATATTAATTCGTACTCCTTAGCATTACTAAAAAGACAAAAAAAATGATGAATGATTATTTTTTAGGATAATGTACTAAAATCATCACCAAAAGTTTATAAATGTTTGAGATACAACTACATTAAAGCTGTACAATAGCATGCATACATAGTATATGTGAACGGTCTGTTAAACTTGCAAATATCAATATCAAAGTCCAAATAATAATACACAAAGCAAATAAAAATTACAAGCTTGTTACCTGCCATTTAAGCTTCATCCCAATCTGAAGAAGTTAAATAGAACTAGGCAACAACATTAGTTAAAGTTATGTAGGCGTAACACTCTTTCATGCAAATTTTAAACCTTAGTAAGACGGCAAACATAGTTTGTTATTTCTCAGACTCTGAGGCCATATTTGCAAGTTTATATTGTTATGAAGGTTAATAGTTTTTTCCCCTTCCAGTTAATAAATTCCTCATTGCAGCGAGAAAGTTACAATATTTATACATTCTTTCTTCACCATTACAACAACAACACAATAATAATAATAATAATATTGATACGAGAAATGATTATTTATAAGGTCACTGAACTGAATTTGTAGTCAAAGTTCCAAATGTTTATCACAAAGTAGTAAAGCATCCCAATAGCACACGCAGACCATGCATGGCAGTTAAATTTACAATCATCAATTCCAATTCCAAATAAAAATAGTACACAAAGCAAACATAAAACAAGGTTTCTTGAGTCATGAATGTCCTGGATAGTGCGCTTAGAATTGCAAATTATATCGCAAGTTGCTAAGGTAGTATTAGGCCTACAGCTTAGCAAATCACATACTTTTGTCATAAATAAGCACTACAAGGAACTAAGGCTCAACTTTATTTTGATCCAAATTAACTGGAAGGAAAAACACACAACCAAAAGATTATTCATTACATAATACCAACCTTCTAAAACAAAGTGCTCTGGGCTGATTGATGTTGCCTGTAATTCAAATGTTTGAAAGGCCTGCGATATGAAATTGAGCACATATTTCTCAATCGAGGAGTTTTAAGGAAACTTGAAAAAAATGTAAAAAAGTGGTTATTTTAGACCGATTATTTAATATACATCAAATAAACTAATTTCTAAGCTAGAGTAACTCTCATGTGAAGACATATTATTAATTAATGCATGGGTCGAAAAATATAGAAGGTAAACTTCAAAGAAAAAGCATTGTGGAATTGCAACATGGTCTAATCAGTTTCAGTGAATTCAAAATAGCAAAACAATTTAAAACTAATTTGTAGCAATATAATAGATGATATGTTAATTTAAAACTTATTCGTGGCAAAACTTATTTATTACAAAAACGTACAACATATAGATTTTGCAAAATAAAATAAAATAACAAAAGCAGTTATTTTGTTGTTTCATAAGCTCGATCTTGTAATCTCATTACAGAAAATATTCATGACAAAAAATAAATGGCAGTGGAGTAGATGTTGCGTGCAAGAACAAAAAAGTGAAATGCATATAGTGAATTGGATAAGTACAATTGTTACAATCATAAAGAAGATAACTCTAGTTCAGTTTCATAAGCAAATAAAAAAATAAGAGCACAACAATCTTTTTATGTATTTCTACACATTACTAATTGTTACAAAATCCTCAAATTTTTCTCCAGTGACACGGACAATTTAAAAAAATTATACGCACAAGCTCCAGAATGCAAAATGGAAAAAATAAATAGAAGTGGAGGGCATACCTTGCAATCAAATTATTGAGTGGGATATTGCCTGCCAGCTACCAAACACGATAGGTAAAATGAAATAGTTGGTGAGTTCCTTTAGCTAAACCCCCAAAATCAACATGCACATCTTTGCAGTCCATCCACTTGAGGGACATGAGGTCCTCGATGCCCTTTGGGACCTCCACTAGCTGTTCCAGTTCCCACAACCAAATCTCTTCAAGGCTCGCCATGGTGCCCTGCTCCATCTCCACTTGAATCAGATTAGGCATTAGTTTCAATGCCAGTTTCTTCAATTTAGGAAACCACCCTACTTGAAAAATTAGTCGTTGCCCTTCATATGCTCTTTGGAGAAACAAGTACGTGAGGTTTCTGCAATGGGAAAGAGATGGCAGAGGATCATTTTGTAGTTGAGACCATCTGAGGATTAGTGTTTAGATACTATTCCCAGATATTTTGAATAAAGGCGATTCAAGCAAGGTTTCTTTCAGTTGCCCTCCGAGAACTAACTTCTGAAGTTGTGGGAGGTTCAGGCCTTCCAATTGGAGAATCTCATTCTCATCGCTTGCATGAATAAATAAGTTGGAAAGGAAACTCATCTTTGATAATGATTTGCATAACTCTACTGAGTGGTTTTCTTTCACATTCCATATTCGGAAGCTTCTCAGTTGAGTTAAATTACCAAGTTCTCTTACTACCATAGCATTTGATTCTAATGCCTGTATAGTCTGGAGATCTTTTAGGTAAAATATGCCCTTAGGTAAAGAGATTCCAGTACGATTCCGGAAAGAACTATATGTAAGATCTAACTCAACCTCAGCAAATAGATGCCGTAACTTTTTTAGCTCTGCTATGCTGTCTGGTAGATTTTGTATTTGAGAACAACAGAGATCCAGGGTCTGCAAGTTGTGAAGTTTCTTGATAGCTTTTGGTAAAAGTTTCACCTTTGTATTTCTCAGACCCAAATAGTGGAGATTGAACAAATCCCCAATAGAATTTGGAACCGTTTCTATTGGCAATCCTTCTAAATCCAAAACAGTAAGATACCTTGACTTGCCAAAAATCATCGATAGCAAAGGAGATGAGGCCACATCATCGCCAGCTAACAAAAAAGTTCTGAGTTTTGGTAAACAAAGATCATGCTTGACCGTCTCCCTTAGATTGATTACTGAGAGCCGACGAGTAGAACTATCGGCATTTTCTGACTTGTTATCCTCATGCAACAATCCAAAATTTTCTTTTCTGCATAACGAGATGGCCAACTCTCTCACTGTATCATGCATTTGGCACCTCTTCACCCTACCAAACTCATTTTTTTCAACCACCTGTAACATGCTGCGATGTATGAGCTCCATGAGATAACCCTCTGCCCCCTCTTCTAATGTGCTTCTTCCCTTTTGTTCTATAAAGCCTTCGGCTATCCAAAGCCTTAAAAGTTTCTTTCTTGGAAGGGGAAAATCCTCTGGAAACAAACAACAATATAGAAAACAATTCTTGAGGTATTTCGGTAGGTACTTGAAGCTTAGATTAAGAATATTTTTCAATGGATCCAAGTTTGGGTTGTTGTCTAGCTGCCAGCTAAGTTGATCAAATAACCGTTTCCATTCGGATTCTGTCTTCTCAATCAAGGACAACATAACACCTAACGAAACAATAGCAAGCGGCAATCCATCACACTTTGAAGCAATCTTTCTTGCCCACTTTTCAAGTGGAGGAGGAAATGCGTGGTTTTTTTCAAGATGAAAAGCCTTTTTACAAAATAAGAACCATGAATATGTTTCTGACAAAGGTTTTAGTTCTAGTCTATTGTTTTCTGGAGCAAGATTAGCTACCTCAGCCATTCTGCTAGTAATCACTATTTTGCTTCCCCGATGATTATCAACAAGTGTGTCCCTTATATCAAGGAATGCTTTTGGATCCCACATATCATCTAAGACAATCAGATATTTATTTTCTTCCAAGAGATTTTGTAATGTATTTTTCAATCTCCAAATATCCATGTTGGTTGCATCAATTGTGACACCCTTCTCATCCCTACATATTTCAGAGATTATATTCCGTAGAATATTTTCAGTGGTATATGATTGAGATATAGAAACCCATGTATGACGATTAAAGTTTTTTCTTTCTCTCTTATAAACATTTGTAACCAATGTAGTTTTCCCTACACCACCCATTCCCCAAACTGATACAACAGAGAGTTGTGGCTCCCCAAAATTTAGCCACTTCGTTAATTTCTCCCTATCTTCTGTGATGCCCACAAGATGATCTTCATCCACGAAGTGCGCAGATACAGCCATATTGTGTGAGTACTTGTTTGATAAGTTCGAGTTTTCCTTTTTTGTTTCTATGGTTGGCAACCATCGTTCTTTAATCCTTGCAAGATTCTTAAGCCTTTCCTCTGCTTCAAGCAGTTCAAAGGCAATTTGTTTAAGAGCTATCAATATCTTTGGCTCTTTAAAAAGTTTTTTCACATAAAATGATATTCCACCAAACTTCTGATTACCAATTAGGTATGAAAATTCAACCACGGTATCTTCAATATCATTTGCTAACTTCTGTACCTCTTTTATCCAAGCTACTTGAGATTCATTGCTTGGGTGGTCTGTTTCTATATCATTAAGAAATCCTTGCATCACTTGAAGTTCAGTGCTAATGTTGTTCATATTTAATTTGAGGTTTGGGTAAATTGAGCGAAGCTTTGAAAATTTTGAGGTTGCTAGGCTCGTTATTTCTTCAGCCAAGGCTGCTCCAAGGACCTTGAGGGCTGCAAGAATGGCTGTCTCAGCCATGCTCAGTTAATTGGCTTCAACTATACTTTTTATTTATTCATTCATTCGAGAGCTGTTCCAAGCAAATATCAAGATTAGGCTATCTCATAAAATTTTCAATTTTATATAAAAAATAATAATTGGGTTTCCTTATATATAAATACTTTATACAATTTCTTTATATATATATATATATATATATATATATATATATATATATATATATATATATATAGAGAGAGAGAGAGAGAGAGATTGGCTAATGTGCTAACGTTATAACTTCGGCTGAAGTTATAACGAGTCGTTTTTACAATTTCAAAATCCAAACAACCGATCCGAACCGTTCAACATGTTCTCTATATTGAAATGTGCTTGGAGACCAAATTTTACATTTTTTGGAATTTTTTAATTTACTATTTATTAAGCCACTTTGAAAATACTGATCCGGTGGTCCAGAATATTTTGCTGTTTTTTACTATTCACAGCAGATCTGCGATTTTCAAAGTGGCTTAATAAATAGTAAAAAAATTCAAAAAAATGTAAAATTTGGTCTCCAAGCACATTTCAAAATTTAGAAAAAGTTGAACGGTTCGGATCGGTTGTTTGGATTTTAAAAACTAATAAACGACTCGTTATAACTTCGGCCGAAGTTATAACATTAGCACATTAGCCAATCTCTATATATATATATATATATATATATATAGTGGCTAATATCAAAACGTTTGCACCAAGGCCCTCGTGCAACCAAGTCGTTTTCGGATTTTCAAAGTCAAAACAGTCGATCCAAACCATTAGATGTTCAATCTATATTAAAATCTGCTTGGAGACCAAATTTTACATTTTTTGGAATTTTTTTACTATTTATTAAGCCACTTTGAAAATTGCTGATCCGGGTGAACAGTAAAAACAGTGCAACCAAATTCTGGACCATGTGATCAGCAATTTTTAAAGTGGCTTAATAAATAGTAAACAAATTCCAAAAAATGTAAATTTTGGTCTCCAAGCAGATTTTAATATAGATTGAACATCTAACTATTTGGATCGACTGTTTGGACTTTGAAAATCCGAAAACGACTTGGTTGCACGAGAGTCTTGGTGCAAACGTTTTAATATTAGCCACTCTCTCTCTCTCTATATATATATATTTTTTTTCAATTTTCTCAATTTTCATAATTGATATGCCATTCTTTAAAAACTAATTATTAATTATTCTAGGTATTAAGATAAATATTGTTGGTATTTCGGTTATGGAACAAATTGGTGATGTGTTTCCTAGACACTTGTGATTTGGATTGATCTTAGATCAGTTAGATCGATATAGACTTGAAAGTTGAAACAATGAAACAGAGGGTGTTACGATTAATGGAGACTAAGACTATGGGTTGTGGTTTGACCTCTATGTTTCGGTCAGGAATTGCGGTACGGATTTTCTGAACAAATTAAAGAATTGCGGTATATATATATCATGTTCCGTTCATGATTTCTTTCAAATATACAAAAAAACCTAAATGTACATACATTAGAATTATCCATAATAATAAATTCGGATAGTTTCATACCTCCATGCATGCAGTTGGCATCCCATGGAAGTTTTCATCCAAAACTTTTTACCTTTTAAAAAAATTATCCATTTGCGACCCATGTGTCAGTTTTACTTGGCAAGTTAAATATACGAACTCTCATTAGACATAGTCTAAATATATTGTAGAACTAGGGTGTTCTTAAAGCTCACTAAGTCTCTTTGTGAGCTTAACTCAAAAACCCATCGAATTGGTTTCAAGCGACACATCAAAACCGTTGAAACCGATCTACTTCACGAGTGATGAGTTTAAATTTCAAGTTTTTAAATTTTTGAACTAATTTAATATAAAGTCAAGCGGTAACAAAAATAATGACAAATGAACACATCAAAATTAACTTATAAACCATCTTTTTTTAACCGCTTGACTTTATACTAAATTAGTTAGAAAAAAATTTATAAATTTGACTCGTAAATGCATCACTCGTAAAGTATATCAGTTTCAACGGTTTGGATTCAATGTTTGAAGCCAATTCAATAAATTTTTGAATTAAGCTCACAAAGGGACTTGGTGAGCTTAAGAACACCGTAGTTCTACTCCTAAATATATAAACCATTATCATGTTCATATATATATATATATATATATATATATATTTTTTTTTTTTTTTTGGTAATGGTCATTATAAAGCAAAGATGCATTTAATAATATTCATTGAATTCCTGAGTCCGTTTTTCGTACCAACTTTTGGTTCATTACGAATTAGGGGAAATCTATATGTTTGTGACTGACGATGGACATCTATATGCACCAATTTTAAATAGAATTTATACGGTTCCAAGATCAGCTTTTTTTTTTCCGGTTCATCTTCTACCTCACAAGGTAGCAAAGCCCCATAACGCTAAATATGTGACGTGTCATGCATGCTGGGCTGTGATCAAGTCAGATTTTTTACATGTCCTGCCGTGCGGTGATAATTAAAATTCAGAAGGACAGTCACGGCACGTTAGTCACGTCTTGACCACATGTCAAGTGTCCAAGCGTGACTCGCGTGACCACGTATCGTACCGTGCCGTGACTAGCTCGATCTTTGGCATGACGTGCAATTCTATTCAAAATTTTCCGAAGGATTGTCACGTACGTCACGCGAATGATCACGGCACGGAACACGCTAGTCACGGGACGTAACTGGTGCTAACCTTCTTGAACTTGGGTTTGCTATGCAAAGATTAAAATGGTACTTGCAATATAGCATTTGATAAAATTTAGATAAGTAAGATTGTTAAACTAATGTATTGAACTTTTGTATGAAAATTAGATTTTTTTGTCAATTTAAAATATGTTGTAATATTTTAAGAATTGGGATAGATAGATTAATTTTAAAATTTACCATTGAATAACAATATTTCTTTTTTCCTCCAAAAGTATGAAAAGAAAAGGTAAAAAAAAATATAAAAATTAGCCCTTGATAACATTTGATCATTTATAATATCATATTTTAAAAATCAAGATTCGAAGTCCAAGTACTAGCTGATGGATCGTTTAAAAAAGTAATATTCTAGAAAGAAAATTATAATTAAATTAAAAATGCAAATTTAATAAAAATAAAATGGGATTGCCAACTTACATCTCGAGAAGCAAAAGAAAAAGAGTAGGCTAGCAGCCCTTCAACCGCACCAGGTCGATCCGGTGTTGCTGCAGACTTGCGCCTCTTTCCTTGTCGATCCTTTTATCTTTTTCGTTTTATAAATGTTACCTTTTGGAATTGTGAGATGAGGAAATTGGATTAGCAGCTGCCAAGCTCTAATGATAACTCTTTTTAAGGTCTGTGGTCAACTAGTCAATGTGGCTGTGAGCTCTCTAGAAGAGTCTAGATTCTCTGTTACAGAAGCACGGATGTATATATACGACTGGTCCTTATTTATGGATCCTGTAATTATTCTTTCTTCTTTTGTACAGGGGTAGTTGTAATTGGTCTGGATTCAGGACAGCATTTGGCATAATAGCATCTTTGTGTACGGGAACAGAAAATCTTAATTGCTTCTAGTCTGCCGTTTGGTGGTGACACTTGCTTGTCGTACAAGTGCCCAAATGTGCATTTTGCACCATTCAAAAAATATCTATGTTTCCTTTTTCTAATAAGTTGAAATCCACCATTCAAAATCCATATCTATGTTTTCTTTTTTTTTTTTTAAGTTGCATGAGTGGTCCTTGTAGTACATAAAGCTTATCCAGTTCTGGCAAAAACAGAGAAGAAATAGAAGTCTGACCAATTCCCTCAATGCCACTATACAGTTTTTGTTAAAAATAACGGCTAGTTTTCAAATTGTAAATAAAGGCTAGTTAGTAATTAATAGACTAGGAGTTAGTGGTTAGTGGTTGGTAGTTGTAATTAATATTATAACGGCTAGTTTTTGGTCTTCTTCTTTATAAATAGACATATATGTAAAATCTGAAATTAAGATTGCAATAATAAAATTGTTCTCTTGCATTTCTTTCTCTCTTACAAAAATAACATGGTATCAGAGCATAAGACTCTGTGACCGAAAAAAACCACAAAGCGCAACAAATTTCAGCAAAGAGAAATGGCTCAAGAAGAAGCAATGAATTTCTCTAAGCTAACAAACACTTTGCTCAACGGCAAGAATTACGTGTCATGGGCAAGGGCAGCATCCAGAGCCCTGAGTGGCCGAGAGATGTTAGAATACATCACTGGTGAAAAGAAGAAACCAGAAATTGCAGATGCAAACAAGCTATTTCCTGACGAAACGATATCAACAAAACAATGGAGAACAACAAACGATAGAATCATTACCTCACTACTAAACTCCATGGAGCCGACTGTATCTGACCTCTTTATGATGGCCGACACAGCACATGATTTATGGGAAGCGGCAAAATCTATGTATGGTCAGGAAAATAATTTCTCTCATATTTATCAACTCATGCAGGAAATTCAACAAGAAAAACAAGGGTCGAGAAGTCATACGGAGTACCTTAGTGCTCTTGAGAAAAAACGAAATGAGCTTCGATTCTATCGACCAATAACAACAGATTTGGCCACACTCCAAAAGCTAGCCGAAGAGGATGATATTTTTCAGTACCTCGCGGGTCTAAACCCGAGCTATGAAACCGTAAGATCTCAAATCATGACCACGGTACCTCTTCCCTCTTATTCTCAAATTAAAAGTTTAATCCAACAAGAGGAAAGTAGAAGACTTACCATGAATGGTCAACAGATTGTAAGCCATGAAAAACACGAGACCCATGGCTTAGCCGTAAAAAATATGAATTTTAATCAAAACCCTAGCTCTCAAAATCACCCAAATCAATCAAAAAATATGAGATGTAACCACTGTAAAAAAGATGGTCACACTCATGATAGATGTTGGCATCTTTATCCCCATCTTAAACCAAAAAAATTCAAAAACAATGACCAGAATCGAAACTGGGAGAAAAACGGTGAAAAAACCAGCAGCTATACTGTTTCTAATGAAGAGAAAGGTCTAAATGGGCTAGTGGGTCCGACTGGTGTTGGGTTCGGACCCAATAACCTCTCTCAAATCAACAGTAGTGGTGGATTTAATGGTAATGGGTTCAACTATCAAAATGGCGGACCCAATAACAATTTTTTCGGACCCAATAACAACTCCACTGGGGGACACCAAAGGGAAACTGTCGGGTTCCTAGGCGGACCCGTTAGTGGTTCTGGCGGACCCGCTAGCAGCTGGGGCGGAAACGGGTCAAGCTGGAATGGGTCAGAGATGAATTTGGGCGCAAATGGGTCATTTCCAAGCGGGTCAAGCCATGGAGATCAAGTGCAACAAGTTTTACAACAGCTTTCTACGCTGCTGAACAACCAAAACACTCCAAGTGCATGTGGTATTGCTTCTAACTCAAAAGATTTATTTTTAATCAAATAATTATAGATAGTGGTGCAACCGACCATATGTTTGGTAACAAACAACTATTGTCAAACCTCAACCCGACCAATGATAATAAATATGTATTGGTTGCAAACGGTATGAAGACAAAAATAAATGGTATAGGAGAAATTAATTTGTGTAACAAACAAATTAAAAATGTTTTGTATTTAGAAACATTTTCCGTAAACTTACTTTCAATAAATAAATTAACACAAGAATTAAATTGTAATGCAATATTTTCTTGTAAAAATGTTGTATTTCAGGACCGGGAAACCGGCGTCAAGATTGGTGAAGGATTTCTTAAAAATGGACACTATATTTTGAACTCCAACAAATTAAATCTTTGTGCTTCCACAACATTTGTTAACTCTGATCTTGGCATAAGAGACTTGGGCATCATTCCGACAAGATTTTAAATATTATCTTAGATTTTAAAATTTTGAATTGTACTAATTGTGAAATTTGCAAGTTGGCAAAACAAACAAACCTTCATTTTTCTCTTTCTACTAGCAAAAGTAAAGTTATTTTTGATTTAGTACATTCCGATGTATGGGGACCGGCCCCAATTGATTCATATAATGGATTCAAATACTTTGTTTTATTTATTGATGATTTTTCAAAAGCAACTTGGTTATATTTACTTAAATCTAAAGATGAAGTGTTTGATTGTTTTTATGAATTTTTATGTCTCATAGAAACACAATTTAATGCAAAATTAAAAATCTTTAGATCGGATAATGGAACCGAATTTATAAATAAAAAATTTTCAAGTCTCTTTAAAGAAAAAAGTATTATACACCAAACAACTTGTATAAATACTCCCGAACAAAATGGAGTATCGGAAAGAAAAAATAGACACTTATTAGAGATGACACGATCTTTATTATTTCAAAATAATGTTCCTAAAATTTATTGGTCGGATGCCGTACTTTGTGTCACTCATTTAATTAATAGATTACTTAGTGTTATTCTAGAAAATAAAAGTCCATTAGAAATTCTTTATCAACAAAAAATTACTTATGACCATATGAGAGTATTTGGTTGTACAAGCTTCGTACATATCAAAAGAAGTGACAAACTTGATTTTGTATCACAAAAAACTATTTTCTTAGGATACTCATATTATAAAAAAGGTTATAAATGTTATGATCCAATTAATAAAAAATTGTATCTATCAAGAAATGTTACATTCTTTGAAAATGAACCATATTTCAAAGAAAAAGAAACAATTCATCAACAATATTTTAATAATCAAAATAACAATATAGTATTACCATATTTAGATAATTTGAATTTTGTTCCTACAAATAACCATCAAGTTGAGAATAATAATCTAGAAAATGAGACTATTAACAACACAAATGAAAACGAAAATGAAACGGACGAAAATATAACGGTTAGAAGATCATCTAGGGAACGCCAACAATCAACTAGACTTAGAGACTATGTAACATATTCGGTACAATATTCAATAGAAAATATGACAATATTTCAACCAAATACCACACGTTTCTCACTAATATTGAAAAAGAATTAGAACCAAATAATTACCACGACGCAATTAAAAGTCCAATTTGGTGTAAGGCTATGGAGGAGGAATTAAAAGCCTTAGAACAAAATAAAACTTGGAAAATTGTCCCCCTTTCAAAAAATAAAAAACCGGTTGGTTGTAAATGGGTATATAAAACCAAATATAATAGTGATGGTACCATAGAAAGATATAAGGCAAGACTTGTAGCTAAAGGATTTACCCAAACCTAGCTATGGCATAGACTATAATGAAACCTTTGCACCGGTGGCAAAAATGAATACCGTAAGAATTTTACTTTCTATTGCCGTAAACAATGGTTGGGACCTCTACCAAATGGATGTAAAAATTGTATTTCTTCAAGGAACACTTGAAGAAGAGGTGTATATGACACTACCACCCGGTCATAAATTGGAAACCAACTCTAACTTGGCTTATAGGCTTAATAAATCAATTTATGGATTGAAGCAATCTCCACAGATATGGTATGGCAAACTTAGCTCTTATTTAATTTCTTGTAATTTTAAAATTAGTAATGCCGATCATTCTTTATTTACTAAATGTGATGGTATCAATACAACTCTCATTTAGTATATGTAGATGACGTCATAATTACCGGAAATAATTTAGAGCAAACTCAAAAAATTAAGAAACAACTAAAAAAAAAATTTGACATAAAAGATTTATGATATCTTAAATATTCTGTAGGAATAGAGATAGCCTCTTCGGATAAAAGACTTTTTATTTCTCAAAGAAAATATACACTTGATTTATTAAAAGAAACCGGTAAGCTAGGATGTAAACCGGCCTCTACCCCAATTGACAACAAATGCAAATTAAATAGTGAAGATGGTGAACCTTTAAAAGACATAAATCAATTTCAAAGACTTGTTGGAAAATTGATCTATCTAACGGTTACTCGTCCGGATATTTCATTTTCCGTAAGCCAAATTAGTAAGTTCATGCACTCACCAAGAACACCACATTTAGAAGCAGTAAATAGAATTTTGAGGTTTTTAAAAAATAATCCCGGTAAAGGTATTTGGATGAAAAATAATAATTCTAATGATATATGTGGCTATTAATTCCGATGCAGATTGGGCCGGAAGCTTCGATAGAAAGTCGACAACCGGTTTTTGCACATTTGTAGGCGGAAATCTAGTCACATGGAAAAGCAAGAAACAAAATGTTGTAGCACGATCAAGCGCCGAAGCCGAGTATCGTGCCATGGCATCAACCGCAAGTGAACTAACATGGATCAAGCAACTTCTATTGGACATGGGATTTAAAATTCAAGAACCGATGAAAATGTATTGCGACAATAATTCGGCACGACACATAGCTTCAAATTCCGTGTTTCATGAACGAACAAAACACATAGAAGTGGATTGTCACTTTATTAGAGAAAAAGTTCAAGCAAAAGAAATTGAAACACCATACGTAAAAAGTGAAGATCAACTCGCGGATATCTTCACTAAAGGCTTGGATCCGGGTCCATTCGAGAAAATTACAAGCAAGCTAGGAATGTACGATATATACATTACTAGCTTGAGGGGGAGTGTTAAAAATAACGGCTAGTTTTCAAATTGTAAATAAAGGCTAGTTAGTAATTAATAGACTAGGAGTTAGTGGTTAGTGGTTGGTAGTTGTAATTAATATTATAACGGCTAGTTTTTGGTCTTCTTCTTTATAAATAGACATATATGTAAAATCTGAAATTAAGATTGCAATAATAAAATTGTTCTCTTGCATTTCTTTCTCTCTTACAAAAATAACAGTTTTTAACCCAAGGAAAAAAAAAACGTAAAGTTTAAAATACCAAAGTAGCGAGAAGGAAATACTTCCATTTTTGTATTTGCGAATGGAAATGCTTGCATTTATAATTTTATATATTCCCAAGTTCTAAGTGAATTTTAATTATTATTTTGTGTGTGTGGAAGGAATAATGGGATGACAACCATACTAATCATGCTAATATTGTATTGTCCTCTGAGATGGGATGTTTTAGATCTTAACCTTTTTTGTTTGGAAAAAATGTGATAGAGACTAACATCTGTTTACCATGGAACAACCTGTTCATACAATTTTTTAAGTATTATCCCTCAATTGTTTAGAAAACCTAATTTTTTTTTTGAATTGTGAAACAAGAATTTGGAAAGGTTAAATGAGTACCGTACTGATTTGGAAGAATTGTGCAGATACCTCTGAATTGGATAACTGGAATATTCAATTGTCGTATTGCATTCAATGCAACAATACCAGTACACAATTAGGAAGATATTTTTCCTTAAATAAGCAACCAATCCCAAAATAAATTTCATTAATTGTCAATATTAGAAAATTATTATTGTCATGCATTCATACAAGGGCCACCAACTGGTCACAGATATGATGCTCCTAGCCAACTTTGAATGTTCATCCAATCTACAATGTATTCTTTTGGGTACGGTATGCCTTGTTCATACTATAGGATTCTACTTTTTGCGATGACAAACTAGCAAATTATTACATGAAACTCTGCAAAAAAAATAGCCATTTTCATGCGCCAATTGTCATTGGAAATTTGATCTCCAGGGAATTTCATCACAGTAAAGAAAAATAAAACCAATTTCAGCAACAAATTAAATGATCAGTACAGAATCATAAATTAATTTCGTTCACATCTGTACTGTTTTGTCTGTTTTGTGCTTATTCTCGCAGTTGAGTTGTAGTTAGGCTCAGTACTGTTCTACACTGATACCATTGCAAACTTTGATTGGCACAGTAATCCTAGATTAGTAATTAAATAATTGTAAAATTTAAATATGCATTTTATCATTTTTGTTGTTGGTTACCCAACTAAAAGTTTCGACTATTTGTTCTCATGATATTATTTCAATTTTTTTTCTCTAGTCGATATCTTATTCAAGCTATGTACTATGCATATAGGGCTGCACAAAAAATTCGTAGTTCGTAATTCGATTCAAGTTTGATTCGAAAAAGTTCGTAAAAACTTTGGATTCTGTAATTGTAATGAACTTTGATTAATTGTACTAATTAAACTTTGGTGTTTGATATAAATTTTGGTATTTGTAATGAACTTTTATATAAACTTTGGTGTACTGTGTAAATAGAATTCAGAATGCCTGAGCTTTTATTGAAATGTTGTAATTTCGAACAATGGCCCAGCCATAAGTCATAACTCTTAAGTCGTAACAAAGTTTGTAAAAGTTCGAAATTGAGTTCGTTCGAAATTAATTTAAACCAAACTTAGTTCGAAATTAATTCAAACCAAACTCAAACTAGGGGTAAGTTCGATTCGGTTCGGTTCGTTTACAGCCCTATATGCATATAAATATGCTTTACAAAATATCATATAGTTACTATAACTGCTAAAAGATTAACCTTTTTATAATTTATTGTAGTCTCCAAGTTGCTCCGGCTCCTAGTGGTTTCCACCTCAGGCAGGCTGGGCCCAGTTGAACTTTTAACTCGATTGGGCCACATGGGCTTATTTAATTTGAATTTGTACTCAACAAAATGGATAACACAACCCTTCAAAAAACAATGAAGAACTCCGGACCAGTGTAAAGACCCAACTCCAATGACAGTTTTTATGTATGATACTTTCAGCGTTCTCTGCTAGTGATTATGTTATTTATTTATTTTTTTTCTCAGATCAACTGTAAACTACCAGAGATTAGATATATCACTGACATGTTTTGGAAAAGTCAATGTGAAGCGTTCTGCATTTTAATTTTGATCATCACTGCTTAATGAAATATAGAAATAAGCAGCACTTTAATTTGTATCAACAAAAAGCTGCAGTAGTTCCATTGTCAAAGGCAGTATTTTGATTAAGTTTATCATGCTTTTAAATAGTACAAAAGAACGAAGATGTTTCTTATATATTATTCACTAGTTGATACTTGATGGTGAAAGAAGAAAATACTTTACAGTTGTAGTAGTAAAGTGGAAGACGTTACTCCGATATAATTTGGAGCTCGTATTTCTTAGACCGCTGCCAGCTCCGATGACGACTGGATCAACTCACTATTAAAAATTATATTGTTAATAGTTTTTTTCCCTTCCAGCTACTAAATTTCTCATCATTGCTAGAATGTTACAATATTTATACATTATTTTCTCACCATTACAACAACAACAATAATAACAACACAACGGCAATAATAAACTGAATTTATCGTCAAAGCTCCAAATGTTTATCACCAAGTAGTCAAGCATCCCAATATCATACGCAGAACATGGTAGTTAAATTTACAATCATCAAATTCAATTCCAAATAAAAATAATACACAAATCAAACACAAAACAAGGTTCCTTGAGTCATGAATGTCCTGGATAGTGCGTTTGGAATTGCAAATTATATCGCAAGTTGCTAAGGTAGTATGAGGCCTACAGCTTAGCAAATCACATACTTTTTCCATAAATAAGCACTACAAGGATTTGAGACTCAACTTTATTTTGATCCAAATTGGAAGGAAAAACATAGAACGAAATATTATTCATTAAAATAAAGTGCTCCGGGCTGATTGATGCTGCATGCAATTCAATTGTGTGAAAGGCCTGCGATATGAAATTGAGCACAGATTTTTCAATCGTGGAGTTTTAAGGAAACTTGAAAAAAAAATGTAAAACAACAGTTATTTATACCGATTATTTAATATACATCCAAAAAAATGTAAAACAGGAGTTTTTAGTATCTCTCATGTGAAAAACATATAATTAATTAATGCATAGGTGGAAAAATATAGAAGGTAAACTTCAATGAAAAAGCATTGTGAAATTGCAACATGGTCTAATCAGTTTCAGTGTATTCAAAATAGAAAAACAATTTAAAATAATTTGTAGCAATATAATAGATGATATGTTAATTTAAAACTTATTCGTGGAAAAACTTATTTATTACAAAAACGTACAACATATAGATTTTGCAAAAAAAATAAATAAATAACAAAAGCAGTTATTTTGTTGTTTCACAAGCTCTTGTAATCTCATTACAGAAAATATTCATGATAAAAAATAAATGGCAGTGGAGTAGATGTTGCGTGCAGGAACAAAAAATGAAATGCAAATAGTGAATAGATAAGTACAATTGTTACAATTATAAACAAGCTAACTCTAGTTCAGTTTCATAAACAAATAAAAAAATAAGAGCACAACAATCTTTTTATGTATTGCTACACATTACTAATTGTTACAAATTCTCACATTTTTCTCCATTGACACGGACAATTTAAAAAAATTATACGCACAAGTTCCAGAATGCAAAATGAAAAAAAATAATAGAAGTGGAGGGAATACCTTGCAATCAAATTATTGAGTGGGATATAAGTGGAGGGCATACCTTGCATAAATTATCGAGTGGAAACACTACAAGTGAAATGAAATAGTTGGTGAGTTCCTTTAGCTAAACCCCCAAAATCAACAGGCATATTTATGCAGTCCATCCGCTTGAGGGAAATGAGGTGCTCCATGCCCATTGGGACCTCCACTAGCTGTTCCAGTTTCCACAGCCGAATCACTTCAAGGCTCGCCATGGTGCCCTGCTCCATCTCCACTTGAATCAGATTAGGCATTAGTACCAATGCCAGTGTCTTCAATTTTGGAAACCACCCTGCCTGAAAAATTAGTTGTTGTCCTTCATATGCTCTGTAGAGGCACAAGTACGTGATGTTTCTGCAATGGGAAAGAGATGGCAGAGTATCATTTTGGAGTTGAGACCATCCAAGCCATAGTGTCTGGATACTATCCCCGGATATTTTGAATAAAGGTGATTCAAGCACGGTTTCTTTTAATTGCCCTCTGAGATTTAACTTCCGAAGTTGTGGTAGGTTCAGGCCTTCCAATTGGAGAATCTCATTCTCATCTCTTGCATTAATAGATAAGTTTGAAAGGAAACTCATCTTTGATAATGATTTGCATAACTCTACTGAGTGGTTTTCATTCACATTCCATATTCGGAAGGTTCTCAGTTGAGTTAAATTACCCAATTCTCTTACTACCATAGCATTTGATTCTAATCCACGTACAGTCTGGAGATCTTTCAGATAAAACATGCCCTTGGGTAAAGAGATTCCAGTAGCAATCCGAAATGACTTATCTGTATAATCTACCACCACCTCAGCTAATAGATGACGCAACTTTTTTAGCTCTGCTATGCCGTCTGGTAACTTTTGTATTTTGGACAATACAAGATCGAGTGTTTGCAAGTTGCGAAGCTTTTTGATAGATTTTGGTAAACATTTCACCTTTGTTTTTCTCAGACCCAAGTAGTGGAGATTGAACAAATCCCCAATAGAATTTGGAACAGTTTCTATTGGAAAGCCTTTTAAATCCAAAACAGTAAGATACCTTGACTTGTCAAAAATGATGGATAGCAATGGAGATGAGGGCACATCATTGTTAATTGACAAAAAGGTTTTGAGTTTGGGAAGACAAACATCATGCATGACCATCTCCCTTAGATTGATTATTGAGAGCCGACGAGTAGAACTATCAGGATTTTCTGAGTTCTAATCCTCATGCAACATTCCAAAATTTTCTTTTCTACATAATGAGATGGCCAACTCTCTCACTGTATCATGCATTTGGCACCTCATCACCCTACCAAAATAATTTTTTTCTACCACCTGTAACATGCTGCAATGTATGAGCTCCATGAGATAGCCCTCTGCCACCTCTTCTAATGTGCTTCTTCCCTTTTGTTCTATAAAGCCTTCGGCTATCCAAAGCCTTAAAAGTTTCTTTCTTGGAAGGCGAAAATCCTCTGGAAACAAACAACAATATAGAAAACAATTCTTGAGGTATTTTGGAAGGTACTTAAAGCTTAGATTAAGAATATTTTTCAATGGATCCAAATTTGGGTTGTTGTCTAGTTCCCAGGTTAGTTGATCATGTACACGTCTCCATTCAGATTCGGTTTTCTCAGAGCAAGATAATACACCACCCAACGAAACAAGTGCTAATGGCAACCCGTCACACTTCAAAACAATCTCCCTTGCCCACTTCTTCAAGGGAGGAGGGCATTCATGGTTTTTTTCAATGGGAAACACCTTTCTACAAAACAGGTCCCATGAATCTAATTCTGCTAAAGGTTTTAGCACTAATCTATTGCTTTCTGGAGCAAGAGATGCCACATTCGCAATTCTACTCGTAATCATAATTCGGCTTCCTTGATGGTCATTAACAAACGTGTCCCTTATATCATGAAATGCTTTTAGATCCCACATATCATCTAACACAATTAGATATTTTTTTCCTTTCAAGAGTTTGCTCATGATTTCTTTTAATTCTCTGAGATCCTTCTTGTTTGTGTTGATCGAACTATTTTGCCCTTCTTTACAAATTTCGGAGATTATATTTTGGAGAAGATTATCCACAGTATAAGATTGAGAGAGATTAATCCATGCATGACAATCAAAGTTAATTTTTTCTCTCTTGAAAACATTAGTAACAAGGGTTGTTTTGCCTACACCACCCATTCCCCAAACAGATATCACAGAGAGTTCCAGATTTTAGAATTTAGCCAGCTCGTCAACTTCGCCCTGTTATTTTTATTCCCACAATTTGATCTTCATGAATGAAATGGGCAGAGATGGCCATTTTATATGAGTATTCATTTGAGTAGTTTGAGTTTTCCCCAGTGCTGACATTTGTTGTCGGCACCCATCTCTCTTCATCCTTGCAAGATTCACAGCCTTGTTTCTGCTCCGAGCAATTGAGAGGACTCGTTTAAGGTCTACCAATAACTTTGGATCTTTAAAAATTTTGGTAACATAAATGGATATTCCATCAAACTTTTGATTATTAATTAGGTATGCAAATTCAAACACGATATCTTCAATGTGATTTGCCAGCTCATGTACCTCTTTTATCCAAGCTACCTGAGGTTTATTGCTCTGATCGTCCATTTCAATCCCATCAAGAAATCCTTGCATCACCCGAAGTTCACTATTAATATTGTTTATGTTTGCTTCAAGGTTTTTGTAAGTTGAGCAAAGCTTTGAAAATTTTGAGATTGCTAGCTTGGTTACTTCATTAGTTAAGGTTTTTCCAAGGACCCGGAGGGCTGCAAGAATGGCCGCCTCAGCCATGCTCAGTTGATCGGGTTCACTGTAATATTATTTATTCATTGAATCGGTGAGCTGTTCAAATCAAATATATATCAAAATTAGGCAATCGTATAAAACCTACCATTTCATTATATAAACAATTTACAATTTATCTATTATAGAAAATTGGTTTTCTATTCATTAAAACTAATAACTATTATTCTAAATATATGTTAAGACAAATATTGTTGGAATTTTATGTATGGAACCTCCAGATAATCACAAGTGATTTGGATTGATGTCAGATGAGTTGGATTGACATAGGTTTGAGACTCAAATAAAAGGGTGCCATGACCATGGGCTTCGATAAGGAATTTTGAGGCTCGATCAAGGATCTAGAGCTTCAGTTCGTCATTTAAGCATTTGGTCAGGGAGGAATTTATCCGTTTTGAATTGCAGTCCGTGTTCGGTCAGAGTCTGGTCGAACACCTGTTCTTTAGCACGTATTAAGATAAGCATTTTAGTGTCTTTTTGTCCGGATTTTAATTCTTTGTCCGGATCTTAAGACTTAATTCTAGTAGAGGTAACCCTAAGTAATATCTGATCGTATATATCATATTTCAAAAATCAAGATGCGAAACTTAGCGGATGAAAGTTTTGCGATGCAATATTGTAGGACAATTTTTAATTAAATAAAAAATGCAAAATGAGAAAAATTAAATGGAACTATATACGGACTTACCTCTGGAGAAACAAAAGAACCAGATGTTGCAGACTTGCGCGTCTTTTCTCGTCCTTTTCTTTCTGTATTTTTGGTTATTATTGGACAAATATCAAGAGAAATGGAAGCTTGGGATGTAGAGAGGAAAGCTCTGAGTCTGTTGTGGCGTGGTGTGAAGAGGAAAGAAAAATAAGTGAGATTGAAAAGTGAGCTATTATTATAAATCGAGAAGTTCAAGATTGAAAAGTGAGCGCACATACATCATGAGCTGGAGACGGTCACACTAGTCATTGTCCGGTTCTTGTCCGATTTTGCATTTAAGTTTTCTTAAAATACCCTGAAAGAATTTATGCAAATAATCAACTAATCTTGATTAAAACCAGATATGCATTGTAAATGGGCTTCTGATTGCTGCATAAATGCTACTTGAATTCTCAATATAATTAAATAAATGTTACCTATACTACTTAAATTGCAAACGGGTAAAGTGTGAGCCAACGACTGACTCAAACTCTATATTTATTTAATTATAAGCCGAATCATATGAATCGAGCTTGAGCAAAATATATCAATTGATCTATCGTATTCAAGCTAATTCAAATTAACTCGAAATGATCATAAGCTCTACAAAATATCAAATATTTACAACTTTTTATATTCATTTTGAAATTAATTATCTCAAATAACTAATCTGTAAAATAATTAATATTATTTTTTCTTAGATTATATATATTTCTTTTACTTGCCATTTTCTCATGTATATTATAATAAGATTTTGAAATTTTACATTGTTACATATAAAAAACACATTATGTAATATTAATGACAAGTTTTGTCACTCTCCAGCAAGCCATAAATTACAAATGTTATATATAAAACTTGTAGCGTAACTTGAAACATAAATATGATTATTAGTTTCTCTTTCAAATTGAAGTAAAAGATTGTTTCAGTATACATTTTTCTTAGAGTAAATTAGCTAAAATTAAAAAAATACCTATAAATTAAATTTAATTAATTAACTTAGTGGATTGATTATATAAAATTAAAGTGTGGGGGGGGGGGGGGGGGGGGGGGTGTAGAATTACCAATCAATATGTAGGGAAATAAGGAGTTTGCTTGCAGCTAACCCATTGCATGCTGTGTTGTGTATCTAGGGCTGTACAAAAAATTCATAGTTCGTAATTCGATTCGAGTTTGATTCAAAAAAGTTTGTAAAAAATTTAATTTGAAATTGAGTTCGTTCGAAATTAATTCAAACCAAACTCAAATTGGACCTAGTTCATTCGAAATAGGTTCGCAAATCAAACTTAGTTCGAAATTAACTCAAACATGAATCGTTAATTTTCGCTGATAATGAACTTTAATGTTTTATTTAGGATAATATTTGAGTTTGTAATAATTCTAAGACTTTGGTGATTGTTCTGTACTTCTATTGATATTTAAATTGTACTTTGAATACTTTGGATATTTGAAAACTTTGGTGATGTTGCTCCTGTTGGCTATTTGGAAAACTTTGGATTCTGTGATTGTACTGAACTTTGATTGATTGTACTAAACTTTGGTGTTTGATATAAATTTTGGTATTTGTAATGAACTTTGATATAAACTTTGGTGTACTGTGTAATTAGAATTCAGAATGCCTGAGTTTTTATTGAAGTGCTGTAATTTCGAATTATGGACTACCCATAAGTCATAACACGTAAGTCGTAACAAAGTTCGTAAAAGTTCGAAATTGAGTTCGTTCGAAATTAATTCAAACCAAACTCAAACTTAGAGTAAGTTCGATTCGGTTCGGTTCATTTGTAGCCCTATGTGTATCCGTTGTTTATTTTCTTATGGCTCAGTATATGAAGAGAGCAACAAAAACCAGAGGGTGTAGATAAGAAAACCTCCAAGATTGGGGATTTGATGGGGCAGTTAATGAAAGCCAAGAAAGGAGATCTGAAGAGGAAATGTGAGAAGGCTAGGTGAATCGGGTCTAAGAGAAAGCTCTGACTTCCAAAGAACGGCAATGTCTAGTCAAAAGAGTTTTCAATTTTTCTATTATTTATTGTGAACTACTTCGAAAAAGGCCAAACTCTTTATTTGGACAATTTTGCCCAAAACCCCCAAAAGACATTTCCGACAAAGTGTCCTAATTTTCTTGTCAACGTATGCTAAAAAGATTCTGTTTTGCCATGTTACCAAGAGAAAAAAAAAGCCAATTCTTAGAAAAATTGTAATTCATTGGGGTGGCAAAAAAAGCTTGTACTATGTGACTCGCATCTGATTCGCTCGCTAATATAGCTCACTCGTTACTGGACCGAGCTATTAACGAGCCAGCTCGCCACTAAGTTGGTCCAGAATTAATGAGTTCAAGCTGGGATCTAGCTCGCTCGCCATGCGAGCTAGCTTGGCTATATCGGGATAATATTTGAATCGTACGTATATATCATATTTCAAAAAATCAAGATGCGAAGTCAAAGTACTAGCTGATGGAACGTTTTGCGATGCAATATTATATCACAATCATTGCAACTAAATTATAAAGATGCAAATTAATAAAATAAATAAATTGGGATACCGACCTACAGCTGGCTTGATTTAATTATAACTGGTCACATGGTGGTGTAATCTGTCAAGTAAGATGAGTCCAGAATCCAGATCTTCCATTACCGATGCACGGATTCTTTATTAATACGATTGGTCCCTATTCATAGAAATTTAACAGGGGCATTTTTAAGGTCTGGAGTCTGAACTCTGAAGAGCATATGCCATCTGCACTGGTACGTACATACAAGAGTTATTGTGTACAGGCAACAAAAAATCCTTAATTGCATCTTCTCTATTAACACTTGCTTGATTTTGTTTTTCCTTTTATTATTTTTTAAGAACACTTGATGTTAGTATATATAGGAAGTCAAGATGCTCTCCTCTAATTTTTGTTTTGACTTTTGAGAGTTGATAACGTGTCTTCTTATAAATCTTGTATAAATCTTGTACAAATGTAAATTTAAATTTGAGTTCATACTTAAGTAATACATCCATTTGTAATCAAAATTTTCTGAGCGAAAAAAATTATTTTTCTTCATGTTTCCTCCTATTTTCGATATTTTCTCATGTAGTGATCTACATAAGATATTATTTGAAGCACTTGGCAAGACCAAACAAAAGTTCTCTGAACCTGGTTTGTTCAGATGGTAATTAATCAAGCCTCGAGCCCACTCATTCTCATTTTGTCTTATTTGATTTGGTAGTTCGTCCGACTGACCCAAGATATTTACAAGACAGGTGCGATTGAGCCGGTTGACATGCAGAGCAACGTCCGATTTTTGGATCAAGTCCACTTTCAAGGACAGAGTTTTAGCAGTTCCATCGAGTAAAAAATTATGAAAACATTATTACTCTTGGGCAATGGAAACTTTATTAAACTGACGAATCTAATATTTCTAATTTCTATGGATTCTAAATAAATATAATTAATAGGTTTTGAGTTGCAGTCAGTGTCCGGTCAGCGTCTGGTCAGGGCACGATTATAAGAATATAAGACCGTAGATTTTGGAACAGCGTGGGTATTGAAATTACCACGATGACAAGGCAACCATAGTTCCCAAAAAATTGTGTCGGCAAAAATACCTCTATAACTATAGCGATAATATTTATCGGTTCAAAATAAATTAAAAAGTAAATAATTAGCTAGAGATATTTTTGTCTAAAATAAAAAATTACTATTATTCCTGGCATATGTTCATAAAAAAAAAAAAAATAAGCGGCAGACTTATTATATTTTTTTGTAGGGGCAATTTCATGTATATCCTTTAAAAACTTCGAAATTACGTACAGCCCTTCTAAATTAAGTTCATAATATCATATTTACCTTTCTAAATTTGAAAAAATCACAAATTTGCCAATTTTATTGCCTTTACTATTAAAACTTATATTAATTTATAGTTACCCATTTTACCCTCGGTATCCGAGAACAAATGGTCTGTCTTTCTACTTTTGACGGATACATACTATTATTTAGGTATATGCTTGTGTATACTAACATTTAGTAGAAAATTGAACAATTTTCTCTTGAAAAACCTACGAATTAAATTACTGATATTTTCTTTAGACATACTACATAATTTTTTTTAATAAATGATAAAATATATACTTTATAACTTTAAAATGAGTTTTATAAAAAGATAATAAAATAGGTAACTTTTGTGAATGTTTGCAATTTAAAAATATAAAAAATATGATATTATAAATTTTAGAGGACGGAGGAAATAGATAATTTTAAAGAGATGTCAAACTATATTGAGCTCTCGAGCTCTCGCGGCACCCCCCTTACCCAACTTCGGTTGAGCTCTCTGGCTTGTGAAAACTCTAGATTGAAGAGATGTCAAACTAGGTCGCGCTCCCTTGGTTTAATGTTGTGTATTTTACCGTTTAAGGTCGGTTAGATGGCAATTGCACCTTGGTTTAATGCACAAAAGTTGTTCGAGGAAATTCATGAGTGAGATTTTGTTTGTATCCTGACCTGGAAAGTACAGTTGGAACATGGAACTGGTGCCAACCTGACCAAAGCTGGGATTGCTATGTAATGATTAAAATGCCACTTGCAATATGGTATTTGATACTGATTGAAAAGTTTCAAAGATGAAAGTTTTGTAATGCTTAATTGTTTTATTGTGAGATCAAGCATATATATATGCGTTGAGTGCTTGTTAGATCTGACAACTATAATATATAGAACAAAGCAATCGGTACTCTCTCTATGTACATAGAGAGTTGAGCTATGGTGAGTTGTGAATTAAGAGTCTTGTTTTACTTTACGTTCATATTTTTTACTTTTAAAAGTTTAAAAAGTCGATCCAAACCGTTCAACATGATCTAAACATTGAAATGTGCTATGAGACCAAATTTTACATTTTGTAGAAATTTATTGCTATTTGTTTAGAATTTTTTAAAATCACTGTTTTTTTTTATTGTTCATACTCCATCCAAAAATAACGATTTTCTACCCATCTAAAAAAATAGTAAAAAAATCACTAAAAAATATAAAATTTGGTCTCCAAACACATTTCAATATGGAGATCATGTTGAGCAGTTTAGATCGGCAGTTTGATTTTGAAAATGAAGATATGAGTGTGAAATAAAACAAGAATTTTACTTCACAACTCACCAAAGCCTCTCTCTCTCTCTCTCTCTCTCTCTCTATATATATATATATATATATATAGAGAGAGAGAGATGTTGGCTAATATAAAAACGTTTGTTCCTAGGCCATGGAACAAACGCTTTGGTTTTTAAATTTTCAAAGTCCAAACTGTCGATCCAAACCGTTCAACATTCAATATATATTAAAATGTGCTTGGAGACCAAATTTTATATTTTTTGATTTTTTTTACTATTTATTAAGCCAATTTTAAAATCGTGTTTTCAATGATTCAGAAATTTTTCATTGTTTATTAAAATTAGAAATTTTAAAACTGATTTAATAAATAGTAAAAAAATCCAAAAGTATAAAATTTGATCTCCATTAAATATTTTAATATAGAGATCATATCTAATGGTTTAGATTGACCGTTTGGACTTTGAAAATCGAAAAACTAATAGGTTGCACCACGGCTACGGAACAAACGTTTTAATATTAGCCAACCCCTCTCTAGATCTCTACATGCACACACGCATTGACGCACGCATGCCCACCCGCCCCATATTAATTAGATGTTATAGAAATCTACAAAAAAAAAAAAAAGGAAGCATAGTAGAAAGCAACAAAATCAAAGAACTTGTTGTACCTGGAAACCAAGATCTGTTCAAGGTCACAATAGATTTGTGATGGTAAGAATTGCTATCGAGGCCTTTGCTAAAAGATCAAGCCCAATAAGAGAATGAAAGCCCGATCACAACAGCCATATCTGCAAACTTTAGTATATAGAACTTCAGTTCAATCTCAATTTCCTCCAGCTGCAAGTAACGATATATAATATGCTTTTCTTTTTGTTACCTTTTGGTTAAATATCGAGACGATTCGAAGCTAGGGCATGTAGAGAGGAAAGCTCTCAAATGGCGTCGTACGAACAGGAAATAATAAGTGAGAAGTGACGATGGATTGTGAGAGGTAGAACTTAGAAGTTCGATTATCAAGCTGCCAAGCCCTAATTATGCGGTCAACTGGAAATGAGAGTGCGATTGCGTGAATTGGGGTAAGATAGTCCAGTTTCTCTATTGTGGATGCACATATGCATGAAAGTGTAGAGGGTCATTTTTATTGGTCTGGACTCTGGAGAGCACACGCCATCCGCACTAGAATCCATATACTATGAGGTAACCAAATATTTCTGTTTGAATCATAAGCCGTCTGATAGAAATCTGGGTCAATCAGGTCCAACGTGGAAAGTAATTACTAATTAGTCAAAATAATGTCAGCAGTTGTTGTAACTAATGGTATCAGCAGTTGTTGCATGTAACTAATGGTACGTGCTCATCCAATAAATATGATACCATTAAGCGATTAATTAAAAATAATAAAAAATAATTACTAATTAGTCAAAATAATTTATAATAGTTTCATTACCGCTAACAATTAATCGACTAATTAATCAATCTAAACAGACGTGTTTTACAACATAACATTGGTTAACACAGATATAACAATGCTCTCCTCTCATTATTGTTTTTACTTTTGAGAGATAATGACAGTCCTTGAGCCCTTAACTTCGTCTTTCATTTCCAGTGCATCACGTATCTTCATATTTTAATGCATATATAAAAATTAAAATCTTGCGGAGACTTCAAATTCTTTTATTTGTGTGTCAACATCGTGCTTCTAATTTTTTTATTTTTTAATAATAATAAAAAAAATTTGATTTTTTAAAAAATATTTATTAAAATAAAACTATTAAATGTGATATATATTATCTTTTATATATTTACGTAAGAAAATATTATTTTTCAATTTTAACTTTATATGAATTAATAAATTAAAAGCCAACATCCAAAGTTATCTACATCGATATATTTTTGCAAACTCTTAATGCTATAGAGAAAATAACATATATAGATCATATATAATAATTTTATTTTGACATTTAATTTGAGTTTTTGTAATTATAAAAATGAAGACATGATAGAGATATAAAAAATAGAGACATTTGAATCCTCTAAAATATTTTTTACAAATTTAAATTAAGTTCACACTTTATTATTTGTATATCATTTTTAATTTTGTAACGAAAATTTTAGAGACAAAGAAAAACCATTTATCTTTTGTGTTTCCTCCTATTTTGAATAAAATGGCGAAATATGATATTTGGTGTAATTAAAAAACCATAATTCAAATGGATCTTATATTTTCATGCTGAAACTTAATCCGAAAAAATAAAAAAATATTATTTTAATCCATTTGTTTTAATCATTTGATATTGGTTCGTTTTGGAATATTTTTAATTTTGAGGATGTGACTGAAAAAATAATATTCCTTCAATATACCATGTCGTTTATGTTTTTGGCTCTTAGCCATACCGATAAAAAGAAAAGAAAAAAAAAAGAATAAATTGAAGAGGTGCCAAGTCCATTGTTATTAACCACGCACGGCTCTAGAGTCTGCAGTGCATGTGCCATCCGCACTGGACCAAAGAAGCATCTGTGTGTACAAGGAACAAGAAATCCTAAATTGCAACTTCGATCTCTGCTGTCTGATGGTGACACTTGCTTCTTGATTTTTCTTTTCTATTCTTTTCTTTCAAGAACACAGCAGTGACGACGATGCTCTTCTTTCATCTTTGTTTTGATTTTTGACTTTTGAGAGATGATAACAATCCTCGAGGCCTTCTGTTCGTCTGTCATTTTCAGTGCATCACGTATCTCCGTATTTTTATCTACATATATAGAATTTCTACAAATTTAAATTTGAAAAAGATGACGACTTCGTATGATATTCAGTGTAATTAATTAGAACCATAATTCATATACAGTGATCTACTTAGGATAGTATTTGCAACAAATAGCAAGTCCGAACAAAAGTTCTCTGAACCAGCTAGTTTCTCTAGGAATTACAATTAAGACACTCGAGCCCCCAGTCAATATTCTCGTTGTGTTTTATCTGATTCGGTAGTCCGTCCGACCGATTCAAGAGATCAATGGATCAGATGGGGTCGATCGGACCGGTTGATGGCAAAACTATGTCTGATTCTTGGGTCAATTAGTCCGCTTTCATGCTGACAACCTACTACATTATTTTAGAAACTCTTTATGTAACAGGTAAGACAACCAAGTTATTTTATTCTAACACGAGACATTAAACTAAAAGAAAAGACATTTAGCTGGCAGTGGATTTAAAAGTCCGGTTCCAAACCTAGGGAACAGGAAACAGAAGGCAAATTTAATTCATTGGGGATTGGATGTGGTAAGTTTGGTACGACAACTAGAAGGCAAATTTAATCCAATGCTTTGAGCCTTTGACCGATTCTTATTCAATATAAAGGTTGTTTTCCAAGTTTTGTTCGGAAAAAAAATATATGGTGAAACCGTGAAACAACCGTTATTTTGAAATTTTGTTGTTGAAAATTATTTGACAATGAATTTATTTAGACATAAATAATTTTGAAATATTGAACACATAAAAATATATATAATTTGTTTAAGAGAAATATTTAGTGTTGTAATTGGTCGGTCGTGAGTTGAAATAGTTTATTTTCTTAATTATGACACATATACAAGCGTATGCCTAAATACTAATTGTCTTTGCGTGATGCGTCACAAATAGAGAAATGAACTATTTATTCTAATAAACAGACTTGTTACAAAAAGAATCGGTTAAAGGGTAAAATAAGTATTTTAAATAAAATGAGTTTTAATATTAAAGTCAATAAATTGAATAAATTTGTGATTTTTTGAAATTTCAAAGAGTAAATATGAAATTATGAATTTCTGAAGAGAAAATACATACGTAATTTTGAATATTTTTTTAAGAGTATGCATCAAATCCCCCCCCACACCACCCCCTCCCCCCCCCCTCGCTCACACCATGGTAAGCAGTAGGTGGTGCAAAATCCAATTATATCTGCAATTATTAGTTGAGCCCCTTTTTACTTCTCCCTAATTACAATATGTTATTGGTCTGGGAATCTTTCAATATAATGTTAAAATCTTATTTTTCTTAGAAACAAATGCGACCGTTATTGAATACATTTTAGAGAAATGTTCTGGACCCCCGAGTCATCATACCCGAACGCGCTCCCAACTAGTTTAACAGAAAAACCTTTCAATTTTGCCTAACTTTCATTTCCAGCACTCATATTTAAGATTTTAAAGTTTTGTTTATAACATTTTACAATGCTACTTGTAAGTATTTAAACCTCTATTTGCAAGCATTTAAATTATAAATTTGTCTAGTTTTAACTCCTAACTACTTTTGTCTTTAAGCCAAAAAAAGAAAAGATTTTTTTTACCCATTTTTTTCTGATCATTCTCATCAATTATTCGGACGATCCGTGATATATTTTACGAATCTAAAGATACGAAGGTTTTCTACTCGAATTTCTTTTTCACGTGAGATCCATGAAGAAATACTTTTGAGTTATTTTGAAGTCGTGTTTTTTTTTTTAAAGTAAAGCCCATGAGCATTTTAAATTTTCAAACTTTTATACCTCAGTCTACAACCATTTAAACCTCTAATGTCACCATTTAAACTATTATGTTCAAGCGTTTAAACCTCTGACGTTGATCATATAGTACCACGCATTTAACTTATGTATACAATCGTTTAAAGTAGTTGTGTCAAACATTAAAATAGTTTCATGTCAGGTTTAAAAGGTCGTAGAGTAAGGTTTAGAAGCTTGAGAATTTAAAGTGCTCATGGGCTTACTTTAAAAAAAAATAAAAACAACGACTTGAAAAAAAATTCAAAAGTATTTCTTCATGGATCTCATTTGAAAAAAAATTTGAGTAAAAAACATTTGTACTTTTAAATTCGCAAAATTTATCACGGATCCTCGGAAAAATGGACGAGAATGATCAGAGGAAAAAAAAAAGAGTGGGTGAAAGATTTTTCTTTTGGTTTGAAGACAAAAAGTAGTTAGGAGTTAAACTATTCAGATTTAGAATTTAAATGCTTGCAGATAAATGTTTTAATGCTTGTGAGTAGCATTATAAAAGTTATAAACGTACAAAGCTTTAAATTCTTGAATATGAGCGCTGAAAATGAAAGTTAGACATTAATTACTTGGGGGTGCACTCGGGAATTCATTTGGGGGCAATTATAGGCTCCTACATTTTTATTATTCATTCAATAGTCTTTTCATTCTGTTCACGAGTTAAATTCCATTAATTGTCTTGATAAACATTTAGTTATTATTGCATGGTATAAAATATGAGAACTTTACACTTCATACTCGAAATCCAGGAAAATTGTAACTCCAGGCCAAATGGAAAATTGATTTTTTTCTCAAGTACACTATATCCTTGAGGAGTATTGTTTTTCTTGTTTTTTTAACTGTAAAATGAAATGTTGAATATAATAGTTTTGTCATTTCTATGTATTCTCAATAAATATAAATAGGAAAATACATAGCTAGGGTTGACGGCCGAACGCGGACTGACATAGTAGAGATATAGTTCAACTAATAATCTTAGGCTTTGACAAAAAAAAATCCAAAAAATGATAACAGTAAGAAAAAAAAAACATAAATAGATACGATTTGAGAGTAGACATGAGCCAATACTAAAAATAAATAGATACGATTTGTAATATCGAATCAAGAATTCTTACCATCATAAATATTATTTTAAGAAGTGATTTTTAAATTGTATGTTTGTGGGTCACTGCATAGAACATAAATAATATGTGGTTGTATAGAAGATAAAATATGTGATAGTGTATGTGTAATTGTGGATGTATGTTTTGAAAAATAAAAAATTTGAAAACGAACAAAATAAATAATTTTCGTTAAAAATTTAGTCAGATATAAGAATTTTTTTGTATAATCTTAATTATTGAATAATAGAGTTGGATGATCAGATTCTCAATTTATAATCCTAAACAGATTACTACTTTTTTTTTGTGAAAAATGTTATGGAGTATACTATGTATACTATTTTGTGCATATGATTATCTTTACTTTATAAAGTATATATATGCATTTTTTTTGAGGAAAAATCCGTCGGAAACATATAATTCAGTCCATCCGGCCCAATTGGTGTTTTGTCATTCGAGTAGTATTTTAACCATAACCATATTTGGGCCAATAGCTAGGCCTATGTGATGGCTTCATACACCTGATCTGGTACCCACGGGCCACAGACTTGATGATGCATGTGTTACCGGGGCATGCCCGCGAGTTCAGAGGAGCGGGGTCCATGTTAAATTTATTAAAGCATGCCGAACACTACTTAATTATCTCCTGCTCCGAAGCAAATGGTCGAACACGCTGTATATATACATGACCGAAATAAATTTGCTGTTATTCCAAAGAGATAACAGGACCCTGTTATTCCGATCCAGCCATTGACCTTTATCGAGATTCGGACACAAAAAAGTATTTTTCTTGAGATCCGCACATGAAAAACTTTGAACGGTTGTAACAGGAATAACAGGGTCCGGGTCCTGTGATCCCTTTTGAATAACAGGAGATTTATATCCATACATGACAGGTTGCCAGTGCACGATTCCAGCTGCCCATTGTCCATTAAGATTAGACGGTTCCATCCCATGTGACCATCTGATTCAACTCTTAATTTTTAGCGGTTTGATCTTTTTCTCTTTTCAATGCCAGTTCTTTGCTCTGTTTTTTTGTACAGAGAAAACGCATCCACCCAACAGTGCCGCTATTGTGATTCACGCTGTGCGCACTTGTGCACCACCTCAACTAAAAGTATGTAAGCCTTGTTCACGTCTAAAGGCATCACCAAACTTGCCAACTGAGAAGAGACCTCAGATTTGGCAGTCAAGTATCTCTGCTGTTTCTTGCAATCCAGCACTAGCGGTTCCCCTTAAGCTCTTGACTCGGGGTGCAATCTGGTAGAAAGATATCTTCCTGGAATTGATGTTGTGTTGGTTGGTTTAATATCCCTGTCAATTAATAGAATTTACTGTACCTTTGGCGTGTACTTACTGGTACAGTAATACAGCTCTAATGAACGGCAGGTCTTCGATGAAATTTTCAAATGAGATTTTATTGGATATCCAGACCTTTGTAAGTATGACTATGATGTGGTGCCAGTCTTAGTGAAGATAATTTATTGTACAAGGCTTAACGTGCTGCATGTAGTCTGTTGGTTCGTGATGTTCCTAAAGTAACTTTACTGGTAGCAACTAGCAAGTTGTCCAGTTTCCTCAGATCTTGCCCCTCAGTGGCTTTGACTGGATTGAGTTGACCCACCGACCCACCCACCCCAACACACACCCACAAACGTTTCTGTTGGACTAACAGACATAACTAGATAAAGTAGGAGAGGCATGACAGATAATGGTGTCAATGGGTATGAGACGAGTAGGATGGAAGCATTTTCATACCCATACCCACTAAAAGTTAATCTTACCCATACTCTACTCTTATCCTATCTTACTATTACCCGTTAAAATTATAGGCTAACAAAACGGGAGCGAGTAGATAACGAATAATAATAGTAATATAATAATGAATTTTATTATGTTTTACATATAGAACATCAAAACTCATATTTTCACACATATGCAATCACATTATTAATAAAACAAATATACAATCAATTTCAACTAAAATATTTTTTTATAAAGCAAGAAATTTGGAAACACAAATATCTATTCGGATAAATTCAATTATTTAACTAAAATAACAAACATGCAAATAAAAGTAATATGTTTAATATTTTTCTTATAGCAAAAAACATACACTAAATAACAAATATACATCACTAATTATTGCAAAAACATTATTATATGAAATATCACAAAAATAAATTTTACCATCACTAATTATTGCTCCAGCACTATCATTTAATATTATTTTATATGATTACCCTGTAGGGTAATGGGTACGAAATAGTCTTTACCCATATCCGTTTAACTAACAAAAAAAATTCTTACCCATACCCGATAAGCTAATGAAAAAAAAACCTTACTCATACCCGCCTTAACGAATACGATACGGGTACGATAAATGGTTAAAAGGGTATCATTGACACCCCTAATGACAGAAATTCATGGGCATGCAATTTGGTGTAAGGATGACCGTCTAGATTCGATGTTTGTGTTGATTGGCTTAGATTTCCACTGAATTTCCAGAACTACAGTAGTTTGTGGTGTGTAATTTACTCAAAATATCACCTGTTTTAATGCAGAGAATGTGTTCGTGGTATATTCCAAGTGAGGTTTCTGTTTGGGTTCGGATCTGCAAAGTATTAGTTTGAAATGTTGTCAATCTTACAAAAGCTGGATTTGTTATACATAGATAAAGTACCACTTGTAGTCTAATATTGGTTCATGATGAATTGTGCATCTCTTGTCAATCACAGTGCCTTGATACTGGTTCATTCTGTACTGAATATTACAATTTACAAGAAAAGGTATCTTGTTGAACTAAATAATACTGATCCTGATGGTTTCTTTCTCAGGCAGCCTGGAATTGGGTGGAAGCCAATGCCCATTAATGATAAAATGAACATAACCAGCATCAGACCCCACTGCGACAGCAGCTATTTCAGGTAGGTACTTCAGAATTCTCAGTTTGTCATTCTGTTCTGTTGCTTTTTCTCAGTATCAGTTGTAAAAAAAAAAACTGAGTATGGGTTGTGAAAAAATAATGTTTTTGAGGATAATGAACTGAAATCATCACCAAAGTTAAAAATGTTTGGCACACAATGACGCAACTACATTTAAAGCTATACAATAGCATGCATACATAGTATATGTTAAACTTGCAATATAAAATCCAAGTCCAGATAATAATAATACACAAAGAAAATAATAATAAAAAAGCTTGTACATTTCTCAAAGTTAATTACAATTTATTCATTCTAGCCATTTAACCCTTCATCCCAATCTGAAAATGTTATATAGAATTAGGCAACAACATTAATTGTAGTTCTGTTGCGTAGTAAGCATCAGACTCTTTCATGCAAATTTTAGACCTTGGTAAGGGGGCATACAGAGTTTGTTATTTCTCAGACTATGAGAGCATATATGCAAGATTTATATTGTTATGAAGTTTAATAGTTTTGCCCCTTCCAGTCAATAAATTCCTCATCGCAGTGAGGAAGTTACAATATTTATACATTCTTCCTCACCATTACAACAACAGCACAATAACAATAATAATAATAACAGCAGCAGCAGCAACAGCAGCATACGAGAAATAATTATTTCAGGTCACTGAACATGCATGTTATCACAAAGTAGTAAAGCATCCCAATAGCATATGCAGAACATGCATGTTATAGTTAAATTTACAATCATAAAATCCAATTCCAAATAAAAATAATACACAAAGCAAACACAAAACAAGGTTCCTTGAGTCATGAATGTCCTGGATAGTGTGCTTGGAATTGCAAATTATATCGCAAGTTGCTAAGGTAGTATGAGGCCTACAGCTTCGCAAATCACATACTTTTGCCATAAATAAGCACTACAAGGAACTGAGACTCAACTTTATTTTGATCCAAACTGGAAGTAAAAACACAACCAAAATATTGTTCATTACATAATAAGAACCTTCTTAAACAAAAGAGCTCTGGCTGATTGATGTTGCCTGTAATTCAAATGTTTGAAATGCCTGCAATATGAAATTGAGCACATATTTTTCAAAAACATACAACATAGATTTTGCAAAAAAATAAAACAAAAAATAACATAAGCAGTTATTTTGTTGTTTCACAAGCTCTTGTAATCTCATTAAAGAAAATATTCATGATAAAAAATAAATGGCAGTGGAGTAGATGTTGCGTGCAAGAACAAAAAATGAAATGCAAATAGTGAATAAGTAGAATTATTACAATCATAAAGAAGCTAACTCTAGTTTAGTTTCATAAGCAAATTGAAAGAATAAGGACACAACAATTTATTTATTTATTTTGACACATTAATAATTGGTACAAATCTTGAAATTTATCTCGAGTAACGGACAAAAAATTATACACACATGTTTCATAATGCAAAATGGGAAAAAAAATTTAAGTGGAGGCATACCTTGCACTCAAATCATTGAGTGTGATACTGGCTGCCAGCTAGAAAACACTAAAGGTAAAATGAAATAGTTGGTGAGTTCTTTAGCTAAACCCCCAAAATCAACAGGCATATCTTTGCAATCCATCCGCTTGAGAGAAACGAGATGCTCCATGCCCATTGGGACCTCCACTACCTGTTCCAGTTCCTGTAAGGAAAATATAATTAAGTGGTCCAAAATTAAAACAGGCCATTTAAACCATGCCGTTAACAGCCCATTTAAATGGGCTAATTATGAGGCGTGATTTAAATAGGCTTAATTAATTAATATATCAGATGATTAAAGATGCATACTGATATATAACGCAAGTCAACAGATGCGTTGACAAATGCATAAAAATTGGCTTAATTAAAAGGTGCCTGTCAATGATTGGATTCATGCATATGGCGCTATTGCACAGGTGCTTCAATTAATAGGTGCTATTAAAAGGCGCTATTGCATCTGACTTGTTAACATATGAATATGGCTTAATTAAAGTATGCATAATACTATTTATAACAGATGCACTATTATATCCACACAATATTATTTAAAGGGTGCAAGGTTCACTGCACGTTGATATATTGTTTAAAGGGTGCTTCTGATGAAAGGTTGCATTATCCAATTAGCTACGCTGTCCATCGTGTGCATCTCCCCTATAAATATTGCTTTAATGACAAGCAATTAAAAAGAGATATATTCTAGTAGTAAGGTTGATCCTCTCTTCATCGATATTTCATAAAGAACAAGTTGTCATTGCTTAGAAAGAGAAAGAGGAGAGAAATCGCTTTGCAGTTCTTCTGACGGTTTGCGAAGAACGTTTCAAGAGTATTGTTCTACAGTTTACAATGGATAAAGGTATGTAATCTAATTGATTGATTTACACGTGGAGACTTTGATTTCTAAGATCTTTGATTTGCTTTTAATGTTTTTTTAATTCCGCTATTGAAACTTTATAGATGATTAGTTGTACTTATTTTAATGATTGTGTGTAAGTAGTTGAGCACGATAACGTCTACTTACATGTGGTATCAGAGCTTTGGTTTTGGAATTCATAATCTCCCGATTAAGTTGCTTGTTTTATGAATTTATTATTATTATTATTATTATTTCTTTTTGATTGAAATTTGCGGTAACTTTGAATTATGACGGTATTGCTAGACACCAAAGTGTCGTTACCCTAAAGAAATCGAAGTATGGATTATATAGAGTTCATTAAGTAGAATATTCTGAAAATTCTATCGAAATTATGCAATTTTTACCATTAATCGTGAAGATAATTACTTTGAAGAAAGAAACTAGACATTCTTTCCAATTAAAATTCTGAAATTGAATTATTATGAACCGGGAAAGAATTAAAGTTTCTGGAATAAAAAAAATAGTTATCTAAATTAAATTGATGCCATAATGAGTCTAAGAATTTTAGAATAATTTTATTGCAATTCTATTTTCTATAAACCGTAGATTAAAATTAATTGATCATTTATTAAGATTATATGATATTAAAATCTGTCATATACTAAATTTAATGGTTTAATTAATTAGTAGATTATGAGATTTTATGAATTGCCCAAAGGTTGATTATATTCTCATAATTTACACAACTTAAGTTGATAATTTACGTTATTCCTCAATTGTTGGTTACCCAAAGGCAACAACATGTATTGAAACAATAAAATTATCATATTAAAGTATTTTCTAGTAAAATATTATGTTTAATATATCTTATGAAATCCCAAAGGATAATTAGGATATATATTAATTAAGTTATTGCTCCAAAATCTGAAATTGAAAATCTGAAGTTATAAATTATTGTATTATGTCTCCTATCTTCTGATCTTCTCTTTGAGTTAAGTTATATATATATTATATGTATTTTTAATTTAAAGATTTAAGTTTATGAAATTTCGAAATCATTTAAAGATGGAAATATCAAAGAATAATATATTATGTTTTCTAATTTTCTTTTCATTCATTGTAAATTTCGGAAAATTTATTTCTTCTTAATTGTCCTTATGATCTTCTCTTTCCCTAATTTATTTTTAATTTTCTTCTCATCTTCTCTATTAAAATTACAGTTAATGTACCTGTATCGATGCAATCGCATGCGTCATCTGTGACGGTCTTTAATGGTCTTAACTTTGCTGAATGGAATGAACAAGTCCAATTTCACTTAGGTGCACAGGACTTGGACATAGCACTATTACTCGATAAGCCCGATGCTATAACTGATGAAAGCAGCGAGGAAGATAAGGCCTTTATGGCAGACTGGGAACGTTCTAACAGGTTATGCCTTATGTTTTTGCGAATGACGGTTGATGGAAACATTAAGGTTGCTCTTCCGGACACGGATAACGCTCAAGAGTTTCTAGCAAACGTCAAGGCACGCTCACAGACAGCCGATAAGTCGCTTGCCGGTGCGCTTATGGCAAAACTTACCACCATGAAGTATGATGGTAGTCGCACTATGCATGCACATATCGTAGAAATGACATCTCTCTCCGCAAAACTTAAGGGTTTGGGAATGACAGTTGAAGAAGGGTTTCTAGTTCAATTTATTTTGAACTCCTTGCCGAATGATGTTTATAGTCCGTTCCAAATTAATTATAATGCTCAAGAAAAGAAATGGAACATAAATGAATTGACTAGTAAACTTGTTCAGGAAGAAGCAAGGCTTAAGGAATTGAAACCTAACACTGTTCATTTTTCAAATTTAGAAGCTGGGTCGGGTTCTAATGCTAAACCAGGGAAAGCTAAGACCAAGAACAAGAAGAAGGGGAAAGCTTTTCAGGTGTCTTCTAATGCAAGCTTTAAGAAAGAAGGGAACAAGCAAAAGTGCCACTTTTGTCGTAAAGTGGGTCATTTTCAGAAGGATTGTCTGAAAAGGAAGGTTTGGTTCGAAAAGAAAGGTATGACTCATACTTTTGTTACTTTTGAGTCAAATTTTATTGATGTTCCTAATAATACTTGGTGGATTGACTCGGGCTCTACAACTCATATTTCAAACAATTTACAGGGATTTCTTACGATCCAAACCACAAACCAAAGTCGACAAAGTGAAAGATATGTAATTATGGCAATAAAGACAAGGTGCCAGTGGAAGGTATCGGTACATACCGACTTATATTAGGTTCTGGCAATATTGTCGATTTGTATGATACACTATATGTACCTTTGTTTTCTCGCAACTTATTATCTGTATCTAAGTTGGATGATTGTGGTTATGTATTTAAATTTGGATCTAAATGCTTTAGTTTATATAAAAATAATTGCATGATTGGTTGTGGCAATTTGATTGATGGATTGTATAAATTAGAGTTAGATAATTCTTATGTAGAATCTCTGATTACCGTAAACAATACTATTGGAATGAAAAGAAATATGAATGATGAAAAGTCGGCGTACTTGTGGCACAAAAGATTGGGTCATATATCCAAAGAAAGAATGCAACGTTTAGTGAAGTCTGAAGTTCTTCCAAACTTGGATTTTACTGACTTAGGTGTATGTATCGACTGTATAAAAGGCAAACAGACGAAACATACTAAGAAAGGTGCCACTCGTAGCTCTCAACTTCTAGAAATAATTCACACGGATATTTGTGGACCATTTGACGTTCCCTCCTTTAATAAAGAAAAGTATTTCATCACCTTCATTGATGATTTTTCACGTTATGGGTTTGTTTATCTTCTAAATGAGAAATCACAATCTATTGATGCACTTGAGGTGTTTATAAATGAGGTTGAAAGACAGTTAGAAAAACAAGTGAAAATCATTCGATCTGATCGCGGTGGGGAATTTTATGGTAGATATGACGAATCAGGACAAAATCCTGGACCCTTTGCTAAATTCTTAGAAAAGCGTGGGATATGTGCGCAATACACTATGCCCGGCACACCACAACAAAATGGTGTTGCTGAACGTCGTAACAGAACACTTATGGACATGGTTCGGAGTATGCTCAGTCACTCAACTGTGCCTAAATCTTTGTGGATGTATGCACTTAAGACCACCATGTATTTACTAAACCGGGTTCCTAGTAAGGCAGTAGAAAGGACTCCTTTCGAACTGTGGACGGGAAGGAAACCTAGTTTACGTCATATACATGTATGGGGTTGCCCTGCGGAGGTACGTTTGTATAACCCACACGAAAAGAAATTGGATTTCAGAACTGTTAGCGGATTCTTTATTGGATATCCAGAGAAATCCAAAGGGTTCAGATTTTACTGTCCGAATCATAGTACGAGAATTGTTGAATCTGGAAATGCACGTTTCATCGAGAATGCTGACGTCAATGCAAAGAAGTTTGATCAGTGTAATTCTGATCTTCAAGAAATTACATAACAAGTTACTGTTCCTTTGTCTGTTGTTTCGAAAGTAGTTGTTCCGACTGTTGTTTCGAAAATAATTCATCCGACTGTTCCAGAACAACCAATTGCTACTGAGGACATTCCGATTGAAAACATCATTGTTGATGATGTAGTTGAACCGAATGATAGTACCATTAAGAAGGTCTACCCGTGAACGGAGATCGGCTATATCTGACTGATTATTTGGTTTATCTACAAGAATCTGAAATTGATTCTGCAATTGATGATCCGGTTTCATACAAGAAAGCTATTGAATGTGACGAATCTGATAAATGGATTGATGCCATGAAAGACGAGTTAAAATCAATGGAACTACAATCAAGTCTGGGATCTTGTCAAATTGCCTCACGATTCCAAACGAGTTGGATGTAAATGGATCTTTAAGATCAAACGTGACTCAAAGGCAAAATCGAACGATATAAAGCTAGACTGGTTGCCAAAGGTTTCACTCAGAAAGACGGCATTGATTATAAAGAGACATTTTCGCCCGTCTCTAAGAAAGATTCTTTGCGTATCATCATGGCTTTAGTGGCTCATTACGATCTTGAGTTACACCAAATGGACGTCAAAACTGCTTTTCTGAACGGAGAACTCGAAGAGGAAGTCTACATGGATCAGCCCGAGGGCTTTTCAATTGGGGGAAAGGATATGGTTTGCAAATTGAAAAGGTCGATATATGGGCTGAAACAAGCATCACGACAATGGTATCTCAAGTTCAATGATGTGATTACTTCTTTTGGTTTTAAGGAAAACGTTGTTGATCGTTGTATATACTTGAAGGTCAGTGGGAGTAAGATAATGTTTCTAGTTCTATATGTTGACGACATTTTACTTGCGACTAACGATCTTGGAATGATGAAAAGCACCAAGAATTTTCTCTCAAAGAATTTTGAAATGAAAGATATGGGCGAGGCGAACTATGTGATAGGAATAGAAATATTTCGTGATCGATCACAAGGTTTGTTAGGTTTGTCTCAGAAAACATATATTAACAAGGTTCTCGAGAGATTTAGGATGGAGAAATGTTCAGCTGGTAAGGTGCCGATTCAGAAAGGGGAATAAATTTGGTTTATATCAATGTCCTAAAAACGAATTGGAAAAAGAAGAAATGAATAATATTCCTTATGCTTCCATTGTGGGTAGTTTAATGTATGCACAAACTTGTACAAGACCAGATATCAGTTTTGCTGTAGGAATGCTTGGACGTTATCAAAGCAATCCTGGAATAGAACATTGGAAGGCAGCAAAGAAAGTTTTACGATATCTTCAAGGTACTAAAGATCACATGTTGACGTATAGGAGATCAAACTTCTTAGAGACAGTCGGTTATTCAGATTCAGACTATGCCGGGTGTTACGATACACGAAAATCCACTTGCGGATATGTGTATCTTCTAGCCGGCGGAGCAATCTCATGGAAAAGTGCGAAGCAGACAGTAATCGCTGCATCCACTATGGAAGCCGAGTTCGTGGCGTGCTTTGAAGCCATGGTACAAGGACTATGGCTGCGGAACTTTATTTCGGGACTTGGAATTGTCGACAGCATTGCCAAGCCGCTGAAGATTTATTGCGATAATTCTGCAGCAGTCTTCTTCAGCAAAAACGACAAGTACTCCAAAGGTGCCAAACACATGGAGATTAAGTACTTTGCCGTGAAAGAAGAAGTACAGAAACAAACAATAACAATACAGCATATAAGCACAGAGATGATGATAGCTGATCCTTTGACGAAAGGATTACCACCCAAGATATTTCATGAACATGTCGAAAGAATGGGAATAGTTATCTGTGATAAATAATTGTTGTAATTAAACTTATATTATAGATGAATGATTATTTATGATATTATTATTGATTGATTGTTTCAAATACAATTCCTATTTATTTAAGTATATATATATATTATTGTTTTTTATTAATAGGAATTAGTCTCTATAAATTAGACAATTAACGTGGATCCTCAAGTATACCATTATGGTTTATATTAAGTTAGAATTGATATTGTAGTACATGGAAGGAAGTTAGTAACAAATATTATTAGCAACCGCCATGACTCGTATTAATTTTGCTTAAGTATAAATATTATGATTTTAGAATTTATGAAATATAAAGACATACAATATTATTGTGCACCTTATGAATGTTGTAATGTCATAAAGTTTTATAATGGACCAAGTGGGAGAATGTAAGGAAAATATAATTAAGTGGTCCAAAATTAAAACAGGCCATTTAAACCATGCCGTTAACAGCCCATTTAAATGGGCTAATTATGAGGCGTGATTTAAATAGGCTTAATTAATTAATATATCAGATGATTAAAGATGCATACTGATATATAACGCAAGTCAACAGATGCGTTGACAAATGCATAAAAATTGGCTTAATTAAAAGGTGCCTGTCAATGATTGGATTCATGCATATGGCGCTATTGCACAGGTGCTTCAATTAATAGGTGCTATTAAAAAGGCGCTATTGCATCTGACTTGTTAACATATGAATATGGCTTAATTAAAGTATGCATAATACTATTTATAACAGATGCACTATTATATCCACACAATATTATTTTAAAGGGTGCAAGGTTCACTGCACGTTGATATATTGTTTAAAGGGTGCTTCTGATGAAAGGTTGCATTATCCAATTAAGCTACGCTGTCCATCGTGTGCATCTCCCCTATAAATATTGCTTTAATGACAAGCAATTAAAAAGAGATATATTCTAGTAGTAAGGTTGATCCTCTCTTCATCGATATTTCATAAAGAACAAGTTGTCATTGCTTAGAAAGAGAAAGAGGAGAGAAATCGCTTTGCAGTTCTTCTGACGGTTTGCGAAGAACGTTTCAAGAGTATTGTTCTACAGTTTACAATGGATAAAGGTATGTAATCTAATTGATTGATTTACACGTGGAGACTTTGATTTCTAAGATCTTTGATTTGCTTTTAATGTTTTTTTAATTCCGCTATTGAAACTTTATAGATGATTAGTTGTACTTATTTTAATGATTGTGTGTAAGTAGTTGAGCACGATAACGTCTACTTACAGTTCCACCAACCAAATCTCTTCAAGGCTCGCCATGGTGCCCTGCTCCATCTCCACTTGAATCAGATTAGGCATTAGTTTCAATGCCAGTTTCTTCAATTTAGGAAACCACCCTGCTTGAAAAATTAGTCGTTGCCCTTCATATGCTCTTTGGAGAAACAAGTACGTGAGGTTTCTGCAATGGGAAAGAGATGGCAGAAGATCATTTTGCAGTTGAGACCATGCAAGCCATAGCGATTGGATACTATTCCCAGATATTTTGAATAAAGGGGATTCAAGCAAGGTTTCTTTCAGTTGCCCTCCGAGAACTAACTTCTGAAGTTGTGGGAGGTTCAGGCCTTCCAATTGGAGAATCTCATTCTCATCGCTTGCATGAATAGATAAGTTGGAAAGGAAACTCATCTTTGATAATGATTTGCATAACTCTACTGAGTGGTTTTCTTTCACATTCCATATTCGGAAGCTTCTCAGTTGAGTTAAATTACCAAGTTCTCTTACTACCATGGCATTTGATTCTAATGCCTATATAGTCTGGAGATCTTTTAGGTAAAATATGCCCTTAGGTAAAGAGATTCCAGCATGGTTCAAAAAATCGGAATCGGAATCGGAATCGGATTTTTGACCGCCGAGTCAGAATCGGATGAATCGGCCGGAATCGGAAGAATCGGATCGGTAACTCAGGTACTTTTGGCAGAAGCCTTGTTTTATAGCCAAAAAATAGGAAAAAATTGATAAAAATAATTTGTAAAAAAACTATGTTAATTAAGTGTTATATTTCAAAATTTTAAAACATGATTTAATTATTAAGTTGATCATTTCGCATAATTAAAATTTTTATTAGATTAATGAACGATCAGATTTATCTGAGTAACATAAAATGAATTTAAAATTTAGAAATATAAACGAATCAAATTCGTACATTAAAAATTGGAGGTTAAAAACATAAGATAAAATATAGCACCATAAATAAAGTGTAAATATTGGATAAATCTAAAATTCGTTGCAATCGTGAAACTAAGAAAGGAAATAAATCAAATCATGTAAATAAATAAATAATTGAATTCTAACTAAGAGTAATTAAATTAGGAATTATAAATTGATTTGGTAATTATATGTGTATATATATATATATACTACTCGAAATTTAATTAGTCGGATCTAAAAATCAAATTATAAACACGTAATAATACTCGTACGACATTATAAATTGTTACGAATCTTCGATTCGAAATTTGGACGAAAACAGATTTTTAATAAATTAAATGAATACATATTAAGTTCTGAATTGCTTGGACCATTGGATTTAATCCCAACACGAATCTTGAACACATCCTACACTTTGATTTTGAATTGATGAAAGGAGGGATTTAAACCATTTGAATAAAAATTTTGGGTCCGGCACCGAATTCTCATCCTATGAGATATCTCATATTTTGCATGACTTAGGTTTGAAAAATCAAAACAGTTCAAATAAGTTCTGCACGAATCTCAAAGCTCAAAACATGTTGAAAAATATCATTTCTCTTCCCGTGGACCCCACGCACCTCTCTTCCTTCTCTTCCATCTCTTTTTCCCTTCTCTCCCGTTTCGCGCAAGAAACAGGAAGCAGTGAAGCTCGGTCCCTTCTCTCCCGTTCGCGCAAGAAACAGGAAGCTCGGTCCCTTCTCTCCCGTTCGCGCAAGAAACAGGAAGCACAGTCCCTTCTCTCCCGTTCGCTCAGTCCCTTCTCTTCCTTCTCTTTTCCCTTCCTCTTTTTCCCTTCTCTCCCGTTCGCGCAAGAAACGGCAGAGCACAGCCCAGGTTAGTTACAAATCGGAATTTTTTGAAATGAAATCGGCTCAAATCGGCTTGACTCGGCTGACTCGGCGGGAAAAATCGGAAACTCGGCCGATTCGGCACTGTTCATCCGAGTTTTTCTGAGAAACTCGCACAGGCGCCAGAATCGGGTAAAACTCGGCCCGGTCCCTTCCGATTCCGAGTTGAATCGGCCGATTTGACTCGGAATCGGCCGATTTTTTGAACCATGGATTCCAGTACGATTCCGGAAAGAACTATATGTAAGATCTAACTCAACCTCAGCAAATAGATGCCGTAACTTTTTTAGCTCTGCTATGCTGTCTGGTAGATTTTGTATTTGAGAACAACAGAGATCCAGGGTCTGCAAGTTGTGAAGTTTCTTGATAGATTTTGGTAAAAGTTTCACCTTTGTTTTTCTCAGACCCAAATAGTGGAGATTGAACAAATCCCCAATAGAATTTGGAACCGTTTCTATTGGCAAGCCTTCTAAATCCAAAACAGTAAGATACCTTGACTTGCCAAAAATCATCGATAGCAAAGGAGATGAGGCCACATCATCGCTAATTAACAAAAAAGTTCTGAGTTTTGGTAAACAAAGATCATGCTTGACCGTGTCCCTTAGATTGATTACTGAGAGTCGACGAGTAGAACTATCGGCATTTTCTGACTTGTTATCCTCATGCAACAATCCAAAATTTTCTTTTCTGCATAACGAGATGGCCAACTCTCTCACTGTATCATGCATTTGGCACCTCTTCACCCTACCAAACTCATTTTTTTCAACCACCTGTAACATGCTGCGATGTATGAGCTCCATGAGATAACCCTCTGCCCCCTCTTCTAATGTGCTTCTTCCCTTTTGTTCTATAAAGCCTTCGGCTATCCAAAGCCTTAAAAGTTTCTTTCTTGGAAGGGGAAAATCCTCCGGAAACAAACAACAATATAGAAAACAATTCTTGAGGTATTTCGGTAGGTACTTGAAGCTTAGATTAAGAATATTTTTCAATGGATCCAAGTTTGGGTTGTTGTCTAGCTGCCAGCTAAGTTGATCAAATAACCGTTTCCATTCGGATTCTGTCTTCTCAATCAAGGACAACATAACACCTAAGGAAACAATAGCAAGCGGCAATCCATCACACTTTGAAGCAATCTTTCTTGCCCACTTTTCAAGTGGAGGAGGACATGCGTGGTTTTTTTCAAGATGAAAAGCCTTTTTACAAAATAAGAACCATGAATATGTTTCTGACAAAGGTTTTAGTTCTAGTCTATTGTTTTCTGGAGCAAGACTAGCTACCTCAGCCATTCTGCTAGTAATCACTATTTTGCTTCCCCGGTGATTATCAACAAGTGTGTCCCTTATATCAAGAAATGCTTTTGGATCCCACAAATCATCTAAGACAACCAGATATTTATTTTCTTCCAAGAGATTTTGTAATGTATTTTTCAATCTCCGAATATCCATGTTGGTTGCATTAATTGTGACACCCTTCTCATCCCTACACATTTCAGAGATTATATTCCGTAGAATATTTTCAGTGGTATATGATTGAGATATAGAAACCCATGCATGACGATTAAAGTTTTTTCTTTCTCTCTTATAAACATTTGTAACCAATGTAGTTTTCCCTACACCACCCATTCCCCAAACTGATACAACAAAGAGTTGTGGCTCCCCAAAATTTAGCCACTTCGTTAATTTCTCCCTATCTTCTGTGATGCCCACAAGATGATCTTCATCCACGAAGTGCGCAGAGACAGCCACATTGTGTGAGTACTTGTTTGATAAGTTAGAGTTTTCCTTTTTGTTTCTATGGTTGGCAACCATCGTTCTTTAATCCTTGCAAGATTCTTAAGCCTTTTCCTCTGCTTCAAGCAGTTCAAAGGCAATTTGTTTAAGAGCTATCAATATCTTTGGCTCTTTAAAAAGTTTTTTCACATAAAATGGTATTCCACCAAACTTCTAATTACCAATTAGGTATGAAAATTCAACCACGGTATCTTCAATATCATTTGCTAACTTCTGTACCTCTTTTATCCAAGCTACTTGAGATTCATTGCTTGGGTGGTCTGTTTCTATATCATTAAGAAATCCTTGCATCACTTGAAGTTCAGTGCTAATGTTGTTCATATTTAATTTGAGGTTTGGGTAATTGAGCGAAGCTTTGAAAATTTTGAGGTTGCTAGGCTCGTTATTTCTTCAGCCAAGACTGTTCCAAGGACCTTGAGGGCTGCAAGAATGGCTGTCTCAGCCATGCTCAGTTAATCGGCTTCAACTATACTTCTTATTTATTCATTCATTCGAGAGCTGTTCCAAGCAAATATCAAGATTAGGCTATCTCATAAAAATTTTCAATTTTATATAAAAATAATAATTGGGTTTCCTTATATATAAATACTTTATACAATTTCTTTATATATATATATATATATATATATAGTGGCTAATATCAAAACGTTTGCACCAAGGCCCTCGTGCAACCAAGTCGTTTTTGGATTTTCAAAGTCCAAACAATCGATCCAAACCGTTAGATGTTCAATCTATATTAAAATCTGCTTGGAGACCAAATTTTATATTTTTTGAAATTTTTTAACTATTTATTAAGCCATTTTGAAAATTGCTGATACGGGTGAACAGTAAAAACAGTGCAACCAAATTCTGGACCATGTGATCAGCAATTTTTAAAGTGGCTTAATAAATAGTAAACAAATTCCAAAAAATGTAAATTTTGGTCTCCAAGCAGATTTTAATATAGATTGAACATCTAACTATTTGGATCGACTGTTTGGACTTTGAAAATCCGAAAACGACTTGGTTGCACGAGGGTCTTGATGCAAACGTTTTAATATTAGCCACTCTCTCTCTCTCTCTATATATATATATATTTTTTTTTTTCAATTTTCTCAATTTTCATAATTGATATGCCATTCTTTAAAAACTAATTATTAATTATTCTAGGTATTAAGATAAATATTGTTGGTATTTCGGTTATGGAACAAATTGGTGATGTGTTTCCTAGACACTTGTGATTTGGATTGATCTTAGATCAGTTAGATCGATATAGACTTGAAACAATGAAACAGATGGTGTTACGATTAATGGAGACTAAGACTATGGGTTGTGGTTTAACCTCTATGCTTCGGTCAGGAATTGCGGTACGGATTTTCTGAACAAATTAAAGAATTGCGGTATATATATATATCATGTTCCGTTCATGATTTCTTTCAAATATACAAAAAAACCTAAATGTACATACATTAGAATTATCCATAATAATAAATTCGGATAGTTTCATACCTCCATGCATGCAGTTGGCATCCCATGGAAGTTTTCATCCAAAACTTTTTACCTTTTAGAAAAATTATCCATTTGCGACCTATGTGTCAGTTTTACTTGGCAAGTTAAATATACGAACTCTCATTAGACATAGTCTAAATATATTGTAGGACTAGGGTGTTCTTAAGCTCACCAAGTCCCTTTGTGAGCTTAACTCAAAAAACCCATTGAATTGGTTCCAAGCGACGCATTAAAACTATTGAAACCGATCTACTTCATGAGTGATGAGTTTAAATTTTAAGTTTTTAAATTTTCGAACTAATTTAATATAAAGTCAAGCAGTAAAAAAATAATGACATATGAACACATTAAAATTAACTTATAAACCATCTTTTTTAACCGTTTGACTTTATACTAAATTAGTTAGAAAATTTATAAATTTGACTTGTAAATGCATCACTCGTGAAGTAGATCGGTTTCAACGGTTTGGATGCATTGTTTGAAGCCAATTCAATAGATTTTGAATTAAGCTCATAAAGAGACTTGGTGAGCTTAAGATCTAGAACACCCTAGTTCTACTCCTAAATATATAACCATTATCATGTTCATATATATATAGAGAGAGAGAGAGAGAGTGTGGCTAATATCAAATCGTTTGTTTCTAGCTTTCAGTGCAACCAAGTTGGTTTTGGATTTTCAAAGTCCAAACGGTCGATCTGAACCGTTCAACGTGTTCTCTATATTGAAATGTGCTTGGAGACTAAATTTTACATTTTTTGGAATTTTTTTTACTATTTATTAAGCCACTTTGAAAATTACTGATCCGGATAACAGCAAAAACAGTGCAACTAAATTCTGGACCATGTGATCAGCAACTTTCAAAGTGGCTTAATAAATAATAAAAAAATTCCAAAAAATGTAAAATTTAGTCTCCAAGCACATTTCAATATAGAAAACATGTTGAACGGTTCGGATCGACCGTTTGGACTTTGAAAATCCGAAAATAACTTGGTTGCACCGGGGGCTAGGAACAAACGTTTTGATATTAGCCACTCTCTCTATATATATATATATATATATGAGAGGAGGGTTCCACTGCACCCTCTTTTGGTGCACCTAACGTGGACCCAAAACTCATATGGTGCATTTTCAAAGTTCAAATAGTTGATTCGAACCTTCCAACGTGTTCTTCATATTAAAATGTTCTTGGAGACCAAATTTTACATTTTTTGGAAATTTTTGATTAAACTAAGCAATAATTTGAAATTCAGCAAAGTGATGATTTTCAAAAATTCTGAAAAAATAGTAAAAAATTTCAAAAAAATGTAAAATTTGGTCTCCAAGCACATTTTAATATGAAGAGCACATTGGAAGGTTCGAATCGACTATTTGAACTTTGAAAATGCACCATATGAGTTTTGGGTGCACGTTAGGTGCACCAAAAGAGGGTGCAGTGGAACCCTCCTCCTCATATATATATATATATATATATATATATATATATATATATATTTTGGTAATGGTCATTATAAAGCAAAGATGCATTTAATAATATTCATTGAATTCCTGAGTCCATTTTTCGTGCCAACTTTTGGTTCATTACGAATTAGGGGAAATCTATATGTTTGTGACTGACGATCGACATCTATATGCACCAATTTTAAATAAGAATTTATACGGTTCCAAGATCAGCTTTTCTTTCAATAATTTTCGGGTTCATCTTCTACCTCACAAGCTAGCAAAGCCCCATAACGCTAAATATGTGACGTGTAATGCTGTGCCGTGATCAAGTCAGATTTTTTACATGTCGTGCCGTGCTGTGATAAAATTCAGAAGGACAGTCACAGCACGTTAGTCACGTCGCGACCACATGTCAAGTGTCCAAGCGTGACTCACATGACCACGTGTTGTACCGTGCCGTGACTAGCTCGATCTTTGGCATGACGTGCCATTCTATTCAAATTTTTCCGGAGAATTGTCACGTACGTCACGCGAATGGTCACGACACGGAACACGCTAGTCACGGGACGTAACTGGTGCTAACCTTCTTGAACTTGGGTTTGCTATGCAAAGATTAAAATGGTACTTGCAATATAACAATTGATAAAAGAGGAGGGATCAAGTTACAACAATTTTGAGTTACAACATAGTTACCACAACCATTTTCTCCACAATAAAATGTATTTCCAGAACAAATTTTACATTTTTTTGAATTTTTTTACTATTTATTAAGATGGGTACAAAATTCAATGGTCTGAATTTCACTAGTTTTTGTAAAATACTTAATAAATAGTAAAAAAATTTAAAAAAATGTAAAATTTGATCTAGAAGCATATTTTATTGTGGAGATCATGTTGAACGGTTGAATCGACGATTTGGAATTTCAAAATGTAGAAAATGGTTGTGGTAACTTTGTTGTAACTCAAAATTGTTGTAACTTGATCCCTGCTCTTGATAAAATTTAGATAAGTAAGATTGCTAAACTAATGTATTGAACTTTTGTATGAAAACTAGGTTTTTTGTCAATTTAAAATATGTTGTAATCTTTTAAGAATTGAGATAGAGAGATTAATTTTAAAAATTTACCATTGAATAACAATATTTGGAGTATGAAAAGAAAAGGTAAAAAAAAAAATATAAAAATTAGCCCTTGATAACATTTGATCATTTATAATATCATATTTCAAAAATCAAGAGTCGAAGTCCAAGTACTAGCTGATGGATCGTTTAAAGAAGTAATATTCTAGAAAAGAAAATTATAATTAAATTAAAAGTGCAAATTAATAAAAATAAAATGGGATTGCCAACTTACATCTCGAGAAGAAAAAGAGTAAGCTAGCAGCCCTTCAACCGCACCAGCTTTTCCTTGTCCTTTTATCTTTCTCGTTTATATATGTTACCTTTTGGAATTGTGAGATGAGAAAATTGGATTAGCATTTGATAAAATTTATATAAGTAAGATTGCTAAACTAATGTATTGAACTTCTGTATGAAAATTAGATTTTTTGTCAATTTAAAATATGTTGTAATCCTTTAAGAATTGGGATAGATAGATTAATTTTAAAATTTACCATTGAATAACAATATTTGGAGTATGAAAAGAAAAGGTAAAAAAAAATATAAAAATTAGCCCTTGATAACATTTGATCATTTATAATATCATATTTCAAAAATCAAGATTCGAAGACCAAGTACTAGCTGATGGATCGTTTAAAAAAGTAATATTCTAGAAAGAAAATTATAATTAAATTAAAAATGCAAATTAATAAAAATCAAATGGGATTGCCAACTTACATCTCGAGAAGCAAAAGAAAAAAGAGTAAGCTAGCAGCCCTTCAACCGCACCAGGTCCGGTGTTGCTGCAGACTTGCGCGCCTTTCTTGTCCTTTTATCTTTTGCGTTTTATGTATGTTACCTTTTGGAACTGTGAGATGAGGAAATTGGATTAGCAGCTGCCAAGCTCTAATGATAATTCTTTTTAAGGTCTGTGGTCAACTAGTCAATGTGGCTGTGAGGCTCTGAGCTCTGAAGAAGAGTCTAGATTCTCTGTTAGAGAAGCCCGGATGTATATATAAAACTGGTCCTTATTTATGGATCTGTAATTCTTTCTTCTTTTGTACAGGGGTAGTTGTAATTGGTCTGGATTCAGGACAGCATTTGGCATAATAGCATCTTTGTGTACGGGAACAGAAAATCTTAATTGCTTCTAGTCTGCCGTTTGGTGGTGATACTTGTTTGTCGTACAAGTGCCCAAATCTGCATTTTGCACCATTCAAAAAATATCTATGTTTCCTTTTTCTAATAAGTTGAAATCCACCATTCAAAATCCATATCTATGTCTTTTTTTTTTTTTAAGTTGCATGAGTGGTCCTTGTAGTACATAAAGCTTATCCAGTTCTGGCAAATATTGTTTGAAAGCATTTTTTCTAGTCTGGTAATTTGAGTATTTATTAGGCTCCCTATTGCTTCATTCCGTGACTAATGTAAAATTGAACATCGACAACATGAAACTAAATCTCTTTGACATTATATTCTCAAATTTCACAAGGTTACTTTACAGAATAAATTTTGTTCATGCTTTTCTTTTTTACAAAAAAAAAAAAAAAAAACAGAGAAGAAATAGAAGTCAGACCAATTCCCTCAATGCCACTATACAGTTTTTAACCCAAGGAAAACAAAAACATAATGTTTATAAAGTAGCGAAAAGGAAATACTTCCATTTATGTATTTGCGAATGGAAATGCTTGCATTTATAATTTTATATATTCCCAAGTTCTAAGTGAACTTCTAATTATTATTTTTTTTTGTGGAAGGGATAATGGGATGGCAACCATACTAATCTGCTCAACCATTACAATGCTAAAGAAAAAAAGGAATAAAAAAATATATTTGCTTCTGACAATTGTAGTTCATATGTGTCAAAAGCATGATTAATTATTCTAAATCAATCAAATTAAAATTGTTTTATCAATCTTCTCAGGAAAATTGTTTTATCAAAGACTACTGGTAATTTGGTTTTCTATAGTAGTACAGTTCTATAAATTGCAGAGGCCTGAGGATATGACCTATAAATGCTACTATATATGCTGTAAGGGGACAGCTAGGACACTAAACAAAGATGGGCCCCGCCAATTTTTGTTGGTGCATGTGACAACGTTCACTCCTGTTAAGAAGAAAACATGTTTCAGAGATTGATCTAATTATGTAAAAAGAAACTTGAGACCTTTGCTGTATGAAATGCACTTAGAATGTTTGGGTCTCCATTATTGCTAGCTAAATTTTTTTGGGAAGTATTAATCATAGAGTTTCATGCTAATATTGTATTGTCCTCTGAGATGGGTTGTTTTTTATCTTGAAATTTGTTTTGTTTGGAAAAAATGTGATAGAGACTGACATCTGTTTACCATGGAACAACCTGTTCTTACATTTTGAGAATTAACCCTTGATTACTTAGAAAAACTAAAAAAAGTTGTTGAATTGTGAAACTAGACAGGGAAAGGTTAAATGAGTACCGTTCTGATCTGGAAGAATATGTGCAGATATATCTTTGAATTGGATAACTGGAATATTCAATTGTTGTATTGACATGCAGTGCAATGAAGAATTTCTGCTCTGATTTGCTGCAACAATACCTGCTCTGTTTTGCAGCAACAATACCTGTACGCAATTAGGAAGATATTTTTCCTTAACTAAGCTGCCTGCCCTAAAATAAATATCATTAATTGTCACTACTGGAAAATTATAATTGCCATATATTCATACTAGGGTCACCAACTGGTCCCATATATGATGCACCTAGCCCACGTTATGTTTGGTTACGGTATACCTTTTTACATCCAATCTACAATTTAATGCATGAAACCCCTTTTTTTTCATAAGATAAGATACTACTTTTCGCAATAACAAATTAGCAAATTAATGCATGAAACCCTTAAAAATTTAGACATTTTCATACGCCATTTGTCACAGGATCACCAATACAAGTATGAAATTTGAGCTCCAGAGAGTTTTATCACAGTAAAAAATAAAATAAAGCCACCTTTCTGTACTGAACCATAAATTAATTTGGTTCATTTCTGTACTGTTTTGTCTGTTTTATGCTCCAACAGTTATTTGTAGTTAGGCTCAGTACTGTCCGACATTGATACTATTGCAAAAATTAGGTTGGAACAATAATCTAGATTAGTAAGTAAATAATTGGAAATTTACCATTGAATAACAATATTGTTGCAGCAAAACAGTATTTTTTGAAAGCATTTTTTCTAGTCTGGTAATTTGAGTATTTATTAGGCTCCCTATTGCTTCATTCCGTGACTAATGTAAAATTGAACATCAACAACATGAAACAAAATCTCTTTGACATTACATTCTCAAATTTCACAAGGCTACTTTACAGAATAAATTTTGTTCATGCTTTTCTTTTAAAAAAAAAAAAAAAAACAGAGAAGAAATAGAAGTCGGACCAATTCCCTCAATGCTGCTATACAGTTTTTAACCCAAGGAAAAAAAAACATAAAGATTAAAATACCAAAGTAGCGAGAAGGAAATACTTCCATTTTTGTATTTGCGAATGGAAATGTTTGCATCTATAATTTTATATATTCCCAAGTTCTAAGTGAATTTTAATTATTATTTTTTGTGTGTGGAAGGAATAATGGGATGACAACCATACTAATCATGCTAATATTGTATTGTCCTCTGAGATGGGATGTTTTAGATCTTAACCTTTTTTGTTTGGAAAAAATGTGATAGAGACTAACATCTGTTTACCATGGAACAACCCTCAATTGTTTAGAAAACCTAATTTTTTTTTTGAATTGTGAAATAAGAATTTGGAAAGGTTAAATGAGTACCGTACTGATTTGGAAGAATTGTGCAGATACCTCTGAATTGGATAACTGGACTATTCAATTGTCGTATTGCATTCAATGCAACAATACCAGTAAACAATTAGGAAGATATTTTTCCTTAAATAAGCAACCAATCCCAAAATAAATTTCATTAATTGTCAATATTAGAAAATTATTATTGTCATGCATTCATACAAGGGCCACCAACTGGTCACAGATATGATGCTCCTAGCCAACTTTGAATGTTCATCCAATCGATCTAAACAGAAATATTATGTCACCTTGGGGTGATATGAATTCCATGGAGGAGAGGTGACGTAACCTTTCTCCACTACGAACTCTACACTACCACCCCCCTCCGCCACTCAACTACCTCGTATAGCATTTACTGGCTAGCTTGAGCGGTAGGTAGTGGTTATTGCTCAGCAACTTTTCCTAAACTCATCTTTTATGGCTGGAACCACGCTGCATTAACTCCACAGTTAATACAGTTCTCTACTCAAGTCGCGTGGCACCATTGTAGTACGGCTAAGCTACCGTTTCTGTTGTTTATTTTGTACTTGTTTTTTGACTTTTACACTCCCTCCATCTCCCTCAAGCCTTACTCGTGAACACCACTCTTGCAAACTTTGAAAAACCAACTTCACTCCACACAACACCATACCCGTGTATAACAACGCACGCATGGGAACTAACGCAGGGCCAAGACTCTTTCCACGCCTTACCCAGCAAGCTGATCGGGGGTGTATTACCTCCGCTCCAATGAAATCCATGAGCATCTGGCTGCCGACCTGGACAGATCCATAATGGTAACAGCAACAGGTAACAATGTCAATGGGGGGGGCACCATCACCAATGTCCAATACTACCTCTCAAGCACATACCGGCACCGGTACCTAGAATTCTCGTACACCAAATACACTCGTAATGACTACATCGTCACGCTCCCCTACGGCTTAGACAAAGATACTGTCGTCCAAGCGGGCACGATTTGGGGCCGGACAGAGGGCTGGATGTTCCGCCCATGGAGCGCGGATGAGGAAGCCGGCTATCAACCGAAAATATTCCGAGTCCGTCTACATATTAAAAACTTCCCACAGAACTTCTGGGACTCTTCCTTCATGCGACAAGCACTTTCTGAGTTGGTGAAATTATCTACATTGATGATGAACACATCACTGGAGTCGACCACACCATCCTCAAGCTATGGATCACGTGTATAGACCCCAGACGCATACCATCCTCAACCGTACTGCCCTACGGTGACCTTTGGCATGAGTGCCACATTAAGGTCATCTCCTGGGACTATGATTTTGACATCCCAGAGGAAGCCCGCCTATCGGTCTCCGAAGAAAGGTTCCTCCATATGGAATATCGGGGATACCCGCATCTCTCTCGACTGACGCTACTACAAGCCCATGACAAGCTGCAAAATTTCCTCAACAGAGGCGGCTACACAACACCTCCACACTCCCCGGCTGCGGACATGGGGCAGGGCCGACAGACAGCGGCCACAAGGGCTCATGCAGTACACTCATACGATCCCACCACACAGGATGCCACAAGAGATCCACTGTCTAAGGAAGAGAGACAAGATCAGGGCGGGACCCCCTAAGCCCTTACATATTCACCACTTTGGCAACCTAGTACCCTGCACAGCCAAAAGGTAAAGTCAACCAAGGCCCTGCAGGACAGGCACAGGGGCGAATCACCGAAACAGATACATAACACGGACCCCAACACTGACGTCACATACACGGCTACGATCAGAGTGGGCGAAATACCAGTCTACGCTTTTGGCCTAACTTGCAAAGGAAAAAGTCCGGAAAAAAAACCCTCTGCGCCTAGACCAGGAGAAAAGCACGCCTACAGGAGACCAAGTGAGCATTAACTTCCTTTGGTCCCACATGACAGCTGTCGCCCTAGACTCGCAAGATGTGCGGCACCAAATCACGGTAGGTCACTTTACTGTACTAGAGACCAAGATTGAGCCTGCCAAGTATATTGTGGGTTTAATTGCCTTGCCTCATATGACGCAACACCACTGTCCTGAGCAGACGAGAGCCGTTGGCAATCCACAAAGCACCCCACCACCTGCCTTGGTAGGAACAGTAATTGGGCCAATAAATGAGCCAACCCCAGCCCTCTACTGTCCACCCCAAAAACGCCCCTACATTACTGGGCCTATACTGATTCCCCAAGAGACACCCTTAATAAAATCAGACTCACACCACATCAAACTCCCACCCAATAATCCTCCCCTCTCCAACCAAAATCTCTCTGAGGCCCCCCATTACCCGCACCCGATGGACCTCCCAGATGCCGAATTTATAGCCCAGTTCGCTTCCCTCAACTCGGAGTTGCCACAACCGGTGCCCATTCAACTCTCCCAACAAGCGTCCAGTAACACTGACTGGCACCGGTGTGCGCTGGTACGTATCATCACAGAGCGCACAGTCACTGATAGTCAATTCATCCCATCAATGTGAAGAATCTGGGGGACCCACCCGAGAATAGAGTTCTCTCTCGTTGCCAGAAACATGTACCTAGTGCAATTCGTCACAGAAGTCGAACTCACCCGAGTTACCTGCCGCGGGATCTGGACCTACCGCAACGACGTCGTGGCCCTCCAAAGGGTAACCGGACAATCGGACTTGATAAATCCTCAGGTACAACACATTGATGTCTGGACGCAGTGGCACCACGTTCCCCCTGCAGTAATCTCCAAAGATGGGATCAAGGAGCTAGCAAACACCATTGGCAGCCCTCTCACGGAAGCCATTGAAGCCTTCTCCGAAGGTAATAAAATCTACCGAATCAAAGTGCGACTCCCCCTTGAAATTGGCATTCAGGATGGCCTAGAAGTCAACCACCATTCTTTGGGTACCTTTAAGATCTTCCTGGTCTACGAGAGACTCGTTAAACTGTGCCGCTTTGTACCAAAATCGGCCATGACTACGATGAATGCCCAGCCAAAATCCGCCTCGATAGGTTGAAAATGGACCCCATTTACATGGATAAACCGAAAATGGCACATATCACCAAACCCCGGCTCGGTCCTTGGGTCAACAACGCACTCCTCATACCAATCCATGGGTTAGACCAGACAATATCCTATGCCCAACCCACCTACAGTCAGCCATCAGAGTCCAATACACGACACACGCCTGGAAATGGGGCTTCCAACGCCCGCATGGACACAGGCCTCCCCCCCAGAAACCACGGCCCGGTCCCCCGGTCAGCACAGCCCAATTCACATACCCCCCCGGCCCACATGACATCACACAGGCCTTGGCAGGCTTTCCCGGACTAAACACCTCCAGCCCAACACCACCCGATAACACCCCATTTACAATCGACCCAATGTTCATGAGCCAGGCCAATGACACATCACACCCAACACCAACCCACAGCCAAGGTCCCAAGGACAGCAATACCGCCAACTCTGACACAATCATCTCGCCTACCCATACAACCATGACACTACACAGGTCGCACGAGTTGCACCTAAACCCATCTAGCTCCGCCACCAAGCCGAGCAAGAAACGAATTTTGGAGGGGAGTGGAACTCCGCCTCCCAACCATTTATGAACATAGTGGCTTGGAATTGCCGCGGTATAAGAGGGCCGCGGAAGAGACAATTCCTATCGCGTCTCCTCCATTCCTCGCGAGCGAATATTGCTTTCGTTTGTGAGACAAAAAGTTCCCTGCAAAAATCCAACTTATACTTGCAACAGCTTCAATACCCCAATTATGTGTTCGAACCAGCAAAAGGAAGGTCGGGCGGGCTCTGGCTCGTGTGGGATAACAATACCGACCTCCAAATAATCAAACAATCGAGATACTATATCTATGGTCGAGTGAGACAGCCTCACAAACCTCCCTGGGGCATTATCTGTATCTACGGTGATCCCTCGCATAGACACAACACCAAGATTTGGGAAGAAATACAAGAGATCATGGAACTAGAGAGGTCTACCTGCATCCTAGGAGACTTCAATGCCATAATCAGCGAACGAGAGAAAACAGGAGGTAACCCAACTTTAAACAGAGACAGCCGCAGCTTTCAAGAATTCATTTTTGACACGGGCCTTATTGACTTAGGATATAAGGGCCCGGCCTACACTTGGACCAACAGCCAAGGGACGTCAACAGCAATCTTCCAACGGTTGGACAGAGTGCTAGTCACAACGGAATGGCACCAATCTTTCGCCCAAGCATACGTCACACATCTGCCCCACATCCACTCCGACCACGCACCTTTGCTCTTACGAACGCAAGACAGAATCCATCAACCCCCTAAATTCTGATTTGAAAACTGGTGGTTCGGTCGGGCCGATTTCCAGGACATGTGTAACAAATCCTGGGAAAGCACGGCCCTATGGCAATGGACCGACATAATCGCGTGTTTAGAGAACCATATCAGAATATGGGCCTCCACACAACCAACACCGCAGCATAAGCTTCACTGGGCCCAAACTAACATCTACCTCCACCAATCCTTACACCCGTCGCTGCAGAACCCGGCCTATGAAGAACAATTACTCTCCACATATTATGCTGCGGAGGAGGAATTAAGTCTCTATTGGCAACAACGATCACGCGTTCTTTGGCAAACACAGGGCGACCGCAACACGGCCTTTTTCCATGCTACAGCCACCCAACGCCGGCGCCAAAACCTCATCCTTAAAATCCAAAACGAAGCAGGGGTAATGGTTACTGATGAAACGGCTATCAGACGAGTATTCGTCAACTACTTCAAGTCCCTGTACTACCCGTGCACTAACGGGTCCGAACCCGACAGCAACAGTACCGCCCACTACATCCAAACCTGTCTCCCGCCTGATTGGGTAGGCATTTCGACCATTGATCAAACCCGACTCATGTCAGTCCCAACCACAAAGGAAGTCAGACAGACCCTATTCCACATGGGGCCGGATAAAGCTCCGGGCCCCGATGGCCTCACGGCACGGTTCTTACAAGCCAACTGGACCATGATCGGCACTGAGCTCGCGGCAACAATTCAACGAGGTCTTCAATACCGGCCAGGTCCCTCCTGACTGGTTAAAGAGTCACATCATCTTAATACCAAAAATTAGCGAGCCACTGCTACCAAAAGACTTCAGACCCATTACCATTGGCAATGTGGTCTATCGACTCCTCATGAAGATTATTACCGATCGGTTACAGCCCCACATCGCGACCATTATTTCCCGCAATCAGACCGCGTTCATTAAAGGCCGTAACATCTCCGACAACACAATCCTCATGCGCGAAGTGGCCCACTCTTTCAATAGCACGACCTTCACAGACTCCGCCTTCTTGTTAAAGGCCGACATCAACAAAGCATTTGACACTGTCCAATGGCCCTTCCTGACTCAAACAATGCAGGTGATGGGGATTCCGGACAAATTGGTAAAAATCATCATGGGAGCATTAGAAGACAGTCGGGTAACAGTTCTCGTTAACGGGTCGGGCAATGGATTTCTCACACCAAGCCGTGGACTCCGGCAGGGGTGCTCTTTGTCGCCTTACCTGTTTATTCTGGCAATGGAAGTGCTTACTCGGCACATCAACAAAGCACTGACTCTCAACCACATTCATGGGGTTCGGTTGGCACGTACGGCCCCGCCACTCACCTCGGTTATGTACGCCGACGACCTAATGATCATCGGCCAAGCAACCGTGCACAAGGTGGGGGCTTATCACCAGATCATGCAGGAATTTGCACTCCACTTGGGTCTGCTGGTGAACCCCACTAAGTCCAAAATTTGGTTTAGCATCCGCTGCGACTCCACTTGCAAGGAAAGAATCCTACAGCAACTAGGCGCACAAGAGGCAAGTGACACAGAGCGTTATCTTGGGGTCTACATCTCTCCACACAATTCCCATACGGACCCCACACATGAATTGCTACTGGACAAGATCAGCATGAGACTAGCAGGCTGGAAAACTGGTCTATTATCACATGCTGGGCGCCTTGCCCTAATTAAATCGGTCATTTCCACCATCCCTGTCTACTACATGTCCATTGGTATGATTCCCAAAAGAACCATCAAGGCAATTACATCTATCATGCGCAAGTTCTTTTGGGGCAAACTACAAAAGCATAGATACATGTCTTTGATCGCATGGTCTAAGCTGTGCATGCCGGTAGACAAAGGGGGTTTGGAGATAAAGGACTTAGCTCTGTTCAACAAGTCTCTAGTTCTAAAAGTTGTATGGCAGCTGCTCAGCAATGCGGACAAGCTTTGGGTTCCAATCATGCTAGCAAAATACTGCCCCAGAGGTGGCATATGGGGGATCAAAAACAAACGAAGCACAAGTGTGTTGTGGAAACAAATCCAGGATCTGAAGTCCTTTTTTCTGGATGGTACGGTTTGGGACATACATGATGGTACCCTCACTCGTGCTGTCAACCAGCCATGGTACGAGGGTTGGGAGATCCAACGCATCACCACACATGCACAACGAGACGTGGTCGTTGCAGATTTATATGACCACAATCAAAGACAATGGAACGAAGGAAAAATCACAGCACTGCTCGGAGCTCCAGCGTTACGGCCCATAGCTGACAAGGTTAGTAAACCGGATACAGATACTCTACTAACAGATCGGCTCATCTGGACACCGAGTCCCTGAGGCCAATACACGGTTAAAGAAGGTTACTCCCAACTCAGTCAAGCCACGATCGTACCCCCCAGGTATAGCCAGCAGCAACATGAGTTATGGCAAAAAATAGGAAAATGGCAACAGGTCATACCTAGAGTCCGACTTTTCCTCTGGAGAGCCATTCATGGGGGATTACCTACGATGGCAGTGCTGCACTCCAGAATTGATCATCTTAGCCCCCTGTGCCCGCGGTGTGCCCAGGCCGAGGAAAGCATCGTACATATGCTATTCACCTGTCCCATGGCCAGATCAGTGTGGTTTGCCTCGCCGCTTGCTCTGAGAACTGACTCTGTGCACGCCGACCTTCCAACCACTCTGCTACTCCTTACAAATAGGCTAGACCCCCCGGGTGTTTCAACATTCTGCCATATTGCATGGTGCCTCTGGAAAGCACGAAACAAAGCAGTCTTTTCGGCCAACAATCCAACCCCCCACTCCGTCCTCGCAGCCGCCGAGGGATGACATGGCAGGCCGACTCGCCCCAACAACACCGCCAGCCTAGAACACTTATTCACATCCCACACGGTAGGTCAATCATCCTAATAGACGGTTCCTGGGGACCAAATGGGAAAGCCGGCACAGGAATGGTTATTTATGATAGCAGGGGGGACCTCCGCAAGATCCATGGGGAACACCACACCGCATCCAGTCCCTTTGAGGCAGAGGCCCTGGCACTGTTACAAGCCGGGCTATTCATAGAGGCATCTCCTGATCAGGACTATGTCATTTACACTGACTGTGTCAACTTGGTAGAAGTACTCCAATCGCAGCAACTACTCAATTTGCCTCACTGGCGGGCGGCCCGAACAATCGAACGTGTGTGAGGAATTGGCGGAACATAGGCGACCGGGCTCTACTCAAACATGCGGTGAGAGGAGCCCTATCACCACCGCATAATATTGCAAACTGGGCAAGGCGACAAGGCGCGGGAGTAGACGGATATCCTAACGCACTGCAAATTGAGGAACTGCAACTGGAACACTCGCTTAATCGATCGGTCTTCCGCCTGGATGAGGGATAGGGATGACAGTTGAAAAAGACTACTGCCCTGGAAGACATGGCGCCATCACAATAGCGGAGATAGACGCACCACACATGGGATAACTGATTAGTACTTAGGACCCTTATCAACCGTTCATTTAGTTAAATTAGGATGGTAATCTTAGCCGTTGATGTTTTTCTTTTACTCTTTGTGTAAACTTTAATTTCCTTACTACTAATGCCTACGGGTTTCTCTCAAAAAAAAAAAAAAATGTTCATCCAATCTACAATTTATTCTTTTGGGTACGGTATGCCTTGTTCATACTATAGGATTCTACTTTTTGCGATGACAAACTAGCAAATTATTACATGAAACTCTGCAAAAAAATAGCCATTTTCATGCGCCAATTGTCATTGGAAATTTGATCTCCAGGGAATTTTATCACAGTAAAGAAAAATAAAATCAATTTCAGCAACAAATTAAATGATCAGTACAGAATCATAAATTAATTTTGTTCACATATGTACTGTTTTGTCTGTTTTGTGCTTATTCTCGCAGTTGAGTTGTAGTTAGGCTCAGTACTGTTCTACACTGATACCATTGCAAACTTTGGTTGGCACAGTAATCCTAGATTAGTAATTAAATAATTATAAAATTTAAATATGCATTTTATCATTTTTGTTGTTGGTTACCCAACTAAAAGTTCCGACTATTGTTTTCATGATATTATTTCAATTTTTTTTCTCTAGTCGATTTCTTATTCAAGCCATGTACTATGCATATAGGGCTGCACAAAAAATTCGTAGTTCGTAATTCGATTCGAGTTTGATTCGAAAAAGTTCGTAAGAACTTTGGATTCTGTAATTGTAATGAACTTGATTAATTGTACTAATTAAACTTTGGTGTTTGATATAAATTTTGGTATTGTAATGAACTTTGATATAAACTTTGGTGTACTGTGTAATTAGAATTCAGAATGCCTGAGTTTTTAATCTTTTATTGAAGTGTTGTAATTTCGAACTATGGCCCAGCTATAAGTCATAACTCTTAAGTCGTAACAAAGTTTGTAAAAGTTCGAAATTGAGTTCGTTCGAAATTAATTTAAACCAAACTTAGTTCGAAATTAATTCAAACCAAACTCAAACTGGGGATAAGTTCGATTCGGTTCGGTTCGTTTACAGCCCTATATGCATATAAATATGCTTTACAAAATATCATATAGTTACTCTAACTGCTAAAAGATTAACCTTTTTATAATTTATTGTAGTCTCCTAGTGGCTCCGGCTCCTAGTGGTTTCCACCTCAGGCAGGCTGGGCCCAGTTGAACTTTTAACTCGATTGGGCCACATGGGCTTATTTAATTTGAATTGTACTCAACAAAATGGATAACACAACCCTTCAAAAAACAATGAAGAACTCCGGACCAGTGTAAAGACCCACTCCAATGACAGTTTTTATACATGATATTTTCAGCGTTCTCTGCTAGTGATTATGTTATTTTTTTTTTTTTTCTCAGATCAACTGTAAACTACCAGAGAACAGATCACTGACATGTTTTGGAAAAGTCAATGTGAAGCGTTCTGCATTTTAATTTTGATCATCACTGCTTAATGATATAGAAATAAGCAGCACTTTAATTGTATCAACAAAAGCTGCAGTAAGTCCATTGTCAAAGGCAGTATTTTGATTAAGTTTATCATGCTTTTAAATAGTACAAAAGAACGAAGATGTTTCTTATATATTATTCACTAGTTGATACTTGACGGTGAAAGAAGAAAATACTTTACAGTTGTAGTAGTAAAGTGGAAGACGTTACTCCGATATAATTTGGAGCTCGTATTTCTTAGACCGCTGCCAGCTCCGATGACGACCTGATCACTCACTATTAAAAATTATATTGTTAATAGTTTTTTTCCCTTCCAGTTACTAAATTTCTCATCATTGCTAGAATGTTACAATATTTATACATTATTTTCTCACCATTACAACAATAATAATAACAACACAACAGCAATAATTAATAAACAGAATTTATCGTCAAAGCTCCAAATGTTATCACCAAGTAGTCAAACATCCCAATACCATACGCAGAATATGGTAGTTAAAATTACAATCATCAAATCCAATTCAAAATAAAAATAATACACAAATCAAACACAAAACAAGGTTCCTTGAGTCATGAATGTCCTGGATAGTGCGTTAGAATTGCAAATTATATCGCAAGTTGCTAAGGTAGTATGAGGCCTGCAACTTAGCAAATCACATACTTTTTCCATAAATAAGCACTACAAGGAATTGAGACTCAACTTTATTTGATCCAACTGGGAAGGAAAAACACACAATGAAATATTATTCATTACATAACAACAACCTTCTAAAATAAAGTGCTCCAGGCTGATTGATGCTGCATGCAATTCAATTGTGTGAAAGGCCTGCGATATGAAATTGAGCACAGATTTTTCAATCGTGGACTTTTAAGGAAACTTGAAAAAAAAAATGTAAAACAATAGTTATTTATACCAATTATTTAATGTACATCCAATAAACTAATTTCTAAGCTAGAGTATCTCTCATGTGAAGAACATATAATTAATTAATGCATGTGTGAAAAAATATAGAAGGTAAACTTCAAAGAAAAAGCATGGTAGAATTGCAACATGGTCTAATCAGTTTGAGTGTGTTCAAAATAGCAAAACAATTTAAAACTAATTTGTAGCAATATAATAGATGATATGTTAATTTAAAACTTATTCGTGGCAAAACTTATTTATTACAAACACATACAACATATAGATTTTGCAAAAAATAAATAAGTAAATCACAAAAGCAGTTATTTTGTTGTTTCACAAGCTCTTGTAATCTCATTACAGAAAATATTCATGTTAAAAATAAATGGCAGTGGAGTAGATGTTGCGTGCAGGAACAAAAAATGAAAGGCAAAGTAGTGAATAGATAAGTACAATTGTTACTATCATAAAGAAGCTAACTCTAGTTCAGTTTCATAAACAAATAAAAAAATAAGAGCACGACAATCTTTTTATGTATTTCTACACATTACTAATTGTTACAAATCATCAAAATTTTCTCCAGTGACACGGACAAATTAAAAACATTATACGCACAAGTTTCAGAATGCAAAATGGAAAAAAATAATAGAAGTGGAGGGCATACCTTGCAATCAAATTATTGAGTGGGATATTTGCTGCCAGCTAGAAAACACCACAGGTAAAATGAAATAGTTGGTGAATTCCTTTACCTAAACCCCCAAAATGAACAGGCATATCTCCGCAGCCCATCCACTTGAGGGAAATGAGGTGCTCCATGCCCTTTGGGACCTCCACTAGCTGTGCCAGTTCTAACAACAAAATCTCTGCAAGGCTCACCATGGTGCCCTGCTCCATCTCCACTTGAATCAGATTAGGCATTAGATTCAATTGCAGCTTCTTCAATTTAGGAAACCACCCTTCTTGAAAAATTAGTTGTTGTCCTTCATATGCTCTTTTGAGGTTCAAGAACGTGAGGTTTCTACAATGGGAAAGAGATGGCAGAGGATCATTTTGTAGTTGAGACCATCCAAGCCATAGCGATTGGATACTATTACCAGATATTTTGAATAAAGGGGATTCAAGCAAGGTTTCTTTCAGTTTCCCATAGAGATCTAACTTTTGAAGTTGTGGGAGGTTCAGGCCTTCCAATTCGAGAATCTCATTCTCATCGCTTGCATGAATAGATAAGGTTGAAAGGAACTCATCTTGATAATGATTTGCATACTCTACTGAGTGGTTTTCTTTCACATTCCTTATTCGGAAGCTTCTCAGTTGAGTTAAATTACCCAGTTCTCTTACTACGATAGCATTTGATTCTAATGCTTGTATAGTTTGAAGATCTTCAGGTAAAACATGCCCTTAGGTAAAGAGATTCCAGTACAAGCCCTAAATGACCCAAATGTAGATATCCACCACCTCAGCAAATAGATGCCGCAACTTTTTAGCTCTGCTATGCCGTCAGGTAGATTTGTATTTTGGAAGTGCGACATCGAGTGTTTGCAAGTTGCGAAGTTTTTTGATAGATTTTGGTAAAAATTTCACCTTTGTTTCTCTAAGACCCAAGTAGTGGAGATTGAACAAACCTCCAATTGCATTTGGAACTGTTTCAATTGGCAAGCCTTCTAAATCCAATACATTAAGATATCTTGACTTGTCAAAAATGAAGGAGAGCAGAGGAGATGAGGGCACATCATTGCTAACTGACAAAAAGGTTTTGAGTTTGGGAAGACAAACATCACGCATGACCGTCTCCCTTAGATTGATTATTGAGAGCCGACGAGTAGAACTATCAGGATTGTGTGAGTTGCTATCCTCATGCAGCAAACCAAAATTTTCTTTTCTGCATAATGAGATGGCCAACTCTCTCACTGTATCATGCATTTGGCACCTCTTCACCCTACCAAACTCATTTTTTTGTACCACCTGTAACATGCTGCGATGTATGAGCTCCATGAGATAGCCCTCTGCCACCTCTTCTAATGTGCTTCGTCCCTTTTGTTCTATAAAGCCTTCGGCTATCCAAAGCCTTAAAAGTTTCTTTCTTGGAAGGGGAAAATCCTCTGGAAACAAACAACAATATAGAAAGCAATTCTTGAGGTATTTTGGAAGGTTCTTGAGGCTGAGATTAGAATATTTTTCAATGGATCCAAATTTGGATTGTTGTCTAGTTCCCAGGTTAGTTGATCATGTACATGTCTCCATTCATATTCTGTTTTCTCATAGCAAGATAATACACCACCCAACGAAACAAGTGCTAATGGCAACCCGTCACACTTCAAAACAATCTGTCTTGCCCACTTCTTCAAGGAGGTGGGCATTCATGGTTTTTTTCAGTGGGAAACGCCTTTCTACAAAACAGGTCCCATGAATCTAATTCTGCTAAAGGTTTTAGCTCTAACCTATTGCTTTCTGGAGCAAGAGATGCTACATTCGCAATTCTACTCGTAATCATAATTCGGCTTCCTTGATGGTCATTAACAAATGTATCCCTTATATCATGAAATGCTTTTATATCCCACATATCATCTAACACAATTAGATATTTTTTTTCTTTCAAGAGTTTGCTCACGATTTCTTTTAATTCTCTAAGATCCTTCTTGCCTGTGTTGATCGAACTATTTTGCCCTTCTTTACAAATTTCGGAGATTATATTTTGGAGAAGATTATCCACGGTATAAGATTGAGAGATATTAATCCATGCATGACAATCAAAGTTAATGTTCTCTCTCTGAAAACATTAGTAACAATAGTTGTTTTGCCTACACCACCCATTCCCCAAATAGATATCACAGAGAGTTCTAGATTTTTAGAATTTAGCCAGCTCGTCAACTTCCCCCTGTTATTTTTTATTCCCACAAGTTGATCTTCATGAATGAAATGGGCAGAGATGGCCATTTTATATGAGTATTCATCTGAGTAGTTTGAATTTTCCGCAATACTGACATTTATCTTCGGCACCCATCTCTCTTTCATCCTTGCAAGATTCACAAGCCTTGTTTCTGCTTCGAGCAATTGAGAGGCAACTCGTTTAAGGTCTACCAATAACTTTGGATCTTTAAAAATTTTGGTAACATAAATGGATATTCCATCAAACTTTTGATTATTAATTAGGTATGCAAATTCAGACACGATATCTTCAATGTGATTTGCCAACTCATGTACCTCTTTTATCCAAGCTACTTGAGGTTTATTGCTCTGATCGTCCATTTCTATCCCATCAAGAAATCCTTGCATCACCCGAAGTTCACTACTAATATTGTTTATGTTTGCTTCAAGGTTTTTGTAAGTTGAGCAATGCTTTGAAAATTTTGAGATTGCTAGCTTGGCTACTTCACTAGTCAAGGTCCCAAGGACCCGGAGGGCTGCAAGAATGGCCGCCTCAGCCATGCTCAGTTAATCGGGTTCAACTGTACTATTATTTATTCATTCATTCGTGAGCTGTCAAAGCAAATATACATTAAAATTAGACAATCCTATAAAAATCTACCATTTCATTTTATAAACAATTTTAAATTTTCTCTATTATTGGCGATTGGTTTTCTATTCATTCAAAACTAATGAGTATTATTTTAAATATATGTTAAGATAAATATTGATGGAATTTCATGTATGGAAACTTTAGATAATCTCAAGTGAGTTGGATTGACATAGGCTTGAGACTAAGACCACGGGCTTTGATAAGGAATTTTGAGGCTTGATCAAGGATCTAGAGCTTCAGTTGGTCATTTAAGCATTTGGTCGGGGAGAAATTTATTTGAATTGCAGTCAGGTGTCCGGTCAAAAATACCTCTATAAATATAGCGATAATATATATCGGTTCAAAATAAATTTGAAAGTAAAAAGATGCTGTAGTTGACACTAATATTTTCTTTTATCACGGAAATAACCTTAGACATACTTTTGTCTAAAATAAAAAATTATTATTATTCCCTGGCCCATGTCCATAAAAATAATAAGCGGCAGACTTATTCTATATTTATTTTAGGGACAATTTCATGTATATCCTTTAAAGTTATCATATTTACCTTTCTAAATTAAAAAAAATCAAATATTTACCAATTTTATTTTCTTTTCTATTAAAACTCATATTAAATTTATAATTACTCATTTTACCCTTCATTAAAAAAATTAAAAATACATAGCCTCTCTAAGAAAAATGTTTGTCCGTATCCTAAAGCAAATGGTTTGTAGCTCTACTTTTGACAAATACATACTATTATTTAGATTTATGCTTGAGTATGCTAATATTTAGCGAGAGAAATTGACATTTTTTTCTCAAAAACTGACAAATAATTAAAATATTGACATTTTTCTTAGCTCGGGATTTCCGAGTTGAGTTTGGTTTGGAAACAATCCGAGCTTTTCCTCCTCCCATTCAGTTTGGACTGGACTCGGTTATGTTGTTCAAATTAATTTCTGAACCGGTTATGGTTTGGCTCAAAGGTTAGCCCATTAGCACCCGTACTACCAACCTTATCGAAACTGGGTTTGCTACACAAGAATTAAAATGCCACTTGCAATGGGATATTTATAATAATTTAGATAAGTAAGCTTGCTAAAACTATTGTATTTAAGTTTTGTATGAAAATTATACTTTGTCAAATTTAAAATATTTTACAATCTTTTAAGAATTGGGATATATAGGTAGATCATGTTCTATTAATAATTCCATTCAATAACAATAATTCGTTTTCACTATAATAGTATAATAAGAAAAGGTAAAAGAATATGGGTGCTATTCGGCAAGGCTTCCTTAAGACTAAAGGAGACTCCTTAACTTCTTTAGCTGCTTAATTCTGTAGAACACCTGTCTTTAGCACTATTAAGATAAGCATTTTTAGTCTCTTTTTGTTCGGATCTTAATTCTTTGTCCGGATCTTAAGACTTAATTCTAGTAGAGGTAACCCCAAGTAATATCTGATCGTATATATCATATTTCAAAAATCAAGATGCGAACTTAGAGGATGAAAGTTTTGCGATGCAATATTGTAGCACAATTTTTTAATTAAATAAAAAATGCAAAATAAGAAAAATTAAATGGAAGTACGGACTTACCTCTGGAGAAACAAAAGAGCAAGCTAGTATAACAATCCCCTTCAAACGCGCACCAGATGTTGCAGACTTGCACGTCTTTAATTTCTCGTCCTTTTCTTTCTCTATTTTTGGTTATTATTGGACAAATATCAAGAGAAATCGAAGCTTGGGATGTAGAGAGGAAAGCTCTTGAGTCTGTTATGGCGTGGTGTGAATTGTGAGAGACGGAAGCTGTAAAGTAAGAAGAGTCCACATTCTCTATTAAAACGAATGTTCAATAATCTTTTAGGTACGTGCATGGGTGTGAAACTAATGTATTGAATTTTGTTTGAAAATTACACTTTGCCAATTTAAAATATTTCACAATCTTTTAAGAAGTAGGATAGATAGATCATTTAAAAATTAGCCCTCGATGATATTTGATCGTATATATCGTATTTCAAAAATCAAGATGCGAAGTCAAAGTACTAGGTGTTGGAAACGTTTTGCGAAGCAATATCATAGCAGAACTTTTTAATTAATTTAAAAATACAAATTAATAAAAATAAAATGGGATTACCTACAAATACACCTGGAGAAACAAAAGAGTAAGCTAGAAGCCCTTCAACCGCACCAGGAATATGGAGAGGAATCGAAGATATGGATGTAGAGAGCAAAGCTGAGATAAAGAAGTGAGAAGTGATGAGGAATTGTGGGAGACGGAAGTTGGATTAGCTGCTGCGATACTCTAATTATTACAAAGATATATATGTGAAAAGCATATTTTGCCTTTTCTTTTCAAAAGAATTAAAGCAGCAGATCCTCCGATGATTGAAAAGAATTTTTAATATTATTTATCTTAATTCATTTCTTTGTAGGGAAGCATTTTAAAATGGTCCGGACTCCGGAGTCTGCAAATAAATATGCCATCCGCACCGATCCACATAAGCATTTATAGTGTATCCATACAAATTTACCAAATAACTAATTTTTTCATAAAAACACCATAATATTAAATATTTCTGTAAAAAATTAACATTTTTTCTTTTATGCCATTTTATTTATTTATTATCTTATTTTCTTATTTTTAAAATGAAGTTGACAAATATAGCCTCATGATCTCTTCTCTCTCCATCTCCTCCGTCGCTGTACACAAAACAACAATCGAACTGATAAATTTTCAAGGCAGTCTGATTGTTGTTCAATTACTAGAAAAAGTTTGAAACTGCAAGGATATTTTCACTTGAGAGCGGGAACTCATCTTATACCATCAAGGATCTAGTTTTCAGTATTCACTCGTTATGCGAAATAAAAAAA
>JAJGRW010000920.1:1143060-1169493 GCA_025461045.1 Carex parvula
ATCCGTAGTTAGTAGCATTTTCTGTACTAGTGTGCTCTCCTCTAATTTTTGTTTTGACTCTTGAGATCAAGAGTTGATTACAATGCTCATGGACGTCTTCTGTCATTTTCAGTCCATGACATGTCATGACTTAGATAATACTTTCATTTGTAATCAAAATTTTCTAGACGAACAAAATTATTTTTGACAATTAGTGACTTTAAATATCTACTAATAATTTTATTGATTAAAAAATTTATTACAATGAGTCAAATGAATCTCCTTCTTAAATCTAAACTCATTTATTCTCATAAATAATGTAAACTATCATAATCAACTAATTCTACTTATTTATACTCCTAAACACCCATTATCTCTTCTCCATTTCTCTCCACAACCGGATCCGTTTTCGTCCAATAGCCGTCATGCTCCGATGGTAAGATTTGCTTAATTACCGCCGCATTCTGATCAAGATGGGGCCAAATAAAGACTTTACGCTACAAACTCCAACGATATCACAATCTCGACTTTGATTATATTGCCTTTGCTCGACTCGGCTCACTACTCTTTCTTCCTCATTCTCTTCTTTGCTCGATGAGATAGAAACAAGTGAGAGAAGATGATATCTCTATGTCGGAAAAAAAAAAGACTAGAAAAGATGAAATGGGCGGAATGGAGAGGTGTAGAGGAGAGAAGAGTGAACGGCGGCTGCTAGTTTCCATATTTTCTTACGTAGGGATCTACATAAGATATTATTTGAAGCACTTAGCAAGATCAAACAAAAGTTCTATGAACCTGGTTTCTTCATATGACAATTAATCAAAACTCGAGCCCACTCATTCTCATTTTGTCTTATTAATTTGATTTGGTAGTTCGTCCGACTGAGTACTGACCCAAGATATTTAAGTGCGATTGAGCCGGTTGACATGCCTAGAGCAACGTCCGATTTTTGGATCAAGTCCACTTTCATGCCGACAATCTATTATATATATTATTTTAAATAAATTTTATGAATCATTCTGAAAAAAAAATTAAAATGACAAAGTTTGTCCCAACCTATTTTATTCTAGCATAAATGAATAAAAGGATAAAAAATAACATTTAGCTGGGAATGGATTTGAAAGTCCGGTTACAAACCTAGGGATACATATGGCACAAGTTCGATCTGTGTTTGAGCATCCGATGTTCTGAAATGGAGACGATCGAGGACAGAGTTTTAGCAGCATCGAGTAAAAAAATCTGAAAACATGATTACTCTAGGGCAATGGATCGAAACTTTATTAAACTGAGGAATCTAATTAATATTTCTAATTTCTATGGATTCTAAATAAATATAAATAATTAGTAAAATACATAGGACTCGCAGCTGAATGTGGACTGCAGATTAGAAATTCAAATAGTATCAGAGATGTAGATACTCTTATTTTAAAAGAGGAGGGAACAAGTTACAACAATTTTGAGTTACAACAAAGTTACAACAATGATTTTCTACATTTTGAAATTCCAAATCATCGATCCAAACCGTTCAACATCATCTCCACAATAAAATGTGCTTCCAGATCAAATTTTACATTTTTTTGAATTTTTTACTATTTATTAAGATGGGTACAAAATTCAATGGTATGAATTTGACTAGTTTTTGTAAAATACTTAATAAATAGTAAAAAAATTCAAAAAAATATAAAATTTGATCTGGAAGCATTTTATTGTGGAGATAATGTTGAACGGTTTGGATCGACGATTTGGAATTTCAAAATGTAGAAAATCGTTATTATAACTCAAAATTGTTGTAACTTGATCCCTCCTCATTTTAAAAACTCTTTATGGATAATTTTAAGTAACAGGTAAGACAACCAAGCTATTTAATTCTAACACAAGACATTAAACAAAAGGAGAAGACATTTAGCTGGCAGTGGATTTAAAAGTCCAAGTCCAAATCTAGAGAGTAGGAAAGAGAAGGCAAATTTAATTCATTGGGGATTGGATCTGGTAAGTTTGGTACCACAACTAGATGCATGGGAATATGGGATAGGGCTCGCTTTATGTGACTTTGTCCAATGCTTTGGGCGATTCTTATACAATATAAAGGTTGTTTTTCAGGTTTTGTTCGGAAAAAAAATATATGGTGAAACCGTGAAACAACCATTATTTTGAAACTTTTTTGTTGAAAATTATTTGACAAGGAATTTATTTAGACATAATAATTTTGAAATATTAAACACATAAAAAATATGTAGTTTGTTTAAGAGAAATATTCAGTGTTGTAATAGTTTATTTTTTTAGTTATGACACATATACAAGCGTATGCCTAAATACTATTGCCTATGCGTGATGCATCATAAATAGAGAAAAAACTATTTATTCTAATAAATGACTAGTTACAAAAAGAATCGGTTAAAGGGTAAAATAAGTATTTTAAATAAAATGAATTTTAATATAAATGTCAATAAATTGAATAAATTTGTGACTTTTTGAAATTTCAAAGAGTAAATATGAAATTATGAATTTCTGAGGAGAAAATACATACGTAATTTTGAATTTTTTTAAGGGTATGCATCAAATTCCCCCCTCCCCCCTCGCCCACACCATGGTAAGCAGTAGGTGGTGCAAAATTCAATTATATCTGCAATTATTAGTTGTGCCCCTCTTACTTCTCCCTAATTACAATATGTGATTGGTCTGGGAATCTTTCAATATTATGTTAAAATCTTATTTTTCTTAGAAACAAATGCGACTGTTATTGAATACATTTTAGAGAAATGTTTTGGACCCCGAGCCATCATACCCAAACGCAACCCCAACTAGTTTAACAGAAAAACCTTTCAATTTTGCCTTAACTTTCATTTCCAGCACTCATATTTAAGATTTTAAAGTTTTGTTTATAACATTTTACAATGCTACTCGTAAGCATTTAAACCTCTATTTGCAAACATTTAAATTCTAAATCTGTGTAGTTTTAACTTCTAACTACTTTCGTCTTTAAACCAAAAAAAGAAAAGATTTTTTTTACCCACTTTTTTTTTATTTTTCTCTGATCATTCTCGTCAATTTTTCGGATGATCCGTGATAAATTTTACGAATCTAAAAATACGAACGTTTTCTACTCGAATTTCTCTTTCACATGAGATCCATGAAGAAATACTTTTGAGTTATTTTGAAAGTCGTGTTTTTTTTTAAAGTAACACCCATGAGCATTTTAAATTTTCAAACTTTTAAATCTCAATCTACAACCATTTAAATCTCTAATGTCACCATTTGAACTATTATGTTCAAGCGTTTAAACCTCTAATGTTGATCATATAGTACCACGCATTTAAACTTATGTATACCACCGTTTAAAGTAGTTGTGTCAAACATTAAAATAGTTTCATGTCAGGTTTAAAAAGTCGTAGAGTAAGGTTTAGAAGCTTGAGAATTTAAAGTGCTCATGGGCTTACTTTAAAAAAAATAAAAACAACGACTTGAAAAAAAACTCAAAAGTATTTCTTCATGGATCTCATTTGAAAAAGAAAATTGAGTAAAAAACGTTTGTATTTTTAGATTCGCGAAATTTATCACGGATCTTCGGGAAAATGGTCGAGAATGATCAGAGGAAAAAAAAAAGAGTGGGTGAAAGAAATTTTTTTTTTTGGTTTGAAGACAAAAAGTAGTTAGGAGTTAAAACTATTCAGATTTAGAATTTAAATGTTTGCAGATAAATGTTTTAATGCTTGCGAGTAGTATTGTAAAAGTTATAAACATAGCTTTAAATTCTTGAATATGAGCCCTGAAAATAAAAGTTAGACATTAAATACTTGAGGGGCACGCTCAGGGATTCATTTGAGGGCAATTATCAGGCTCCTACATTTTATTATTCATTCAATAGTCTTTTCATTCTGTTCAGGAGTTAAATTCCATTAATTGTCTTGATAAACATTTAGTTTTATTGCATGGTATAAAATATGAGAACTTTACACTTCATAGTTGAAATCCAGGAAAATTGTTACTCCAGGCCTAATGGAAAATTGATTTTTTCTCAAGTACACTATATCCTTGAGGAGTATTGTTTTTCTTGTTTTTTTAACTGTAAAATGAAATGTTGAATATAATAGTTTTGTCATTTCTATGTATTCTCAATAAATATAAATAGGAAAATACATAGCTAGGGTTGACGGCCGAACGCGAACTGAGGCCCAAACATAGTACAGTAGAGATATAGTTCAACTAATAATCTTAGGCTTTGACAAAAAAAATCCAAAAAATGATAACAGTAAGAAAAAAAAAACATAAATAGATACGATTTGAGAGTAGACATGAGCCAATACTAAAAATAAATAGATACGATTTGTAATATCGAATCAAGAATTCTTACCATCATAAATATTATTTTAAGTAGTGATTTTTAAATTGTATGTTTGTGCATATGATTATTTTTACTTTTTTTTTTTGGAAAAATCCGTAGGAAACATATAATTCAGTCCATCCGGCCCAATTGGTGTTTTGTCATTCAAGTAGTATTTTAACCATAACCATATTTGGGCCAATTGCTAGGCCTATGTGATGGCTTCATACACCTGATCTTGGTACCCACGGGCCACCGACTTGATGATGCATGTGTTACAGGGGCATGGCCGCGAGTTCAGAGGAGCGGGGTCCATGTTAAATTTATTAAAGCATGCCGAACACTGCTTAATTCTCTCATGCTCCGAAGCAAATGGTCGAACACCCTGTAAATTGGTCTTTGTTGAGATTCGGGCACAAAAAACTTTTTTTCTTGAGATTCGCACATGAAAAACTTTGAACGGTTGTAATAGAATAACAGGGTTCAGGTCCTGTGATCCCTTTGGAATAACAGCAGATTTATATCCATACATGACAGGTTGCCAGTGCACGATTCCAGCTGCCCATTGTCCATTAAGATTAGACGGTTCCATCCCATGTGACCATCTGATTCAACTCTTAATTTTTAGCGGTTTGATCTTTTTCTCTTTTCAATGCCAGTTCTTTGCTCTGTTTTTTTGTACAGAGAAAACGCATCCACCCAACAGTGCCGCTATTGTGATTCACGCTGTGCGCACTTGTGCACCACCTCAACTAAAAGTATGTAAGCCTTGTTCACGTCTAAAGGCATCACCAAACTTGCCAACTGAGAAGAGACCTCAGATTTGGCAGTCAAGTATCTCTGCTGTTTTCTTGCAGTCCAGCACTAGCGGTTCCCCCTAAGCTCTTGACTCTGGGTGTAATCTGGTAGAAAGATATCTTCCTGGCATTGATGTTGTGTTGCTTGGTTTAATATCCCTGTCAATTAATAGAATTTACTGTACCTTTGGCGTGTACTTACTGGTACAGTAATACAGCTCTAATGAACGGCAGGTCTTCGATGAAATTTTCAAATGAGATTTTATTGAATATCCAGACCTTTGTAAGTATGACTATGATGTGGTGCCAATGTTACTGAAGCTGATTTATTATACAAGGTTTAACGTGCTGCATGTGGTGATATTGGTTCCTGATGTTAATTGGTAGGAAGTTCTTGAGTTTCCTCCTTAGATCTTGCCCCTCAGTGGCTTTGACTGAATCCAGTTGACCCACCGACCCACCCACCCCAACACACACCCACAAACGTTTCTGTTGGACTAAGAGACATAACTAGATAAAGTAGGAGAGGCATGACAGATAGGGGTGTCAATGGGTATGAGACGGGTAGGGTGGAAGCATATTCATACCCATATTCACTAAAAATTGATCTTACCCATACTCTATTCTTATCAATTAAGAATTGACCTTACCCTACCCTACCATACCCGTTAAAATTATCGGGTAACTAAACGGTAACGAGTGGATAACGAATAATAATAGTAATATAATAATGAATTTTATTATGTTTTACATATAGAACATCAAAACTCATATTTTCACACATATGCAATCACATTATTAATAAAACAAATATACAATCAATTTCAACTAAAATATTTTTTTATAAAGCAAGAAATTTGGAAACACAAATATCTATTCGGATAAATTCAATTATTTAACTAAAATAACAAACATGCAAATAAAAGTAATATGTTTAATATTTTTCTTATAGCAAAAAACATACACTAAATAACAAATATACATCACTAATTATTGCAAAAACATTATTATATGAAACATCATAAAAATAAATTTTACCATCACTAATTATTGCTCAAGCACTATCATTTAATATTATTTTATATGATTACCCTGTAGGGTAATGGGTACGAAATAGTCTTTACCCATATCCGTTTAACTAACAAAAAAAATTCTTACCCATACCCGATAAGCTAATGAAAAAAAAACCTTACTCATACCCGCCTTAACGAATACGATACGGGTACGATAAATGGTTAAAAGGGTATCATTGACACCCCTAATGACAGAAATTCATGGGCATGCAATTTGGTGTAAGGATGACCGTCTAGATTCGATGTTTGTGTTGATTGGCTTAGATTTCCACTGAATTTCCAGAACTACAGTAGTTTGTGGTGTGTAATTTACTCAAAATATCACCTGTTTTAATGCAGAGAATGTGTTCGTGGTATATTCCAAGTGAGGTTTCTGTTTGGGTTCGGATCTGCAAAGTATTAGTTTGAAATGTTGTCAATCTTACAAAAGCTGGATTTGTTATACATAGATAAAGTACCACTTGTAGTCTAATATTGGTTCATGATGAATTGTGCATCTCTTGTCAATCACAGTGCCTTGATACTGGTTCATTCTGTACTGAATATTACAATTTACAAGAAAAGGTATCTTGTTGAACTAAATAATACTGATCCTGATGGTTTCTTTCTCAGGCAGCCTGGAATTGGGTGGAAGCCAATGCCCATTAATGATAAAATGAACATAACCAGCATCAGACCCCACTGCGACAGGAGCTATTTCAGGTAGGTACTTCAGAATTCTCAGTTTGTCATTCTGTTCTGTTGCTTTTTCTCAGTATCAGTTGTAAAAAAAAAAACTGAGTATGGGTTGTGAAAAAATAATGTTTTTGAGGATAATGAACTGAAATCATCACCAAAGTTAAAAATGTTTGGCACACAATGACGCAACTACATTTAAAGCTATACAATAGCATGCATACATAGTATATGTTAAACTTGCAATATAAAATCCAAGTCCAGATAATAATAATACACAAAGAAAATAATAATAAAAAAGCTTGTACATTTCTCAAAGTTAATTACAATTTATTTAATTCTAGCCATTTAACCCTTCATCCCAATCTGAAAATGTTATATAGGATTAGGCCACAACATTAATTAAAGTTCTATTGCGTAGTAAGCATCAGACTCTTTCATGCAAATTTTAGACCTTGGTAAGGGGGCATACAGAGCTTGTTATTTCTCAGACTTTTGAGGGCATAATTGCAAGAATTATGTTGTTATGAAGTTTACTGTAATAGTTTTTTTCCCTTCCAGTCACTAATTTCTTCATGGTAGTGAGGAAGTCCAACATTTATACATTCTTTTCCTTGCTATTACAACAACAAAAACAACAATAATAATATCAATAAACAAGAAATGATTATTTGAAAGGTCACGGGACTGAATTTATCATCATGTAGTCAAGCACCCTAATAGCATGCACAAAACATGGCAGTTAAACTTACAATCATCAAATCCAAGTCCAAATAAAAATAATAGAGAAAGAAAACATAAAACAAAGTTCCTTGAGTCATGAATTTCCTCGATAGTGCACTCAGAATTGCAAATTATATTGCAAGTTGCTAAGGTAGTATGAAGCCTACAAATTAGCAAATCACATACTTTTGCCATAAATAAGCACTACAAGGAACTAAGGCTTAACTTTATTCTGATCCAAACTGGAAGGAAAAACACACAACCAAATATTATTCATTACATAATAACAACCTTCTAAAATAAAGTGCTTCCGAGCTGATTGATGCTGCATGCAATTCAAATGTGTCAAAGGCCTGCGATATGAAATTAACACATATTTTTCAATTGTAGAGTTTTAAGGAAACTTGCAAAAAGGGCAAAACAATAGTTATTTTATACCGATTATTTAATATACAACAAAAAAACCAATTTCTAAGCTAAGAAATCTCTGGTGTGTATAACATTAATTATTTAATGGTTGGAAAAATATAAAAGATAAACTTCATAGAAAAAGCATGGTGGAATTGCAATTGGTCTAATAAGTTTAAATGTATTCAAAACAGCAAAACAATTTAAAATTAATTATTTCGTGGCAATAGAATAGATGATGGTCATTTAAAACTTATTCGTGGCAAAACTTATTTATTACAGAAATATACAACATAGATTTTGCAAAAAAATGAAATAACAAAAGCAGTTCTTTTCTTGTTTCACAAGGTCTTGTAATCTCATTACAAAAAATATTCATGACTAAACAAGTGGTAATGGAATTAATAGATCTTGCATGCAGGACAAAACAATGCAAATAGTGAATATATAAGTGGAATTGTGACAATCGTAGAGAAGCAACACTAGTTCAGTTTCATATATAAGTAAATAAAAAGATAAGGACACTACAATCTTTTTATGTATTTTGAGACATTAATAATTAGTACAAATCCTCAAATTTATCTCAAGTAACAGACAAAAAAATTATACGCACAAGTTTCAGAATGCAAAATGGGGAAAAAAAATATATAAGTGGAGGCATACCTTTGCACTCAAATCATTGAGTGTGATATTGGCTGCCAGCTAGAAAACACGACAGGTGAAATGAAATAGTTCGTGAGTTCCTTTAGCTAAACCCCCAAAATGAACTGGCATATCACTGCAACCCATCCACTTGAGAGAAACGAGGTACTTCATGCCCATTGGGACCTCCCCTACCTGTTCCAGTTCCCTCAACCAAATCTCTTCAAGACTCGCCATGGTGCCCTGCTCCATCTCCACTCGAATCAGATTAGGCATTAGTTCCAATTGCAGTCTCTTCAATTTTGGAAACCACCTTGCTTGAAAAATTAATTGTTGTCCTTCATATGCTCTTCCGAGGTTCAAGAATGTCAGGTTTCTGCAATGGGAAAGAGATGGCAGAGGATCATTTTGTAGTTGAGACCATCCAAGCCTTAGTTGTTGGATCCTATCCCCATATATTTTAAATAAAGGGGATTCAAGCATGGTTTCTTTCAGTTGCCCTCTGAGAACTAACGTCTGAAGTTGTGGTATGTTCAGGCCTTCTAATTGGAGAATCTCATTCTCATCGCTTGCAGTAATATCTACGAAGGAAAGGAAACTCATCTTTGATAATGATTTGCATAACTCTACTGAGTGGTTTTCTTTCACATTACATATTCGGAAGCTTCTCAGTTGAGTTAAATTACCAAGTTCTCTTACTACCATAGCATTTGATTCTAATGCCTGTATAGTCTGGAGATCCTTTAGGTAAAATATGCCCTTAGGTAAAGATATTCCAGTACGAGTCCGGAAAGACCTATATGTAAGATCTAACTCAACCTCAGTAAATAGATGCCGTAACTTTTTTAGCTCTGCTATGCCGTCTGGTAGCTTTTGTATTTGAGAATACAAGAGATCAAGGGTTTGCAAGTTGTGAAGTTTCTTGATAGATTTTGGTAAAAGTTTCACCATTGTATTTCTCAGACCCAAATAGTGGAGATTGAATAAATCCCCAATACAATTTGGAACCGTTTCTATTGGCAAGCCTTCTAAATTCAAAACAGTAAGATATCTTGACTTGTCAAAAATCATGGATAGCAAAGGAGATGAGGGCACATCATCGTCAATTGACAAAAAGGTTCTGAGTTTTGGTAGACAAACATCATGCTTGATCGTCTCTCTTAGTTTGATTATTGAGAGTCGACGAGTAGAAACATCGATATTTTCTGAATTGTTATCCTCTCGATCATGCAGTAATCCAAAATTTTCTTTTCTACACAAAGATGTGGCCAACTCTCTAAATGTGTCATGCATTTTGCACCTCTTCACCCTACCAAAATAATTTTTTCTTGCAACTTGTAACATGCAGCGATTTACGAGTTCCATGAGATAACTCTCTGCCACCTCTTCTAATATGCTTCTCCCTTTTTGTTCTATAAAGCCCTCAGCTATCCAAAGCCTTAACAGTTTCTTTCTTGGAAGGAGAAAATCCTCTGGAAACAAACTACAATATAGAAAGCAATTCTTGAGGTACCTTGGAAGGTACTTGAAGCCTAGATTGAGAATATTTTTCAGATGATCCAAATTTGGATTGTTGTCTAGTTCCCAGGTTAGTTGATCATGGACACGTCTCCATTCGGGTTCAGTTTTCTCAGAGCAAGATAATACACCACCCAACGAAACAAGTGCTAATGGCAACCCGTCACACTTCAAAACAATCTCTCTTGCCCACTTTTCCAAGGGAGGAGGGCATTCATGGTTTCTTTCAATGGGAAACGCCTTTCTACAAAACAGGTCCCATGAATCTAACTCTGGTAAAGGTTTTAGCTCTAACCTATTGCTTTCTGGAGCAAGAGATGCTACATTCGCAATTCTACTCGTAATCATAATTCGGCTTCCTTGGTGGTCATTAACAAGCGTATCCCTTATATCATGAAATGCTTTTAGATCCCACATATCATCTAACACAATTAGATATTTTTTTTCTTTCAAGAGTTTGCTCACAATTTCTTTTAATTCTCTGAGATCCTTCTTGCCTGTGTTGATCGAACTATTTTGCCCTTCTTTACAAATTTCGGAGATTATATTTTGGAGAAGATTATCCATGCATGACAATCAAAGTTAATGAGAAATAACCTAGAATAGAGTTTTTTGAGAAAAGAGAGAGATGAGAGGAGCGACAGGTAAGGCGATCCCAGGAGAATGGCAGATTGTTTCTCGGAAGAGGCCGGCACCGACAACCACCACCACCATGAAGCCCTCCCCTTTCAGACCGTACCTCTCCCAACCATCCTATGCTGATGCTCTACGCACTGGAGTTCTCTCCTCTTCACAGCCGCAACCCAAAACCCTAACACCTACAACAAACTTCCTGCCAAAAACTTCAAACCTACTACCCAAAACCGCCATACCCAAAACCGCCATGAAGGAGTACTACGTATCCCCACACAGTGCTGCCCAACTACGGTTCCCGCCATCCCCTCGCTATACAGAGTGGAAGGGGCGTTGTTTTCGCTGTTGTCGCATGGGGCACAGTGCTTCTCGTTGTATGAATCCCAAAAGATGTGGGAGATGTTGGGGCCAAGGACATATTGGCAACTTTTGTACGAACAGTGTAGTACAACCGGTGCAAATGCCAAACTCAGAGAATCTGAATCCTCGGCCTAGTCTGGGCGCCAAACTCAGAGAACCAGGTTTTTCCGAGCTTTTCCAAGACTCGCTGCCTATTATTGAACTACCAGAGGAAAGGCCCAGCAAGGTGGTATGCTTCATTGAAAGAGATGATAAATATTTTGAAGAAAGGGTTAAACTTGATAAAGTAGTCATCATGTATAATCCTTCATTAGAGGTGGATCTGGAGATCGAGCAGGTAGCAGAGATCGCTGCATCCTCGGGATTGGTTAAGCCGGGTGAGGTCTCGATTGGGATCATGACTAGATCGAGGTATGCTATCTCGCTACCCATGAATGTTGACTCGGCGGAATTCATAAGGGCTATTCCCGCATCGGTTTGGGAAGAAGGTTTCTCCTTTAGTTTATGGAGTCCTCTCGATGATGCAACTGTGGTGCTTCCATGCTATAAGGTGATGCTTGATTTCATAGGTATGCCCCTCGATATATCTCACGAGCAGCATGTTATAAGAGCAGCGAGTACCATAGGCACTTACCTTGGAATGATAAAACAATCAATGGAATGTGATGTTGCTTGTTGGACGGTGGTCGTGGCTACTTCTAGTTTATCTCTGATCCCGCAACAAGTGGCTTTTAGAGTGGGTGGTCTAGAGTATCTCGTGGATGTTATCCCCCGGAAATGCATACAAGGTGAAATTTACAAACCGGCAGAGCTCCCTCAGCCCAGAGAGAAGTTTCTCCCGCCGACAGTTCAAACTACCACACTTTCATCTTCAATTGGCCTTACTCAAAATGTAGATGATCATTTTATTGGGTCGAGGAAGGTACTCGAGGACCTATGCCAAAGCTTGCAATTTGACACCTTGCCACCCGGCATTCAGGCAGTGCTCAGAGGAGCTAGTTCAATGGTGCAGCAACCTGAAGTGGGAGACACTATACCATGTTCACAGGTTTTGGGTGTAGAGGATCCGATCACACACGATGAAACACACAGTCAAGTTAAGGAGGCCGCAGAAAATCAAACTCCTCACAGAGAGACAATTCCTTTAAATTCCGAAGATCATGGTTCAATTATTGAGAAAGATTTGCCTCCTATTCTGGACAGTAGATTGTGTGTTGTTCCTGTGGGAACGGAGGTAACGGGTCAATCCGACTCGGTGCAGAGGGCAACAATGCAAACACCAGCTAATGTGGTTTCACAGGGAATCCCACTCCTCTGCAATAATCCAGTGGTCAATGTGCCTGTCACATCTATTCCCATAAATGCGGTATCTCCAAAAGAGAAAAGAGATCTGATAATTGGGGAAGGTTCTAATTACCCTCCAAAAATATTGCTGCGCCATAAAGACAGTGCAGGCTGTCCTAAGTTGGGGGAAATTCAAAAAGATAATAGTAGAGAGACTATTGGGCCCAAAGTCGTGGAGCCCACTAGACTAGAGAAGAAAACAAAGCTGCAGGAAGCCACGAAACAGAGAAGGAAAAAAAGGGAATTGGCACAAAAGAAAATCAAGGCCGGTTACCTTAACTCTCAAGCCCAGCCCAAAACGAAATTAACAACTGAGGAGGGTCTAGTGAAAATTCATGTGGATTTAGGGCATTGTTCTAGAATTGCTGAGGTGACTGGCTTTCAAACTGAACAGGTGCTGAATGCTCTCGCTGAGGACAATGAACAAAGACCCCAACAGGATTGGCAACCGATAGAACTTGACTCGATGCATGCAAATGTAGATGAGCCGTTTTCCTATGACCCCCATTCAGTTGAAGAAGTGGACTCCAATCTGGAGTAACAGACAAGAAGGTCTGTCGTATTGTGTGATTTCCAGTTTTAATGTCGTACAAAAGATTAAAAATTTTATCGTGGAATTGTAGGGGATTGGGAACCTTGGAGAAGTGTTTGGTTGTTCGAAATATCATTAAATCTTCCCGTTGTGATATTGTTTGTTTACAAGAGACTAAGCTGAGTAGTTTGGAGTTTTCACATGTGCATGCAACACTCCCAACTTTCTTTGATAAACAGTGCAGCTACATAGATGCAATAGGATCATCAGGAGGTTGTCTTATTGCATGGAAAAGAAGCTATGTGGTTATTTCTTCATGGGCTACATCTCACTCTATATCGGTGTTGCTTCTTCAAGCAAATTCCGGAAAGCGGTTTGTAGTTACAAATGTATATGGTCCAAGTCGGGAAGAGGAGAAGTTGAGGTTTATTCGAGAAATAAGAGTATTATCGGGTCATGTCTCTCACCCGTGGATTTGTGTTGGAGATTTCAACCTTGTGAGATGGTTGGTAGACCGAACAGGAGATATGCGAAGCTTTGGATTGATGAGCGCTTTCAATGATCTCATTACTGAACTGGAACTTATAGATGTCCCTCTCAAAAACAGACAGTTCACCTGGAGCAACAAGAGGCCGGCCCCTGCCCTGTCTAAACTAGATAGAGCATTTATCACAGCAGAGTGGTCTGATCACTTCCCTTCTATCACTCTCACTGCTTTAGAAGTTATAGTATCGGATCATGCCCCTTTGCTTCTCATGTGCAAACAGCCTCATACAAGTCGAAAACAATTCAAATTCGAGAATTCTTGGCTTCCTTTCCAGCAGGTAAAAGATATGGTTCGTCAGGTGTGGCACAACCCGGATGAGCAAGCGGGAATAAACTCGCATCTTTTAAACCAGAAAATAGACCGATTGCACCAGCAACTGCGGGCCTGGCACAAGCAAACGCATTCTCATGTCGAAAGAGAGCTGATTTCTTTGAAAGAGCGCATCTTGGCTATTGATCAGTTGGAGGAGACTAGACCCCTGTCTCAGTCCGAGTTTTCCATGAGACAGTGGTGCCGTGAGAAAGCTTATAGCACAGCAACAAGTATCGAAACAAGGTGGAAGCAAAGGGCAAGGTGTCGGTGGCTTACGGAAGGTGACAATAACACCAAGTTCTTTCACAATTATGCATCTTCGAGACTTCGAACAAATGCCGTGCAAACCTTGCTAGTGGACGGGCAACAGATAACGGAGGCGGGTCAGATCCGCACTCTATTTCGTAACCATATGCGCTTCATTCTGGGCACACAGGTTCCTGTAGAGGCCTTTGATCCAACGGTTCTCTACGAATCAGGGCCAGATCTAGGGGTATTGCAGAACCCATTTTCGGAGCAAGAGATAGAGGCCACAGTATTCCATTTAGCCAATAATCGAGCTTCGGGCCCTGATGGTCTTCCAAGTGAGTTTGCAAAGACATACTGGACTGAGGTAAAGCAAGACATTTTCAGGTTGCTTCATGATTTCTACCATGAACATATTGATCTCATGCCTCTTAACACTGCCAATATTGTGATGATTCCAAAGAAACCTAATGCTACTGAGCTGAAAGATTTTCGGCCAATAAGCATTATTAGCTTAATTCCGAAAATTATTGCTAAATTGCTTGCAACAAGGCTCTCTACTCATCTTGCTCAGCTCATTTCTATTAACCAATCTGCTTTTATTAGAGGGCGCCAAATCTCAGAAAATTTTCTGGTGGTTAGAGAGATTTTACAGCATGTATCCCAGGCACATAAACCCGCAGTGTTCTTTAAGATTGATTTTGCGAAGGCCTTCGATTCTATAAATTGGGAATTTTTATTGCACGTCATGCACACGAGGGGCTTCCCCGGAAAATGGATAAGATGGATTAAGCTACTGCTTGAAACTTCAACTTCAAGAGTTATCGTAAATGGCGAAGAATCTGAATATTTTTCACATAAAAGAGGGCTTCGCCAAGGGGATCCGCTTTCTCCTATGCTATTCCTAATAGCGGTGGATGTTTTACAACGCATGATTAATCGGGTAAATGAAACACTTGATATGCCTATTTCAGCCAAGCTTGATACTCCCATTCTTGCCTTCCAATATGCGGATGATACCGCCATTATTGCCCATGCGGACTTGCCTACGATGATCACTCTCAAGTTGGTTTTAAGATTATTCTCTAAAATTTCTGGTTTGCAAATAAATTTTGAAAAGAGCTCGTTCTATCCTATTAATCTTACCCCTTCGGACACTTTGATGGTTAGTGCAGTAATGGGTTGCACCCGAACTCAATTGCCAATTTCTTACCTTGGTATGCCCCTTACCATTCGCAAGCCTCAGAAACAAGACTTCATTCCATTGCTGGAAAAAATTGAGTCTAAGATTGAAGGGTGGACCGGTAAATTTCTTTCAAAAGGAGGTAGGCTGCAACTTATTAACTCGGTTTTGTGTAGTGTACCGATATATGTCATGACCTGTTTTGTACTGCCAAAATGGGTATTAAAAAGGATAGAAAAGCTATGTAGAAATTTCCTATGGAGAAAATCGCAAGGTCAAGGCAGGGGTCTGCCTCTAATCAGTTGGGAAGTGGTTTGCTTGCCTAAAAGGGTTGGCGGGTTTGGAGTTCCAAATTTGGAAATGAGAAATATTTCTCTTTTGATCCGTTGGTGGTGGAAGGCATCAACCCAGACCGAGAGTCTATGGTATTCGGTGATGCATCTCTTAAAGAAACATCGACCGCAACAACCCAATCCTAAAACTTGGATGGTTACGGGATCTTTTTTTGGAACCAATTGATTAAGATGTATGCACTTTTTCAATGGAGTACTCAATGGACTATTGGTAATGGGGCAGCAATCTCGTATTGGTATGACTGTTGGGGACCATCTCCACTCAGGAAGATGAAAGATGGGCTGCCAAGACCGATCTCACAGCATATCTCACTATAGGAGGCATTTTCGGAAAATTCATCAGTAACTTCTTCCTTTACTGGTATGGTACCGGTTCTAAATGAGATGGAAGATTCTTTGATTTGGAGGTGGTCGGCCAATGGGGAGTATTCAGCAAGTTCACTGTACAAATTGATGATGGAGGCAGGCAAGATTCAATGGAGTTTCATGAGTAACTGGCAGGCTGCTGCTCCTTTAAAAGTTCAGGTTTTTTCTCAACTCTTTTTAAAAGACAGGCTTCCAACTCGCGAGATGCTGCGGCGAAGGAGTATGAATTGTGAGCCTCATTGTGTGATGTGTCAAGAATGCACACTGGAGACTGCAAATCACCTATTTTTTACATGCCCAAATGCAATGGAGGTGTGGGCTCGGTTTGCTGCCTTTCTGCAAATTGGAGTCACCGTAAAAGATACTTGGGAAGGCTCATGCAATTTTTACTGCAACAGTAGTAGGGGTCGTAATAAGCATGTCTGGATCACTTACTTCATGTCGGTGTTGTGGTCGTTATGGCGACAGCGCAATGAGGTCATATTCCGGGATAAGAAGCTACCACCGCGGTTAGTGGCTAACCGAGCTGCTGAAGAAGCAACTTTGTGGAGAAAATATTGTAGAAAAAGAAATAAAAATGGGTTTGGGGCTGTTATGGGTGCGGAATTAACAGAGAGCAATATTGCTATAACTCAGTCTGATGTAATTTTAATTAGGAACTGTTGTATTAAACAAATCTCTAAATATAGCCTTGGTAGTCCCTACCAAGTTTTCAAAAAAAAAAGACAATCGAAGTTAATTTTTTCTCTCTTGAAAACATTAGTAACAAGGGTTGTTTTGCCTACACCACCCATTCCCCAAACAGATATCACAGAGAGTTCTAGATTTTTAGAATTTAGCCAGCTCGTCAACTTCCTGCTATTATTTTTTATTCCCACAATTTGATCTTCATGAATGAAATGGGCAGAGATGGCCATTTTATATGAGTATTCATTTGAGTAGTTTGAGTTTTCCCCTATACTGACATTTGTTGTTGGCACCCATCTCTCTTTCATCCTTGCAAGATTCACAAGCCTTGTTTCTGCTTCGAGCAATTGAGAGGCAACTCGTTTAAGGTCTACCAATAACTTTGGATCTTTGAAAAGTTTGGTAACATAAATGGATATTCCATCAAACTTTTGATTATTAATTAGGTATGCAAATTCAGACACGATATCTTCAATGTGATTTGCTAACTCATGTACCTCTTTTATCCAAGCTACTTGAGGTTTATTGCTCTGATCGTCTATTTCTATTCCATCAAGAAATCCTTGCATCACCCGAAGTTCACTATTAATATTGTTTACGTTTGCTTCAAGGTTTTTGTAAGTTGAGCAAAGCTTTGAAAATTTTGAGATTGCTAGCTTGGCTACTTCATTAGTTAAGGTTTCTCCAAGGACCCGGAGGGCTGCAAGAATGGCCGCCTCAGCCATGCTCAGTTAATCGGGTTCAACTGTACTATTATTTATTCATTCATTCGTGAGCTGTTCAAATCAAATATATATCCAAATTAGGCAATCGTATAAAACCTACCTTTTCATTATATAAACAATTTTCAATTTTATCTATTATAGAAAATTGGTTTTCTATTCATTAAAAACTATTAACTATTATTCTAAATATATGTTAAGACAAACATTGTTGGAATTTTATGTATGGAACCTTCAGATAATCTCAAGTGATTTGGATTGATGTCAGATGAGTTGGGTGCCATGACCCACGGATCGAGACTAAGACCATGGGCTTCGATAAGGAATTTTGAGGCTTGATCAAGGATCTAGAGCTTCAGTTGGTCATTTAAGCATTTGGTCGGGGAGGAATTTATTTGAATTGGAGTCAGGTGTCCGATCAAAAATACCTCTATAAATATAGCAATAATATATATCGGTTCAAAATAAATTTAAAAGTAAAAAAGTGCTCTAGTTGACACTAATATTCTCTTTTATCACGGAAATAACTTAGACATACTTTTTTCTAAAATAAAAATTACTATTATTCCCTGGCCGATATCCATAAAAATAATAAGCGGCAGACTTATCTCGACAATCATTTAATTTTAAAATTAACAATTAAATAACAATAATTCGTTTTTACTATAATAGTATAATAGAAAAGGTAATTAAAGAATACGAAAATTATCCCTAGATAATATCTGATCGTATATATCATATTTCAAATATCAAGATGTGAAGTCAAAGTACTAGCGGATGGAAAGTTTTGCGATGCAATATTATAGCACAAATTTTTTAATTAAATAAATAAAAATGCAAAATAGTAAAAGTTAAATGGAACTACGGACTTACCTCTCGATCGAGAAACAAAAGAGCAAGATGGTAGCAGCCCTTCAAACGCACCAGATGTTGCCGACTTGCGCGTCTTTTCTCGTCCTTTTCTTTCTCTATTTTTGGTTAATTTTTGGCCAAATGTCGAGAGAAATCGAAGCTTGGGATGTAGAGAGGTGTGAACTGGAAAAAGAAGTCTGAGTCTGAGGTGGCGTGGTGTGAACTGGAAAAAGAAGTGAGAAGGGACGATGAATTGGGAGAGACGGAACTTGGATTAGCAGAGGCGAATGAAGCTAATTAATTAATTAAACTATTTTAAGGTCTGTGAGCAACTGGTCATGTGGCCATGTGGGTGTGAAAGTGACAACTGTAAAGTAAAAAGAGTTCAAATTCTCTATTATAATATTTGATGCACGAGACGAAAGTTTAATACAACTAGAGGCAAGCCTCGCGTTGCTTCGGCAACAATAGTCAATGCTGGTGAAATACGTAAAAGTTCTAAGAAAGCTTACAGGGAGTAATATATTACAAAAGCATCCATGAAAATGATAAAATAAAAACTCTACATGAAATTATACAAAAGTTACATTTTAGATGTATTGGTTTACTTCCTGTATTTAGAAGAGGGATGACACCTATAGAGTAACTTATTATCCCTTTGTTGCAAATATTTGCAAACACAGTTTTTTAACAATATGGTTGCTAGTGTTTTTTTTACCTAGTGATAGTAGACGAAATGATGTAAGACTTTTTGTGAAGCTGCTGTGCAGCTGTTCCTCTTGGTACCTTTGCTACTGCAAGTGCTGTAGAAATTGAAAAGTGTGTTAGTTTGTATTTAGTGTAATAATGGATAACAAAAAATTTTGCTTACTCTCTCATGATCATGATTTTAGAACCAATGATCATAAATTGTAAACAACATCACTTCACAATACTGTTGTAGTAATACCACAATGGAAGACTGGAAAACAATTAAAGAAGAGATGGAAAATTTTTAGTTGAAACCTTATAATCCAGCAGCATCTCTCGCATCTTCTTTATCAACTTGGCAGTATGTGCACCTGGATCACAATACCATATCAAAGTTAAACAATAATCTTATAGGAGTTTGATATCAAAGAGACTATGATAATGTTAAATTTTGGAGGTGAAGGATCAATATTATGGCTCTTCCACATATCAACTATCTGGCTCATGGTTGCATCCTTAAATAAAAAAAAAGTAAACTTTACTAAATGTTTAGACCCATAAAATACCCTTTTCTTTTGTGGGTTAACAAATAAAATAAGCATATGACTGTCAGTCTTCCATCTATTTCATCAATGCAATTTAATTACAGATAATAGATCTTAAAGAACACATCTTCGTTTTGAATTATTTAGCCAATATGCAATTTGGACTAATTTTTAAACTTGTATTTCGGTGTTCTTTTGGATAGTTGAATGCCATACAAATTAGCAAACTTAATAGGGTAAAGAATATCATCTTTCAGTACCTCAACTTTTTTGGGGAACGTTTCTACTGTTGTAACTATCTTGACAACTCTCATTGTAACTATGACTAAAATCAACCCCATCATCCAGTTCATCATCAACTTGATTTTCATCATAACCATCGTCCTCATCATGATCATTGACATCGATATTATCAGTATAAACATCATCATCCATGTCATCATTATTATCCCACTCTGCATTACCATTACCAGAATTATAACCTTCAAGATAAGATGCATCGACATCATCCTACAGGGACATGCTGGATAAAGAGGCATCATTTATTTCTATCGTGTCAAAGCTATAAAGTTTTAAATGGGAGTCATATATCATATCAAATGTTGAAATTAATAAATTGGTTATATCAAGAATATAAAATTATAACTATGGGTGTCATAATCGAACACCTTTTGAAGTATCCATAGAGGTCAAATATGAATTTTATTAAGAAAAACACGTGTATAACATAAAAAAAATACTACATAAACATGTTTAATTTGAAAAACAAATGGAGGACATTTAACCTCATTTTATATCGAAATCTGCCTATAGTTTGCATGCATTATGGCTAATTTTTTTTCTATTTATCTTTTTCGGTTTACTTTTGCTATTAGAATTTTAAATCAAGTTCAGTTTCTACATTCCATAAAACTTTTGTAGAAGTTTCTGGTTTACCTCTGAGATATCATCTTCAGAGGAATATATAAGCAAAGTCTGAGTTTTGTATTTATATCCTCATCTCCTCTATCTTTTATGTTTTCAATTTGCTTCTGCCATTTGGAAAATCAGATATTAAACAACTCATCAATGCTCAAATAAAAATTCAATACAATTCAAAGAGGTATAACTGAGGGTTACCGGTTCAGATTTTAGTTGCTCTACCTCTGTGCTTAACTTTGAAATATGGATCTTAAGTGCCTGAAATGAGAAAGAAAAAACAAATATCACATGGAAATCTAATAGTTCCAATTTCAAGTATATGAGTTCATAATTTTCTCTTTCAATTGCTTTTTCCTCGCTTCCCTGACCATGAAGCCAATTATGGTAGAGTAAAACCAAATACTGGAACTTAAGTTGCCACTATAACCATGTGAAACCAGGAAGCATGCCTCATAGCAACTCGAGAGATCCGGAGAATCTTGAGTCCTAAGCTGAAGCAACTCATTACTCAAACTAATCCACAATCAGGTCTGAAGTGAACTCGGAAGTCGGGAAACATTCACAAACCAAACCTGATCCGAATCGAAGAAAACTTATCTGAGCCAAAAGAAAACTGATTGCTACTGTAAACAACTTTTGCTAGATTAATCATGAGACATGACTGAGATGTGAACAATAAAACATGACCCAATGACCTTTTTGCCATCTCAGACTATGATATCAAAAGTTAAAACACTAACTTCATGCCTCTACAGCTCGATGGATTGTGCAAGAGCTATCCATCCTCTTGGTCAAAAGATTACTGGATCTCAACTTAGTAGGCTTCTGGTACGACTTGCCCCTGTACAGGATAATGGCGAACCCCTTGGAGATCTTGTCAACCGATACCAGCACGCCACCTCTTTCAGCCTCCAGAGACGAGGCTATGCTTCTGACCTTTAAAATTATTTGACAGATAAGAACTTTGACCAGTTGACAATATTAGAAGTGAAAGAAGATTTAGGAATCTACCTTAGACTTGATGTACTTTATGACAACCTTTATTTTCTTGCAAGATTCCTACCAATCAAGAAAGAAGTTATATATATTTGTCATCAAAACATTCAAGTTAAATTTATACAAACTAATAAACTTATGTTCTGCATTTTTCTACAATTTATACAGATTTATATATTTTTGTCTGCAATTGTTATGTATTTTCTCATAACAGTGAAGGGAAGCTTGAAAAAGGAGGCACAAACTCCCCTTCCATATTTCCTTTCATGCATATCCCTAACACTTGTGAAATTGAGTATAGTTCATGAATTGACAAGGAAAATCATACATGATTTTTAGGGGTATGTGTGATATTTCTTTCTTTTCAGACCTTTCTGTAAGATAGCTTCCTTGTAAACATAAGGCCAGATGGAGTGAAATCACATTTATTTTGGTCGTAATTAATTTAAGGAGCACATATGCGTAAAATTACAAACAACACACAAATAACTAAAGCAAAACAACCTAAAAGAAAAACAAAAATATACAATCAAACTAATAACTCTCACCAGAGCTAGAGCCAGAGGCGTTCTTTGCTGAGAGCAAGCAGGAACACATGAAAATGCTCGGTGGAGGGGGCAAAATGGGGATTGTGCAAGGACTGGAGCAAGCGAAGCGTATGGAGGGGGTTGGATGGTGCCGAGGCGCCAAGCACGCGCAAGTCCATGCTGGAGGAGAGAGTGAAGGTGGAGGCGACTGACCGTGCACTCCTTTTGCACGATCGACCCGATGTGGTGCAGCGCCACGAAGTAGGCATCCTTGTCGCTCGGGTGGTTTTGGGAGGAGAAATGGTAGACAGGAAGCAAAAGGGAAGGGTTCCGAAGAGGAGGAGAATACGGGGAACGTTCGAGACATGGAAGAACACCTGTTAATTTGAGAGCACGACATGTAACGGTAGCGGAGAAGAGAATATAGGTGCAAGAGATCTGACCGTCAGATAAAAGCAAATAAGAGATCTGGCCATTGGATATTGATCGGACGGAGAAGAGATGGGGTGTTACTGTTGCAGTACTGGAGCGGTGTAAAAGCGCGAGAGAGTTCTCGCTTCAACCATGCGATCCAGATCGAACGGTGCAGAGGGCGTGTGTCACTATTGCAGTGCTGTAGCTCAGCGACGCGGATTATATAGATATAATAGATTGGTTGGTCGGCATTTATGGATTTTTTTTATAATTCTTTGTTCTGCAAGTGACATTTTTAATTGGAATTTTTTTAGTGTACCTAGTTGGCTAGTACCATTAAAACTTTTGAAATAGTTAATTTTCTCATCTAAATAATAAATTTCTTATTTCTCATTCTAAATTGAAATCAATTCTTATTTTCTCATGTGTTCATTAAATCTGAAAATTTAAATTTTATTTATAATATAATTTTATTTTGAAGTTTAAATGTCTATTTTGTCCATTTATCTAAAACTAAGATCTCATTTCTCCTTCTTCACCTCATCTATAAATTTATAGAGCTACTTTTATCTTAAAAATGACAATTTGAAAGAGAAAAATGGAGAGAGTTTCAAATGTTAGAGGCGGTAGCTTCAAATGTTTAATTTAAAACATTCAAAATCTTTCGAGCATCTAAATTTCCAAAATATTATATATATATCCAAAACATTTCATGGAACAGCCCAAAGAGTAAAATATATATTTCGAACTTTCTATATATGTTGTAGGATAAATCAAGGTGCTCGGATTGCAAATGAAATTTACCCATCGAAGAAAACAAAAAAAAGGCAACAAAATGTATATACGTAGAAATCAGAATTCAGAAATTCCAGAGCAAAGTTGAACCAAACCCACTAGGCACGCAAGCATCAGATATTGAGCCCAACTTTAGACCTAATATTTATCCAAAGTGCATGATGAAATCAAAATTAATGACCTCTTGCATGGCATATTTCAGATATACATGAAATTTTGTACTAGTTCATAATGCAAAATTTATATGCTCTGAAGATTTTGAAATTTTAAAATTAAAATATTTGAAGTTACCGCCTCTAACATTCTAAACTCTCTTCATTTTTTCCTTTCAAATCACAATATTTAAGTTAAAACAACTCTATAATAATGTGGTGAAGAAGAAAAAAAATCTTAATTTTAGATAGCGGGGCAAATGGACATTTAAACTTCAAAATAAAATAAAATTATAAATTTAACTTAAATTTTCAGACTTAATTAACACATCAAAAAATATGAAAGAATATTAACTTGGAATGAAAAAAAATAAAAAAAATTATTTATTTTGATGAAAAAATTAGCTATTTGAATGTTCAGATGGGTACACCCGTAATTTTCCCTTTTTAATTGGTGCGGAGTTTGGAGAGCATTGCCATCCACATTGGTCCATGGAAGCATCTTTGACTTCGGTCATCCGGGAACCAAAATCCGAGAAAAGTGGGTTGTTGTTTAAATAAAATTAATAAATAAAAAGGTGCGTAAAAGTACGAGAACGAAGCACATGTCTCTCGCTTCCCGGAGATAAATGCTGTCTCACTGCATCTTTCTCTGCCATAGCCGATTTTTATATTAATCGAAAATAAAATAAAAAAAATATGTTTGACTGGAAAATCGAAATATAGGAAAAATGAGATTGATTACCTCGTCCTCCGGACAGTACAAAATTTTCCGTTTAGATTAATGTTCCGTTAATTCAAATCGTTAATCCCGCTAAGCAAAAAAAAGTAAAAAATCTTAGACGGGATAGATTATCCCGTCCAACACTGTACCAATATATATATATATTTTTTTGGAAGTTTGATTTCATATAAGAAAATGAAAAAAATATGGCGTGAAGTAAAGAAGACCATTTACTTCGCGAAGCACCGTAGCCCATCTCTCTCTCTCTCTCTCTATATATATATATATATAGGACAGTGCTATGGTGCTACGCGTATATAAGGGCCCTCCGTGCTACGGCTCACTTTTTGAGTTTTCAAAATCCTAACGGTCAATCCGAACCATTCAACATGATCTCCATATGAATATGTACTTGCAAACCAAATTTAACATTTTTTTAGAATTTTTTTACTATTTATTAAGCCACTTTGAAAAAACACTAATTTGTACACAACAGTAAACTTTTCTGGACCATTGGATCAGCGATTTTCTAAGTGGCTTAATAAATAGTAAAAAAATTCTAAAAAATGTAAAATTTGGTTTGCAAGTACATATTCATATGGAGATCATGTTGAACGGTTCGGATCGACCGTTAGAATTTTGAAAACTCAAAAAGTGAGCCGTAGCACGGAGGGCCCTTATATACGCGTAGCATATTAGCCAGATTCTATATATATATATATAGGAAGTGTCTACGGTGCTATGCATAGCATAGAGGCCTCTGTGCTATGGCTCAATTTTTGAGTTTTCAAAATCCTAACGGTCGATCCGAACCGTTCAACGTGATCTCCATATGAATATGTACTTGCAAACCAAATTTTACATTTTTTAGAATTTTTTTTACTATTTATTAAGCCACTTTGAAAAAAACAGTAATTTGTACACAACAGTAAAATCTTCTGGACCATTGGATCAGCAATTTTCAAAATGGCTTAATAAATAGTAAAAAAATTCTAAAAAATGTAAAATTTGGTTTGCAAGTACATATTCATATGGAGATCACGTTGAACGGTTCGGATCAACCGTTAGGATTTTAAAAACTCAAAAATTGAGCCGTAGCACGGAGGCCCTCTATGCTACGCGTAGCATATTAGCCATATTATATATATATCTAGAGGAGGGTTCAAATGCACCCAAATTTCTATGCTCCCAAATGCACCCAATTCTTTATCTCCTTTATCTCTATTTTTAAAGTCTGAACAGTCGATCCAAACCACTCAACATGATCTTCATAATAAATTATGCTTGGAGACCAAATTTTATATTTTTTAGAATTTTTATACTATTTTTTAAGATAGGTACAAAATCATTGTTTTAAGGAGATTCTGGACCATCCGATAAAGTGATTTTGCATCTATCATAAAAAATAGTAAAAAAATTCTAAAAAATATAAAATTTGGTCTCCAAGCATAATTTATTATGAAGATTATGTTGAGCGGTTTGGATCGACTGTTCAGACTTTAAAAATAGAGATAAAGGAGATGGTGCATTTGGGAGCATAGAAATTTGGGTGCATTTGAACCCTCCTCAATATATATATATATATAGTGCTTGGCTATTATGCTTATATAAGCATATGCCCACATATGCTTAAATGAACATTTTTTCGTTTCCAATGTTCAAATGGTCGATCCAACCGTTCATCTTGTTCTCCATATTAATATGTGCTTGGAGACCAAATTTTACATTTTTCTGAATTTTTTTACTATTTATTAAGCCACTTTGAAAATTTCTGATCATATGGTCCAGAATTTTGGAAACACTGTTTTTACTGTTCACCCAGATCAGCAATTTTCAAAGTGGCTTAATAAATAGTAAAAAAATTCAGAAAAATGTAAAATTTAGTCTCCAAGCACATATTAATATGGAGAACAAGATGAACGGTCGGATCGACCATTTGAACATTGGAAACGCAAAAATGAGTTATAAGCATATGTGGGCATATGCTTATATAAGCATAGTAGCCAGCCCCTATATATATATATATATAAAGAGTGGCTAAGGTCAAAGTGGTATGACCAAGGCCTTGGTGCTACCAATTAGTTTTTGCACTTTTAAAGTTCAAATAGTCGATTCAAACCATTAGATGTTCAATCTATATTAAAATATGCTTGGAGACCAAATTTTACATTTTTTTGAATTTTTTTACTATTTTTTAAGCCACTTTGAAAATGGCAGATCCGGGTGAACAGTAAAAACAGTGCAACCAAATTCTGGACCATGTGATCAGCAATTTTCAAAGTGGCTTAAAAAATAGTAAAAAAATTCCAAAAAATGTAAAATTTGGTCTCCAAGCAGATTTTAATATAGAGATCACATCTAACGGTTTAGATCGACCGTTTGGACTTTGAAAATCC